>CM040773.1:30144975-30744975 GCA_022829085.1 Abramis brama | reverse complement strand
GTCACATTCAATTGCTAAAAATAATTTAGTTGCCTATCCTTTTTGAATATATAAATCAAATAATATAAAATACCTTTCAGAGAACGTTTTTCTTTTCCACCGGCCAAACAGTATTTTTAATTGATTTATATTTTTAATGGAAAAAGATAGGCCTTATTGTGCATTTACGAGTTCCTTTGCCAATATAATTTTTAAGCTAATAAGGTTAAGTATATTTGGCTTGCTGTCCGCAGTGGAGGGGCTCGAGGAAGCAGCTTCAACTCAAGCTTATAGATAAACCCCCAAGTGGGACTACTAAGGATGATGAGTATGGTAGCAAGATGCCTAAATTATGTTGGTGGAGTTGGGGAGGTGGAGGGACACCAGAACAGCTGATGCCAGAGCAAGGAGAGTGGCTGCTTATATGCTCCTGCAGTTAATTGAAAGATTAGATGGGTTCACTCCTCCCGAAATTACCTTGTGAACTTCACTTATTTGCAGGAAAATATTTCCCCAATCTGCTATTATCATGGTAAGCAATTCCCTCTATAGTTAAAGGATTAAAACACATCATACCACAGGAAAAGTAAGCAACGCATCCACTACAAATATTTCTATTTATTAGAATTTATTAGAAATCTTGTAACTTCTCAGTAATGACTTCATGTAATGAGAATAGCATATTTGATCTTATATCAGATGTAAAACATAGTTCATATTTTTCTTTTATTTATTTAAACTGTTTTTTGAACTTGCACAGTATTTATGATTAGGACTCATAATGAAGATTTACGGTTTTCCTTCATCTGCCGTTAGATAGGCCTAAACTATATGCTAGCAGCAGCTTCACTAAACGGACCAGCGCGATCGCTATAGCGCGTACATTTAGGAAGGGATGGATGTTTGCTTCATGTGATAAACTTGGTGAGTTAAACTATATTTGTATTATCTTTCTATATGTATAACTGTCTTTAAATTTTCTGTCAAAGTGATCAAAAAGTCATTTAACTCCAGCTCACCATCGATGTCGCCAAACTGCTCAGTCTCCAAAAAGTTTGTAGGCGTGGATCAGAGTTTGCGTGCAGGTGCGCAAATGTTCCCGTCAAGTTTGTTTTTATAAAACACAACTTCGTCGGAAACTCTTTCAGGGCCTGTTTTGTGCGTACGCAACAGTTAGCCTATAAACGAGGCAGGTGTAAACGGGAATGTGTCTCTCTTGTCTTCTTGCTGATCGACCAAAACACATCTTAATACCAGAAAAAAAAATACATTAATGTATTTACATTAATGTTGTGATTTAAACACTTTTAACCTGCTTTTAAACATTCATTCATTGACTCACCATTAACGATAACATTGAAGATCTTTTCACTGATGCTGCTGCTGCTGATGAGTTTTAGATGATAAACTCCAGAGTGTGTGTTTGTGATGTTTGTGATGGTCAGAGATCCAGTCTGATGATCCAGCTTCAAAAAGTCTCTGAATCTCTCATCTCCATCTTCACATTGAACATCTGTACAGATATCACTGAGATCTCCACTGATTTTAGCGATGAGAGTGTCATTAAAATACCATATAATATTTTCTTGTTGGTTTGTTTGAACACTAGTGTTTAGAGTGACTGAATCTCCCTCCATCACTGACACTGACACTCTAACAATATCAACATTGTAAAAACCTGGAAAGGAAAAGAACAGTTAATTATGAGCCAAACAAAACTAAACAACAGGAAAGTGCTGTGAAATGTTTTTTTTTTTTTTTTTACAGATCATTAAGATTGTGAGTAGAGAACTTTGTCTGGATTCATAAATGTAACACAAACAAACAGCAGAAGAACATCATTGATTTACAGATTCACTCATAAATCAATCATTCATCATGGGTGATCCTGAACATCCCAATGAACATCAGACAAGGGACACACACACAAAGAAAATTGTGCTTTTTTTATTTTTGGTAGGGTACAACAGGGCTAAAGGCTCCACGGGTTAAAAGGCGCCTTTGATTTTATTTTCCTCTAAACCACTAGATGGCACAAAAACTTGCCGCAGGACTTTTTTATTACATGTGGAAATTTGGCCGATCCTTGAAGCGATATCGCTAGCAGCAGCGCAAAGTTGGTTCAACGCTAATTTGATCTAATATTTGATTTTTATGTAGCGAATGAGAATTGCTAAAATTCTATTATAAAAATATATTTTGAGACAAAGGTCTTATTGTATCAATACTTTGTGTATTTTGCCCCATGCTTTTACAAGGCCCACATTGTCACCTCATACATTTACTAGATTCTTAAACGAAATAAACCACTTTTATGATTTATTTTCACACAAAATGTGTTGCTCCATAAATGTTCAATACAAACATGTACATTTTTTGTCAATCTTACACAATGGGATTAAGTAGCCTAAGTGAAAAGCACATTTTTTCTTAATGTGTCTTTGGCACCGTTTGTTGTAAGTTATACCCTACTAGTTTGAAAACACTTGGGGTAGTCTAAATATATCGAGTCTTTATATATCTATAGACGTTTTGAATGATTCAGGCCAATTTGATGAACTGGTTCGACCGGTTCACTTAAAAGAACCGCAGTTCAAAAAACGATTCGTTCATGAAAGCTACCGGACAACACATATTTTTATTTGGCAGAAGCTGTTATCCAAAGCGACTGACATCACAATCAAGGTACATGATCAGTTCATATAACGTATAAGATATCAACATTTACTCACAGAATAAAGATTTTTTAGATAAAGTTTTCAACACCAAGTCACTTGATAAATTGTATCAAGGTAATGATACACAGGGCAACTTTTTGATTTTTGTTGCCTTGATGTTGCTCGGGCACTTTCCCATTGAGAATGGGCAACACCTCTATCTGGATAAATTAGTTCGGTCATGGACCCTGTGTATCACCTGGTTGCCCGTTGACGGCAACATTGACCATCAACATTGCTCAAAAAGTTCTGTATCATCACCTCAGTTGATTGTAGAAATTGACACCAATGAAAATGAACATGTTTCATATAAACGGCTTAATGGCAAAATATAAAACTGTAGCCAAGCTTTTAGAGCTGAATAAACTGGGTAACTTTTGTTTTTATAGTTACCGGGCAGAGAGATTGTAAGTAACAAATGTCTTACCATGGTCGGATAAAAGCAATAACAACACCATGAACAAAATTAATAGAACTGCCATTTCCAAAAAAAAAAAAAAAAAGCAGATCCTTTTTTTACAGTCTATGATGCAGATACGTTAAACGGTCCCTCAATCAGCATGTTAACATCTTTTTTCCCTTCCACTTCTCCTTGTTCTCGTTATTGGCAGTTGGCAAAACAAGCTTTTGGAGCATTACAAAAGTAGGCTAGTGATGTTAACTGTGACACCAAAGCTCCGAGGCGTGTGTCAAAACGAAACGATTTTCAGTGAAGCTTAGGCTTGTTTGAGATCAACCTTGCCTTGCCTGAAATATAGGCGAGAGTGGGCGGCTGCAGTGAGAGGAGGAGTTCTGTCATGACTCCTGTCAAAGTTAAGGACTGCTCTTCCTTGGTTCATGATTAGTTCATATCTTCACTACTCATGAGTTCATGTTGAAGGAACTATTAATTCAGGTATTAGTACATGATTGCCCTGTTATTGTAAAGTTTTACCAAATCACGTGACCAATGACATCCGAAGCGTTAGGCCTGTTCGACTTGTTTTATAAATACAACAATAATCAAATAACCCATACAGAGATCACACTGTCAGAGAGTTTGGGAATATTCACACTTAATTTATACACATAAAACATGATATCACAGTTTTAAAATCCACCATTTTGAAAGAGAACAAATACATCACGGTTGTTTAAACCAATGAGCATTAAGCTGTGACGTCAGCAAGTCGTTTCCCATCATGCTTTTGATCAGCGCAGTCGGTGGAGAGAAACCATAGACAGTAAAAGAAATGGACACAGCGACCCATTGGATTCAACGGAGAAAAGTGAAGTCAATTAGAAGCTCTTACTTCCTGATGGCTGAGCGTACTGTGCAAACTCAAACTGAGCTTGACGACGTAGATGTGACGTGAGCAACCCGTCTGTCTTCTAGTAGCTGTGCCAAGAGAAATCTGAATCATTCCCTTCCGAAACTTGCAGAGACGGAGGGTGTGAGTAGGAGGTGTCCATGAGCTAGTAGCAGGAGCAACTTTTGCTAAGTATTCTGATTAATTATTTTGTCATTTTGCCTCCACATCCCCCCGATTGCCCGTGAGCTTCTCCTCCGGTCCATACTTCTCTACTGTGCGACAGAGAGTCGCGTGGTTATGACGCAATCGTTAGCCTATTTTTACGAAAAACTGCTTCTGCGGGGCCATAACGTAAGATACAAGGTAATGGAGCCTTTTATATATTGTCGTGTTTCTTTAGAAATAAATAATGGACAAATGGAGTCTTTAAACGCCTCAGATGTAAAGTTATTCGCTGTCAAAGTGACGCCAAAATGAATGGGAGTCAATAGATTGCTAACAGCAGGTGATGGTCTGCTAATCAATGGCGGCCCCCGGGGAAGCTTCAGTTTTTTCTGAAAGATTATCCCCTTGAGAGAAACTGCAGAATCCGACACGGCTGCCTCGCCATCGCGAGAGTTTTTTATGTAAGCAATTATTAGGCCACTGATATGGTTGTGGATATTATTTCAGTCATTACCAGATATGACACGGTTTTAAAGCTTCACAAGGTAAGGTAAAAGAAGGGCATATAGCAATAAATAAATTAAATTGCAGTTGGTTCATGTACTTTTGAATATTCTGTACATGCTTGTCTATTGGAAATCAGTGTAGCTGTAGTCATTCAGGTGATCTGGTAGTTTTGGTTTCACATTAAAAGTGGAACCTTAAACCTTGTGATCATTTTAATTTGTAAATGTATATTTGTTTGTAAACAAATTTAAATATTTTTTACTGGAAAAAGGCTAGGCCTATGAAAAATCAATTAAATTTCAGCACCATTTTTCAGCACTATGACTTTTACAACCACAGACAGTTCACAACCAGAGAACATGGAGAATGTTGAATATTTTGACTCAGAACAGGGTTAAACACATCATGTGGATCATCACATCAGTAAATTGTCTTACAAAAAATATTGTGTCCACAGATACATTTATACAGGTTTATTTCAGTTGTTACGAGCAGTGACATATTCAACAAACAATAAAGTTTTTAAGTCCTCTCCGTCTCTGCTCATATCAGACTAATGGTTTGAGGGGAGTGGTTAAGCGTTTTCAACCCAAGCCGCTGCTTTATCCTAACATTACACGAAGTGAATGTCTGCACAGTCAGGTACAAAACGTGCAAACTAATAAAACTTTACGAAGCGATAAACAATTGTTGTTTAAGATTGCACTGAATATTTACTTTTTTTAAAAATAATCCATAAACCTGCTGTGCTGGGAACTAAAATTATCAGTTCCACATACGCACATGCCGGGAAACTCATGAATATTCATTTAGCTCTGCCCACTGAACCAAAAGTCTCAGAAACCGAAAATCTTGTAACACCTGTTTAAGTCGAACAAGCCTTTCGTTTCACACACACTCACGTGACTGCTTCCTAATCTGATTCAAGGGTTTAAAAATCCGCCACACAGGGTGTGTTCTCGTCAGTTGTTAAGGTGTATTGTGTCGCATTGAAGTGTTTGTTTAGGAGAGTTTATTGTTGCTATATAACATTTACATTCCACTTCCCAAGCACCAGTAATTCCAAATCTTAGGAATGTCTTTCTGTGTATGTACTTGCATTAATTAAGTTTTCTTTGTTTACAAACAGGAAGAATGTCCACATCCACAATACAAAATGTTTTCTTTAATGTTTTGAGTCACTAGGTGTATGCAATGGAACATATTGTTGTCATGTATTTCATACATTGATTCATTACTTTATTCATCCATTCATTCATTAATTTTTGCTTCTAAGATTAATGCGTTGGTCAGTTGTGAAACATTTTGCGACACAGCTCTTCCCCTCACTTTTACCAGCAGAGGTCCTCGTCGAGCTCTGATTTGAAAAGCTTCGAGTAATTAACCTTTTTCCGATACAATTGTGTTGAAAGCTTCGCTGCTTTAAAGGAGACCCACAACTTCCTTGGGGGACTCGAGCAGGGAGTGCTGCACAAGTCCCAAAAAGTGAAGCCAAAGCATCTTGATCACACCCAGGTGCTGTTGGTCCCAGTAAACACCACCCTCTCCTTGTAATGTAATGGAGGTTAGGCAAACTAATCAATCAAATTACACTTCATATAATTTTTATTCCAAAGATGTCTTTTTAGGTAGTTTATCACGCTGTTTAAGTGTTCGTTGTTTTTAAATGAGTTTGGCTAGTTATTTGATGCTACAAAAATGGGAGTGTGATATGTCATGATTGACAGCTGTGATTGACAGCTTCTCTGAGTGAAGTAGCCTAGTCACTGAGGCACCACCAGACTTTTTGGGGGATTTTCGGGAGGAGATTGGGAAATTCAACTTTAATTTCAACATTTCCATAACTGTTTATTTCACACTGACATTTGTACTGCAGTAAAATGTAGGCCTACTAACTGTTTCTTTGAGAGTGTGGACGGGGCCTTGATGTCGCGGCTCCACAAATAGTCTTGTTCAACTTGATACAACGCTGAGCAGACCAATCAAAGGATGACTTGAAGCTGTGCATGCCGGTTAGAAATTGTGTCCGACTTGAGACAGCGCCGACGCCATGTGACTGTGACGTATGCCATCAAAGTGGCGTAAGAGCGATTCGAGAGCAGTTGTAGAATCCTTAAGACCTTTTCAGAAAGAGAGCAGTTGTAGAATCCTTAAGACCTTTTCAGAAACTAACTATTCTTTATATTACATTACATTTGCATCAAATTACAATAAACTAGTTGCTGTGAGGGTGTTTCTAATACAGCGAAGTTTCTACATGTGAATCTGTAGTTAATGGGAAAGAGTCATTAGTCTGTAACAAAGGACATACTATGAAGTATGAACATGAAGTAGAACATCATGCTTCATAATGGTCACCATGAAGGTGTAAGACTGTAAAAAATGGAAGAAAGGGCAACTCTCTGAGTGAACAAAGGAAATTAACATTTGAACTCACTCTTGTGCACCATTCAAAACGCAAGTCTCACCTCAGAATCATCCTAATCTCCATCTCTTTCCCTTTTCCTTCTCTCTCATGCTGAGATCACCAAAATTCACCCAAGAATCTATATGTGAATAATTATCAGACAGTATTATACATGTTTGGTATCATTTGAAATGTCTCAGTGCGACTGGTACAAAGGTCTCATTCCCAAAGAAGTAAACCAAAAGGTAATAAGGTATTTAAGAGTTTAGAGATAAATTGCACACAGAGGAGGGTGGGTCTTCCGGGCAAATGGCATTCTGCTCTCAAAGGTCAATGCAAATTCCCATTGTTAGCAAATGTTTCCATGTAAATTAACTTCTGCCCCCAGTAAGTCTGGGACGGTGATAAATGCAAGTTCCCACTGTGAACTCATGTTTACATTTGAAAAGAAGCCTTGGTCTGAGTATTTAGGGAGATGCTGAAGAAGGCTCATGGCGATCTGTAGCTCAAATTGGCCTGTGATGCTGAGAGTGGCCGAGACTCTTAGCATCATATATTTTCTAATGTCAGGTTTGCATCTTTTCTCTTTATTCCAGAACATTTGATGTTTTGTATTATCTTTGAACTGATCATGAAATTGGCATGATACATTTACCTGACATAATAAATTGTTACATGTGATTTTATTCTGACTTGCTCTGAAATTGTTTTCCCAAGTAGATTAAACGGATTCGTATGTTTCCTCAAATCTGCGTCAGATTGGTGACGACTAATATTTGGCATCAATTCAAGTGTACTTGGTTTGCAAAGACAAGAAGTGAATTCCCATTTAGAACAGCAAATGCTGCTTGACCAATCTAAATTTGGGTGCGTCTTACCTCTGTTTTAATTTAATTTTACTTTAGATAAGTGTACGTAACAGCATGGCCAATCCAAAGCTATTATAAGAGAGGTAATGTTGGTCAGCTTATATCTGTTGTAGTGGCCGTACCTCTACTGAAGTAAACGTTAAATTCAAGTGTATGCAATTCCATGGGGGCTATACCAAAGTATCTTTGATTGTGAAAACGTGAATGTGACCGATCTCAGGTATAGCATTTACCTCTGTTTGTTGATCAAAACTGATGAGCTTGTGCACACGAGACCCGCGTTAAACAGAAGATGTGAGGACCTCTGAGCAACATAGTTTCCTAATCTAAACAGGTAAAATATAATTAGAGTTAAAAAGAATAATCAAACATTTGTTCACTTTTAATGATGAGTCAGATGAAATAAAGAGGTAATACATATGAGAAAATGTATTTCATTTAATCTTGTTGTGTTGCTAAAAGGAAAGACAATAGGCTAACGCGCAAAAACCTTCACCCATGTTATTGGAGACCGCCATTTGGACCGATAAACGGGCTTGCAAAGGAAACACTCATTCATTATTGTTCTGAGATTCAAGGTTTTCACACTTTTTTCACTCAAAGAAACAACTAAACAAATTAATGTATAGAATAGTATAATATGAACTGTTTAAAAAACATGGTAGATACACATGTAACATTGTCATAAAACATGAGATGAGACAGAGATGAAGTTAACAGGTCTTTATTCACAGATAGTTTAGATCGTGCAGGATCCTCAAGCAGGAAAGAGATGAACATGAGCAGTAACACTTCACTGAGGAGGCTTGTTACTTTGCAGGATGGTTCGATGAGCAGACAGATGATGAAGTTTAATAGATCGATGGATGGAGGAAGACGAGGAAGGCAAGTAATCACAGGTAGATACATTCTCATGCAGAGACAGACGAGACCAGACAACATGAAGTGTGTGTGTGTGTGCTTTTGAAGAGTGTGACAGTGGCAGATTAATATTCCAGTGATTGTGAACGAGTGCAGATGAAGGACCTGTTGATGGCATGCTGGCTGAATCCGTGACAAATATCTTTTCCAGTAGTTTTATCAGTAGTGCAGAGTCGATTCATGTTGTCTGACATGTTTGCATATTTGTGCACATGATCTGTGTGCTTGCATATTGCAGCAATGCTGTGTGAGAGTAGTAAAATACACTTCTTGGTCATAAAGAATGAGGTACTAAACTGCTACAAAAAGCATGATAGCATCATAAATAAATCTCCACAGAAAAACATGAAGCATTCACTGTTCTATTGCTGATAATGTGCTTCTTTCATAAAATATATTTTGGCTACATGCTTTAACGTATTTAAATAGCTAAAAATGGTGATGTCGCTCTGGCATCTTCAGTCGGGTACGATTCATCAGTAACAGTCAACAATGGCATCCAAGCCTTATTAGTGTAGGAGTCTTCAACATGATGCTCCTGTAAGAAAACACAGATTCACAGAAGATAAATTAACAAGACAGATGGTTTTCTTTTTAAAAAAAAAAAAAATAATTATTGGGCATGTCTTTAGATGAGGTTATATTCAGTTAAAAGTTGTATTGCATTGACATTGCACTGACATACACATCCACACACGTGATGACATGCAGATTTAACAACCAGTTTATAAATTTAAAGCATTCAAAACTTTGTGCGCACACTTGTATATTTGCCAGGGCCAGATTTACTAAACATCTTCATTTGGCATTAAAAATAAATGACCACGAAGGGAGAAAATTATCTCCCAGTTCCAGCATGTCAAGCGAAAATAGGTTAAGACATGCTTATTTGGGCTTTAAATAATGGCTCAAATCCCAGTAAATTGACTACGGCAAACTTTTTTAAATCCCCTAGCATGGGAAACGCCTACAAATGCATTTGCAATAAGGTCAGCCACAAAAATAACTGTTCCTGATGGCACACGTGCATCACAGAGACGTCTATTTGATCATTTTTAGAGTGTGCTCATCTGCAATACGTCTATAGGACGTTTCCTGTCAGATGTCAAACAGACGTTTAGAAAATGTCTTTAAGATGTTTATGATTTAGAATGTATGTAAAACTGACATTAAAAAACGGCTATCAGATTTAAAGACGTCTATCAGATGTTATTACACGGCTCTGTGGAATACTTGATTCTGATTGGTCAATCGTGCCATCCAGCGGTATGTTATTCCTGAATCAAATATTTTGTGTACAGTTATTTAATAATGCCATAGTGTATCGTGGACTCGCTCTCTCTTGTTTCATACAAAAGCAACTGCAGTCATTTTGTGACAATTGTTTTGTACACTGTTGGATTATAAGATACAAACAGGTACGATTTTAAAAGAGTTTAATCTGAAATCAATATCTCTTATCTCTATAATTATTTATGTGGCGAAATACTGTGTAATGGTATGACTGTATATCGTATCTCTTAAATGTCTTGACATTTCCATCAAATTGTTTAAGAGAATGACGGTGGAATTGGGGTCGGTGTACCTTGGGATAATTTGTTTTCTTGTTTTTATCCTCTATACAGAAAAACCAACAAACCGTTAATTTGTCACATATTCAACCCTCATGAACATAAATAAACAAATTTTCAAACACTGGATAAACAATGTGAGATTTTTTTTTTATGTTCATGAGAAAGGTTGAATATGTGATAAATGAACGGTTTCTTCGTTTTTCTGTTCAGAAGAAAAGAAAGAATAAAATCCCAAGGTACACGGACCTATTGGTAACCTAGTAACCAATAGTAATTAAATAAAACACCATAGGTGGAAACAGCCGATTAGTCACATAGGTTTAAAGGAACACTCCACCGTTTTTTTGAAATGGGGCTTATTCACCTTCTTTCCTACATTTAGATAGGTGGGCAAATGCATTTTTGTCTCAGTGCATGCATTGTTTTAGTTTGACAGGGTCGGCGCTAGCTTAGCTTAGCATAATGAATGGAATCCTTTGTTGCCAGCTAGCATGTCCTGAGTAAAAGTGATATAAAAAAAAACAAAAAAAAACACCTAATTACTTCTTGTGGCCTGCGTATTCACAACAAGTACAAATAGCGATGCAGATTAACACTAGGCGATTTCCTATGCAGATATTGACTTATAAATTAAGGACTATATTAGAGGGAAGCACAGGCAAAGCACTGCTACTTGGGCGTGATATCTCTGCGCCCAAGTAGCAGTGCTTCGCCTGTGCTTCCCCCTAATATAGTCCCAAGTCAATATCTGCATAGGAAATCACCTAGTGTTAATCTGCATCGCTATTTGTACTCGTTGTGAATACGCAGGCCACAAGAAGTAATTAGGTGGGATTTTTTTTTTTTTATATCACTTTTACTCAGGACATGCTAGCTGGCAACAAAGGATTCCATTCATTATGCTAAGCTAAGCTAGCACCGACCCTGTCAAACTAAAACAATGCATGCACTGAGACAAAAATGCATTTGCCCACCTATCTAAATGTAGGAAAGAAGGTGAATAAGCCCTATTTCAAAAAACGGTGGAGTGTTCCTTTAATGTTAGCCATTTCAGAATTTATTCGGCAAATGCATTTCAATCTCCAATTATTCACAGTAACTCTTTTTCGCACAAGTCAAAAACCAGCTCATTTTGGCGAATTAAGGATTTTTTTCAGATATTTGTCATTTCCATCACTCGTTTCTGATGCAATACTTCAAAATGTGCATAAAAACAGGGTGATGGAAACATAGCTATTGTAACGACTGAGACAAGTCAGACACAAGTATTTGTTATAGTTTAACAAATGATAATGAACAAATGAAATGAACAAAATAAGTCACTCTGGGGATCTGTGGCCCCATCCCCCCAAACAGGGCAAGACGGACTTCGTTACCACAACCACAATCAGATAAGTTGATTTTATGACCCTTAGCGATGTGAACAAGGCCCCTGCTACAAAACCCACAGATATTAGAACATGCAGACTCTCCTGCATTCATTTATCGATGAACTGATTAACATGAAATTAACATGCACTCCAGAACATTTTGTGAATGATTTACTGTCTTGTATTGTGTCTTTTACTACTATTATCTGTTGATACTTTTATCTCTTGATACTATGTATTTTATTATAGAACCAACAGTTAACGTAACCTCACATATACCATGTTTGGTCTCTATATATGGGTACTTTGAAGATCGAAATGATTGTGTACATGATATGCCAATAGCTATGCAACATATTAGTATTACAAGAATCTTTCTTAGTTTCGTCATCAGAAACCAATCCAGTGTGCCATTGCAAATGAGCACGCTTAGAACAAAGTAAATCTCATAAATCAACCACAGAAGGAACTCCCACTCAGAAATTTTCCCTTTCTTATTGGTTGAGCCAGCCCTGCAAGGTGTGACCTTTGTCAAGCTTTAAAAGGCCTCTTTGCTAGCCCTTCCCGCTCTTAGCTCTTCTCTTCCGGCCTCACTGCTGCTTCTGCTGATACTGGGGGCAACCCCCCCACTGGGGCCCAAGGGCCCCAGCAGGCCGTGAGCACCGCCTGCTATGCCTTCATGCTCCCAAAGGGAGTCAGACTGCCTTTTCTTCAATCCAGAAAACTGCAACCTTACCATCACTGAACGGGCAACGATCAACTCTTGGCATTCTCGGCACTTCAGGATGCCGTGCTGTCCAGCGTGGCCTCAGCAGGCCAGGGCTGCAGGTTTCGACTCACCTGCATTTCGACTCACCTGCATCACTCAAGTGCGACTCACCTGCATCACTCAAGTGAGCCATGTGCTCACTCAAGAGAGAGAGGACTCTCTCAATCACAACAGCGTCGAAACCACCATGCAAGTTCATCATATCTTCTCCGTCCAGCAGAGAAGAAAACGATTGCAACTTGGACAGTGACATTTGACACTCACGGACCCATCAACAAACTAAATTTTCAACCACTTCAAAAATTGTCCACTGCACAGACTATGCAAGTATCAATTTAGGTGCTCTGAAAATGATAAGCTGATGGTTCTTTTCATAGTTAAATAGATCTTTTCCATAGTTCCATTTCCTGTTTCCGGTTCCATTTCACTCACCATTTTACCTATGCATGTATGTGTGGATGTACTGTATGTATTAATGTATGAATGTATGTATGTTTGTTTAGTTTAGTTATGTTTGTGATTTAGTTAATAAAACTTGTGCACAACATGTATTTAGTTCGGATTCTCTGCTTGCAACAAAGTCCATTTTACGATCTTGATCTTGTTACATGCTCTAAGCACGTCTACATGCTAAGAAATAATTATTTTTCGGTGGCCATGAAAGATAAGCTTTTCTTAGAATAAATGAATAATCAAAAGAGTTTGTTGGAACTGATTAATTGATTGTAATATCAATTTTAGCTACCTCAAGTTAATCCAATTAACTGACTCAAATATTAAATAATAATCATAATTGATAATTATGAGTTATTATTAATATTTCCCCTTTGGGCTAATATTGTTACACTATTGTCTCTATATTAAATCCTGACAGTAGTTTTTAATGCCAAAAGAGGGTTTTGCGCTGGCACAAGCTGTTAGTAAATCTGGTCCATATTTGATTTCATACATGTGAATTAGTTTATATCCTGATTATATTTACAAATAACCCAGCTGTATGTATGTGATACTTGCATTCTGTCCTGCTTTTGTAGCTTTGTTACGGTGACAGTTGATCACACCAGCGGTGTGATTTAAAGCTGCAGAAACCAGCAGGAGGACACCAACACCAGCACATATTACTGCTACTGACTGACTGGATTCTGTAACAGTAAAGACAGACAAACATAATCACTAAACATAAAATCTTTACTGATATTTACTCCTTTCTTCTTTGATCATCAGTTGTATGATATTGATTGAACTGATAGATGTCTTTTTTTAAGAAAAGCAATTAAAAAAGCATGGAAAAATTGAATATAAGTGGAAACTGAATATTATCAAAATGTTATTGAGTCAAAGCTCTTTTTTCTCAATTTTCTCAATAATGTATAATTTAAATGAATTATATGATATACTCAACCAATGACGGCAACACTGAAGCTCTTAAAGCTGCTGATGCTGATGTTGCTGCTGCGGCGACGACGACGGATGCTGCCACTGCTGCTGTTTATCTCCACTTTATAGAGTCCAGTGTCTGTGGTTCTGGTGTTTGTGATGGTCAGAGATCCAGTCTGATGATCCAGCTTCAGTCTGTCTCTGAATCTCTCATCACCACCTTCACACTGATCATCTGTACAGGTCTTACTCTGATTTCCAGTGATTTCAGCGATGAGAATGTCATTAAAATACCACGTCATCAAATCATTTGGGTGTTTTATTACACCAGGATCTAAAATGACAGATTCTCCCTCCTTCACTGACTTTCTCTTCACTTCACCTCGTTCAGCAGCAGAAACACCTGAAACACAAACCAGGAGGATCTTTTTAGGGGGAAATTGTGCAACAAGAAACAACTGGATATGTAAACATGAATTTCCTGAAAATCTGAATAAACAAAATGAATGACAGAATGAAGAAATCTCATTATTCATATAGCAACAACACTTGCTATATTGACACTATTATTACATGGCTATTTGAAACTTTGTGCCGTTGTACTTGTCCTGCTGTTTTCATTCTACGTTTTGCCCGCTTTGTTTTATGAAGGCCCACCCTCTTGAACATTTCTGGCCTCGCCCCTGGTTCTGTGCAGTGAGGCAACGTGTGATATTTTTACAAGGTACACTTTCACAGCAAATTTTTTTTTGTAGGTCAAGTAAATGACCTATATACTTAAAATACAAGTATAGAATAAATAGCTGTGATGGTCACAGATAATAATAAACATAGCCTGCTTTAAAACATTCATTAATGACTCACCAAGGACAGAAACGCTGAAGGTCTTGTCACTGTCACTGCCGCCGCTGAAGATCAGGAGCTTATAGAGTCCAGAGTCTGTGGTACTAATGTTTGTGATGGTCAGAGATCCAGTCTGATGATCCAGCTTCAGTCTGTCTCTGAATTTCTCATTATCATCGTGACATTGATTATCTGCACAGATCTTACAGGGATCTCCATTCATTTGAGCTACACAAGAGTCATTTAAATACCATTTAATTTTCTCTTGTTGGGTTTGTTTAACACTAATGTGTAGAGTGACTGAATCTCCCTCCATCACTGACACTCTGTCTGTATCATCAGCACCAGACGCCCCTGGAGAAGAAATGAACAATTATAAATCACAGCACAGAAAAATACATTACGCAGATCATCCAGTTCAGAAATCAAAGGTCGTCAGGCCGTTATATTCATCAAAACTGGACAACTGAAGCAATAGATGGTATTTAGGCCAACCATTAATGATAAAACGACAATGATTCAATATACAAAACAATTTTATATCTTTAATTTAATGAGCGATTTTCTTATTTTAAAAACGCGTTTTACATCCAGTTTCCTTAGACAGAAGTAGGCCTAGTTATTTACGTAGCTTTCATGAACGTGCATTAGAAAAAAAATTAAATAATAATAACATTTTAGTCTGGGACTAGCGTAAGCTTTGTCTGTGAAATCGGGCGATCATATGCGAAATAATTAAAAAATAATATATTACTGCTTCGGATTCCGGATCGAAAGAGAGATAAACATTTTAACAAATAGTCTACGTCTTACCATGCACGAGTAAAACACTCGCTATGTGCAAAATAAAGAATTTCATTCTTCTGAAAAATTAATGGATGTTCTGTGGAATATCAATTGTTCGTTAAAAAAAAAAAAAAAAAGCTCTATTCTGTTCTTGCGCAGACACCTTTTGCTGCATAAGCCGAAGCCCCGATATGATCCAGATTCCTCTGAAGCTAAGAAAACCGATCCTCCACGCCTATCGATTGGTGATATTCGCCGCTTGTCGTGAGATATGTGGGGGATGTTGTTGGGGGAAAAATAGAGGACGCTTCTAAAACGGAAGGCTGCATCCTAGTGAGGCTGTGTCCTAGTCCAGTCCTTGGGATGCTTGTAAGCTGGTGTCCTTCTTAGCACTGAACGCTAGATGAAGTCTCGGCGCTGTTGTCCTGTAGTCACGTGCTATTGGAATTTGCGTAAATATTCATCTCCAAAAACATTATTTTTGTCTTAGATTTTTTAAATGCACTCAGACAAGCTCAGTGGCGACTCGTTTTTCGTCTTCTTTCGTGATTTTCCTGTGAGGTTTTATAATGGAGTTTGCATTCATAAGTAAAATAAGATCTGTGGAATAACTTGACAATACTTAGAGCATTTTGTTCTACAACGTACAAATAAAAACAACGTAGGACAGCAATATTTAGAAATAAACATTATTTACTCACAATAACTTACAATAAGTTCTTTATTACAGCATATAAGTGATTGCTTTTAAAAAAAAAAAAAAATCTAACTCATTGCATTCCTACATTTGCTGGAAAAGAAAGAAAGCAGCTGCAAACACTCTCAAATATTAAACCATCATTTTCCGACATAAAACATGACTGTAAAATGTTTAAAGTACACTCACGTTTTTAAAGAAAAAAATAGTATTGATACCACCGATTATCATGGTAACTATAGTTTATTGTTACTACCATAAAATCACAATTGAATATGCTACATTTTTGTGCACCTGATTTTTTTTTTTTTTTTAATGTCATATAGCCTAATACAAAATGTAAATAGGCCTACATAAAATGCTTTCTTGTCTTCAAAGAGTAGAGTTTTTCTGAATGTTGTCATATAATGAAAATCAAATACGTTGGTTGTTTCCACTGGTATTGTTATAAACTTCATTTTCATAAAAAATAAATAAAAATTTGAGGTAAAAAAAAGAAGAAGCTTTATATCATTTATAAAAGTGAAAAAAGCAACGTGTAGCAAGTATGGTGTCCCATACTCGAACTTTGTGCTGCATTTTACCCATCCAAGTACACACACACACACACACACACACACACACACACAAGTGAGTACTATTGAACACACCCCTTGAGTGTAATAGCCTATATTAACCTAATTAGGGAAATGTGCTATGGGGTTTCACTAGGGTTAGCACTCTCATTGACTTCCTTTCTTTACGTTTCTTATATCATGTTGATTTAAGATTTTGTTATAGTTTTGCTTGATTTTCCTTTGTTTCCTTATTTTCCCTATAGACTTAAGTTTTTTTATTATTTGTGGTTATTGTTGTATTTGTTAAAGAAAAGAAAACAACTTATATTATATATGATCCATCTTTTATGTTGCAGTTTGAAACGAGCTGGCCGTAACACCCGGTATTAGCCTACCTAATAAAGTGCCTAGTGAGTGGATGTTTACAATACAAGTAGTATGAATACTGTATTACGCCATCTTGTGTCCTAACTGGGAATTCGCAGTTAAAAAAAAAAAAAAAAAAAAAAAAAAAAAACAGTTATGAGTGAAAAAAAATTGTTTTTGATGGAAATATTACATAAACAAATATCTTTCCAATTCATTTCCATGTTTTAGAAATAAAACGGTGTTTATATAGGCTCAACTTCAAGTAATGCTGACTGATACAAAGTAAAAAAAAAAAAAAAAAAAGCTACATTATAAGCACTTTATATGCACATATCATTTACTGTATTTGAATATCTAACTAAAATAAACTGAACCGTTAGTGATTGTGAAATGAAAATATTTAAGATTCATGATACAGGATTTTGTGAGGAGTTTGGCAAATGACAGTATTTTAGCTTTGATATGACAAAAACAACTGATAATTCATTAGACCCTTCTAAACCAAAAGACTAATTTAAAAAAATGGATTGTATGTTAAGTATTTATACATAAAAACACTTTTACAGTTATACTAAATACCAGTTGGCAGCTCTGAGAGTGAAACCAGACTGACCAAATAAAACATTCAAGAATCATCTCCATCACACAGTGATAATGTCTTATTATAATATTCTTCCTCCTCACATGAAATGCAACATTATCTAAACAGCTATATCACAAATACTTACTCAATTCAGCACCTGCATGTCATTTGATTGACAGCTGCTTTCAATTTCGCAACTGTCAATCATTTGTGAAGAGTGCTTGTGTCTTACTGTACAAGGCCATCTGCGACTATACAGTTCTTGATGATAATGGCCTCTCGGAAAGGGTAAACAGTCAGTTACAAGAGGACGAACACAGACGGGACACAATAATGGACACTTTAAAGGGACAGTTCATTTTCTCACCCTCATGTCATTCCAAACTCATAAGACCCTTGTTAATCTTCAGTACATGAAGACATAACTCTTCCCTGATATTTCAGCCCGTTCTCATCCCAAGGCGTCATAGTACTGACGCTGTTGACATTTCGTCTGCATCAAACGCACATGGCACCCTTTATCGTCAATATGAGACGCAGATAGATATGAGCCAGAAGGCGCCTCCTAGCGGTCTAACCCTAAACCTACCCCAGAACTAAACCTACCCATATCCTGTGCGTGTCATATTGACGCTAAAGGGTGCCATGTGCGTTCGATGTAGACGAAATGTCACAAGGGTCAGTATGTGACGTCCAAGGATGAGAATGCGTTGGATATTTTTGACAATCCATTAGAAGTCTATATATTCAACATTTTAATGAAAGAAGTACATAAAAACATCATACAAGTAATCCAAATGAATCAAAGAATGTAAACCAGGTCTTCCAAAGACGCATTCACTTATATTGCTCACATATAAACATTGATCAGCATACATATAGTGCACACAAATATGTTACATTGAAACTCAAATGTGGATGCTTGATTTGCACGGACCAGTAAGGTTAATGATCGGTGTTTATGTCAATAAAAGATCAATTCGTCTAAAATTATGCTAAATTTAATTCTGTTCTTTATATAAATCATTTGTGTATCTTTAGAAGTCAAGGAATCCACAGACATCTGTTAACTGTATTTTATCGAGATGTGTTGTGTGAACCTTGTGACTATTTGTTGAAAGTCTAACAAACTTAGGTAAAAGCTTTTAATATTTAGTTTCACCTTGTGTATCTAAGGGAGCCTTAAGAATTTTTAATTTATAGAAATGTGATGACAAATGTTCAGCTCATAATAGTTCAGTCCTGAAACTGTGTGTATATTTCTTGTTCTGTATAGATTATGAGAAAGCCAGACAGAAGGCTAAAAAGACTGAGATATTCTCGTCTCAACTCGCAAAATGACATGCTGGGAAAGTTCAATCAGAAAAAGATGTGAGTTTCTTTGTTTTCGCTGTGATTATTAAAGTCCACATGAAATCAAAATTGACTATACTTACTTTGTTTGCCTAAATTGATCGTTTTGTGGTGAACAATTCATCCATGCAAGTCAATCCACACAAAAAATTTTTTTGGCTTCGTAATCTTTAATCAAAATCTGAAAATGCCCCTCCCCTCTGCGTTGGAGGACCTTCCCTGATGACGTAGGTCTGAGGACTTGGGTTGGGAAACGCTTAACCACTCCCCTCAAACCGTTAGTCTGCTATGAGCAGAGATGGAGAGGAGGAGCGCTAGAGTAAAACCCTGCCCTCTGTTCAATATTCCGTTTCACTGGGAAACACGTCACAACA
Source organism: Abramis brama (assembly GCA_022829085.1). Lineage (NCBI taxonomy): Eukaryota > Metazoa > Chordata > Actinopteri > Cypriniformes > Leuciscidae > Abramis > Abramis brama. The sequence continues at coordinate 30,725,466 of CM040773.1, read as the reverse complement.
CTGGAGAAAAGTCGTTTGCAACTTCCGGTTCACGGGGACTTTAAACTTACACAGGAGAAAGAAGTACCCAGAGTGGGAATGTAGAGTGTGAAATTTCAATTTACAAAAACCTAGGATTAAAGGTTCACTATGTAACTTTTATTTACACCAGACCAAACTCACAGTACCCTGATCAGGGCCACTCTTCTAAAGAAGAAGACATAATTAAACGAAGAAAGCGCTCTGTATCAGTTCCACCATCCCCACTGTCGACATCATTTCAACAGTCTTCACCAACCCAGCCAGTTCACCCTGCACTGCCTCACTAGGACCACTAGCACCACCAACTTCACCTCAGTCAAAAAGGCAGAAGAAAAGTTTTGGATGGGCCTGTTGAAAAGTGGGTGGTCCTAGGCCCGTCAGGCTTTTCAACAGGTCCACCCAAAACTTTTCTTCAAAAAATAAATAAACTTTTAATATATTTTAATTTTGTCAATATTATTAAAACTTGGCAAATAAGCTCATAATTTGTGCTAAAATAGTCTAAATGTTTAGTTTTCAAAGCTTAAGGCATCCGTTAGAAATGAAGCATTTATTTAATCAAGCTCTAAATACGGCTCATTGTGGATCCTTTGGGGCGAGGTGAACAGAACTAAACTATGTTTTGGGGAAATATTAGATTCCTAACCCATGATGCGTAATGGAGATTCCAAAGCGCTCTTCTTTGGCCAGAACCAAAGAGAGCAATCGCGGATAGGTCTGTCCTATGCACCGAAACCTTTTACAATGCAACAAAATATTTAAACATCATCAAGCTATTAGAATCCTGGTTCCATGCCTGCTGAGAAGAATAAATACATGTTTATTGATCTGCCATAATTTTGTGTTATTTCCTGTTGAAATAACTGTTTTGTTCATTTGTTTGTTTCTTTTGAGGGATTTGTATTTTCAAATCTAAAGGTTTACAACACAGTAGTTTAATTCTTATTTCCAAATAGAAAACATAAATCTGACACTATCAGGTGAAGATCTGAGATCTGGGTTATATGTGTTGATACTCTAACTGAAGAGAAATGCGCCTTTACCGGGGTAGTGGGTAAATTTAAGAGCTTAGACAGATTCCTACCTTGTGAGCCACAAGAATCTACCCGGCGGGAGGTCTACATTATAAAACGAGATTCTCTGGCCTGACCCAGACCAAAGACGGGATGCTAAGGCGGAATAATTTTTGTTTTTGTGTGTGTGTGTTGTACTGTGTAGTACATGAATGAATAAAAATGTGCCAATGTATCCATTGGTTGTCTTTTGTGTTCATCATGTGAAAGGTTTGTAAGGGGGGAACCACAAGCAACATAACTTACCAGTTTTGGAAATGTTGTTTTGAATTTATTGCACCAGTGTGTAGACTATGTTGTAGTGTGTGTGTTTGTGAGGGCTTGTGTGTGATGTCTGAGGGCAAAGTTTGTTTTTTTCAGCAATGTGAGAGACCGTGTGCGTCTGAGGCTGATTATGAACTGAGTCTTCCTCGGTCAGAAGGAATAGGCAAATCCAATGGTGCAGTTTCGAGAATTTATTGAGGAGTCAGGTACATGGAGATGATGATGGTTTATTAATTATTAATATAATAAGTATTAATATGACAAAATAGATGTGTTTGTGTGTGTGTGTGTGTGTGTGTGTGGTTATCTGAAACAGAAATACAATAAAAATGTATATTAATAAACATGTAGGCTATGGTTACATACAGATTCATAAAGAAATGACCCGCAGTACAACCAAAAATGCACTAGTGGGAGCTCTAAGACTATAAATAAACTTGCATAAATGCCATAAATCTCCAAATGGTGAAAAAATGTCAAAACAGGCGAACTATACATTAAATATAAAATTTGCAGTTATTTGAAAGGCAATAACTAAAGTATATACAGTGGATGGCTACTTTAGGAGCACATGTGGAGCGCCGTAACGGGCCGCAGCAGTAGCCTATATCAGTAGAGAATAACACGAGTATAACAACTTCACCACCTGAGCTAATAACTCTGCAATAAACGCGCAATTCATGCAAAAGCCATACTTACATTTTAAAGGTCCCGTTCTTCGTGATCCCATGTTTCAAACTTTAGTTACCGGTAGTGTGTAATGTTGTTGTTAGAGTATAAATAATATCTGTAAAATTATAAAGCTCAAAGTTCAATGCCAAGCGAGATATTTTATTTAACAGAAGTTGACTACATCGAACGGCCCGTTTGGACTACACCCCTCTACATCCTGCTTTAATGACGTCATTAAAACCGTGTTTTGACTAACCTCCGCCCACAGGAATACTCCCTCAACTCTACTGAAATTCGTTTATGTACTTGCGCACTTCTAATAACTTACTGTGTTTACTCAGCTCTTACGGTGATTTTCTGAAGTAAAACTGACGCTTCATCTTTTGTGTGATGTAGCCTACAATAAACTTTATTAAACTCATCAGTATATGTTTGATCATCATTCAGACAGCAGACTTGTAGGCTATTAATAAATAATGGATACATACAAGCAGATGACAAATACGTTATAATAACCGTAATTAAACTACTAAACTATACCTGTTTCATCTCTATACAGCACTCTGACTCTGTAGGCATTATTGTCCGACTCGAAATGAACACCGTTACTGAGAGTTTCTGATATTATCATCATTCCGTGAGATGAAATTGTCCTGAGAGACTGAGCGCGAGCTCATGAAGCTCCGCCCCCTGTGCCGTCCAGCAGCAGCTCATTTGCATCTAAAGGGCACACACTAAAACAGCGCGTTTTTCTGAGCCCCCAAAAATGACAATTTAAACATGCTGTAAAAAAATTATCTGTTGGGTATTTTGAGCTGAAACTTCACATACACACTCTGGGGACAGCAGAGACTTATTTTACATCTTGTGAAAAGGGGCATAATACGGGACCTTTAAGGACGCACACAGCACTCACACACACAAGATTAGCACAGGATTAACAAAGGATGGCAATTCTCTGCACCGTGAATGATGCTCTCATGGCACTGGACCACACCAAAGTGAAAGTGCCTAGCGCGACCACGAGCGAGCAGAACTACAAAGGAACACATGCATTATGGGTAACGTAGTCTATGTCAGGGCACGGACTTTTATCAAGCAAAAGTGAATGGTTTTGAGTGTAGAGCTTCATTTTGACCTGCAAATAGGATGTTTTGGGGAACTGGGTGAGACGTTATGGATATGTGTTTATAGTTTTGAGAATACGAGGCATAATTCAAGAAATGTGTTTTGCAATCGAGAAAAACTGTAATCAGGCCTCACACCTTTAATACTAAGAGTACATAAGGAGATTGACTTTCTGTTGGTTTAGGTTAGGATTTTCTCTCTCTGGAAATACTGAAACAGTGAGCGCGTAGATGTATACATATCTATATATCTATAAAGTCTATAAAATCAGGCTACCGCTACTTTATTTCAAGCTTAAAAAAATATTGTTTCTCTAATAAACTCGTCAAAATAACATAAAAATCAGTAACTTCAGACACAACAGTGACATTATCATCAAGACAGTATTAGTATTTGTAATACCAGATCAGAGAGGTAACAGAATTACTTTAGAAAATAAGATTATCAAATATATAAGTATTATACAAATATTGCATTATAAAACAGTGCAGAGATTAATACAATACAATATATTTAAAAACAGAAAAGCTAAATCAAACACTCAAATATCTGAAACTCTCAGATAATGTCTGTAATTAAAGTTTGAAACTATAAAGAAGGTTTTTTTTTATGACAATAATTCATTACATTTATATAGCGCTTTTTCTTGCCACTCAAAGCGCTTTACATGGAAGGGGAATCTCCTCAACCACCACCAATGTGCAGCATCCACCTGGATGATGCGACGGCAGCCATATTGTGCCAGAACGCCCACCACACACCAGCTTACTGGTGGAGAGGAGACGAGTGATGAAGCCGATCAGTATATGGGGATGATTATGATTATAGGCCATGATGATGGACAGAGGCCAATGGGCAAATTTGGCCAGGATGCCGGGGATACACCCCTACTCTTCTTTCGAAAGACATCCTGGGATTTTTTAATGACCACAGAGAGTCAGGACTTCAGTTTAACGTCTCATCTGAAGGATAGTGCTTGATATTGTGATGTATTTTTAATAGATAAGATAACTATATTTTAACTAACCATGTTTCTAGCATCTAAACCTTACTTCCCCTTTTAGGCCTAACATTCTAACACTTTGTAACAAATTGTACTAAAACATCCTGTTCTTTGCCTATTGTGCCCATGGAAAATTCTGAAGTGCTGACGATGACAATATCAAACATTTACTGTCTACATTGTCTCATGACATATTGAGTAATCAACTGAACTCTTAACCCTTTACAATGTTTTTTTTTTTGATGATTCGAGATCATTTCGCTCATGCCAGTAACAGAGGGAAAGGGGGAGGGGGGGGGCTTGCTTTTTTGCTTTTACCAATTGAACCAATCATATTGATAGAAGGTGACGTGAGTTAAATCATGAGTTAGTCATGATGATTTTATTTGTTGTCTGTCTCTATCCTATAAAACCTGATGTATTCTTCTTTTTGGATGAGATTCTCTAAGAATTGCCCGAGTACTCTCCCGGCCATGATTAAAGCATTTAAAGGACATTTGATGAAGTCTGTCTGTTTATTATTGCCGTGCAGCAAGTTAGGGTAAGGAACTCGAAGCCAGTTGTCGACTGTAGACGCAGGAGGTATAGTATAAAGTGCCAGTGTTGACTGTAGACGCTTGGATGTCGGTTGGAGACGCCCCAGGTAATTAGGTTCCAGGTTAGGGAAAAATCGACCACATTATAGTGACCCCGTAGGGCGTTAAGACCAGAGGTGGGACAAAGTCATTGTTATGCAAGTCACAAGTTAGTCTCAAGTCTTTGCCCTCGAGTCCCAAGTCAAGTTGAGTCAAAGATGAGGCAAGTCCCGAGTCGAGTCAAAAGTCAAAGCCAACAAGTCTCAAGTCGAGTCCAAAGTCCTATTTTAGTTTCGAGTCATTTCAAGTCCTCTTACCACAGAAATAAAATGTATACAAATCATGTATGTCTGTAAGATTTGTATTTATTTAAACCTCGTTTTATACAATGACATTAATTAAATACAGTAAAAAACAGAACATTTAATTTTCACAAAAAAATTAACATGAATTTATTTCTTCTGCTGAACAGAAAGGAAGATATTTAGAAGAATGTCAGTAACAGGCAGTTTCTGGGTCCCATTGACTTCAATGGGGGATGCAATTGTGATGCATTTATTAATAATTGTGATGTAATTTTTGCATCACAATAAGTGTATTGTGATTGTCAAAACATTTTAGTAACTAAACTGAATTTTATTAGGTTTAGTGACAACATGTTACAATGTTTACATGGTTCAATTTCTGGTAAGCTACGCTTTTTTATTATTTCAGTTCAATTAAATTATTGTGATTTGATTTAATATTGACTCATTTGGATAAATATTAGGTAGGCTACACAAGATAGGCATTAATTTTTCTCAAGAAAAAAACAACTCACCTAATGCTGTAAACACAGAGAGCCCTATCAGCTGGCAGTATTATTTAAGGTTAAAAATAACACAAATTAAATATAATGCGTTTTTTTTTATTATAATAACAACTTTATTTAATGATATAAGTAAAAATATAATAAACATGCAATATAGTACATATATTTAGCAAAATACTCTCTATAGCGCTTTTTTTCTAGCCAACTAACGTGCCTATATTATGGTCATTAAATGGCTTTACTGAGGTAAATGTTATGTGACATAATTGTTCTCCAACTGTTTTATTGACCCCTTTGATTGATGGGTCGATATTATGTATGAGGAATATACATTTCGGTAAGTTGTACTTTATCTTTCAACAGTGTTCATTCGTGTTTAACGTTATTTACTATCAGCTAGAGATGATCGGTTCACGTGCCGCTAGGGATCTGTCGTGTCACATTTACAAGCGCCAAAACGGTATTTATTGTCTGAATTTCGTAATAAAAGTGACAGAATCTGAGAGCAGAGATTTTTTATATAATAAGTAACCTGCTCGTGCTCTGTCTAGTCTGTCGGTCTCCGTGTCCTCTTGCTTCGCGATTTTTCTGTGCGTGAGAAAATGGATGTGTGGCGTGAGAGCGTGTGAAAAGAATGCGTGAGAGTTGGCAGCTATGCCTATGTAGCAGCTAGTAAGTTACGGTACATCCAATAAGGTGCTTAGCATTCGTTCAAATTCGTAGCATGCGTTGTTGCTTGTTGCGCTTCATTGGTTGTCTTGCAATGTGCCTGCTTATGGGCCTTTCACACAGGACGCGGTATGCGCGGCGCTTGCCGCTGGGTTCAGCGTTGCCCTTCAGATACAACGCGAAAAAACTGTTTACACACATTGTCTACCTACAAGTTACCTGACTGTTAAAACACAACTATTTTTAATGTAAATCTGTCTGTCTATGAGACGATCGTTCATACCATACCATGTCTTAATATAATTTACTTTAATCCATTTTGATTTCCGTGCTTGTTTGGATCCCCCGATTCTATTGGCCGCGCTGGTAATCGTCACAGAGCGCAGCGGCAAAAGTTGAACTATTTTGAACTTTGACCGCGGCTTGAGCGTGAGCACGCCAATGATGCGCACCGCTGCGCTTGCGCTTTGGTCGACGCAGCAACAAAACGTCCTTGCGCGGCGCAAGCCATTGAGATGAATGGGTTTTATAGCGCAGCGCCGCGCATACCGCGTCCTGTGTGAAAGGCCCATTAGATGCTGTCGAATCAAAACAACGTGGGACTACAGTAATTGGATGTCGTGGAGGCAGCGCGCGCGCTCTCTGCATGCATACAGGTGGTGCACATTTTTTCACAGATGCAGATAAACTGAGAGCGGCATTTGTGAACCGTGTACCGTGTGAACATTTTTCCCCAGTTTTCATGGGTAGCAAGTCTTCTCGAGTCAAAAGGCGCAAGTCCAAGTGAAGTCACGAGTCATTGATGTTAAAGTACATTTTGTCGAGTCGAGTCTGAAGTCATCAAATTCATGACTCGATTCTGACTCGAGTCCAAGTCACATGACTCGAGTCCACACCTCTGGTTAAGACCATAGAGTTATTTTTTTGGGGGGTTCCGCTTGTCATCAATTTTGTCATCTCCGAGTTGTTTCCTCTGTTTTCAGAGGAACCTAAAGGAAAACACACAAGATAGGAAAAAAAACCCCTATAAAATCAAGAGAAAAGGAGCAGTGCTTTTTCATATACAGTAATGGGTGAAGATTTCATAAAATGTGTTGCACAAATAACATCACACAGATCACTGGATTAACACAATATACATATAATGTATTATCTAAACCATCTGGAGTCAATGTGCTTAATCACATTTTTTAATCAGGCAGCTTGTCTGAAGTTTAAAATCATTGGTTACCCGTAAGCCAATCACATAACGTTTGGTTATGGCGTGTGTTATGTGCATGCTCAGCCGCATCTATCTTCCACTGTAAACACATGTATGATGCGAAAACAAAACCATCGAGCGAAATACTGGAGTGAACATAGCTGTGAACGACTTTTGCAGATTATGTGAAGTAAATCTACGCATCCACGGTACAATCAGTGTCAATGTCGTCACGGCTCTCAGCCCGCCCTCTGTTCGTTGATTGGCCGGCTGTTTTCAGGCCGGAGGAAAACGGAAAGCTATTACGCTGTATCAGACTGAGTACAGAAGCGAAATGAAATTGAGCGGAGTCAGACTAGGATAGTTCATCCAAAATGGAAAATTATATCATCATTTACTCACCCTCAAGTTGTTCCAACTTATATGAATTTTTTTCTGCAGAAAACAAAAGATGTGAAGAATGTTGGTAACCAGACAGTTGACGGTAGCCACTGACTTCCATAGTATTATTTTTTCCTACTATGGAAGTCAGTGGCTACTGTAAACTCTCTGTTTATCAACATTCTTCACATCTTCTTTTGTGTTCAACAGAACAATTTTGGACAGATTACAGATTGTCCAAAAATATGACCATATTACCCATTTTGAGATCACTGCACTGGTTATCAGTATTTTACAGAATTCATTTTAAGATCCTAATATGTAAGGGATAATGTAGAGCGAGGCAGCTGTTATAGCGAATACAACCCCGACTGGCTGATCAGGACCTACCAAATAAATCAATAATTTTACACAAAATATTGATTTAAAAAGGAGTTTATTGATTTAAAATGATTGTTTTGCTTCGACTAAAGAAAATAGTCCGTTCCGTCTCTACGGTTAGAATCCTGCGTCCATAGCAACACTCTGTTTTTCATGGCAACGGTGTGTTATACTTAGCAGCGGTCTGTTATCAAGAAATAACACCGCATTCTACATTAGAATTCAACCAAGCCATGTAATAATTGTTTTTACAATCATTGCATGGTAAAGAAATTAAAATCCAGAGGTGATCGTGCTTTTGCGGTAGCTGCCCCATGCAGGACTATGGTACAGTTTACCAGAATAAATTATACAGTCTACAACTTTTTTTGCAGAGATTTTAATTTGTTGTCATTTATTTTTGTAATACTTATTTTCAGTACATTGTGCAGGACTGTGGTCAACCATGTTGTTTTATTATGTGCTTTATAAAAAAATTGGACATGGAATTGGAAAATAAACAAATACGGGTTGTTACTGGAACAACATAAGGGTGAGTAAATGATAACAGAATATAAATTTTTGGCAATTTTTTTTTCTCATAATGGCTGAATTATTTACATATTCTTTATTTGTTGCCGCTTCAACTTCAAAATTGTTCAATTTAAGTCATAAAACTACAGAAAAACAGTTATTCAAACCACTATAAATCCATTGACTACCATCAAAGCAGGTACATTGCTCTGCTTTTTACCAATCTCTTTCTTTAGCAATACAGAAATGTTCTCTGAAAACACTACTGCAACTGCTAAAATAAAAATAAGTTAAAAGTCAAGCAACTAAAGAAAACACTGATCACCACAACGCTGACTGCAAATGAAACATTTTCAGTAAAACATCAACTTCTAAACCTCTGTTACCTCTAAATAAACATATGTAAACTTATTACAGAAGTAAATTTATCAGAACTTTTATCACTTAATTATCTCATTAACTGCAGTCGTCATAAAGTGAAGCTAATTTTTCTCTTGATGTATCTTGTTATAATACTTACACTTTTGTCTACATTTTCTGCAGCAGGACCAGTAAATCACAGAAAGAGGAACAGACAGCAATAGCAGCATCATCAGGATTACAAATGCTTTTACATCCACTAAAGATTGGTCCAGTGCTGGAGTTTCCTTAGCTGCAATGAAAAGAGGGAGACAGTTATTATTCTGATTTGTAACATAAATCATCAACTAATATGAGAGGATTCAAGCTTCAGAAATTGTCTCCATGAAGGAAACACTCATGTATCATGTGATTGTTCTCAGATTGAGGGTTTGCTTAAAAGCAGTGTTTCTATTCTGGTATTTGTTATAGGCAATGTCTGTATTTGGTAATCGAGAGATGCGAGGGTCTGACCCATGTCAGGAATGCAGTAACAGTGTTTACTTGTTTGGCCCTGCTTCCAGAGAATAAATAGGTACTTGTTTTGTAATTAATTTGCTCAAACAACCTAATTAAATCAAGAGTTACATTTAGTAGATGTTCAGTTTGAACTATTACTCATTTTATTCAGCTCTTCTCATGATAGCTGTATGAGACATGTAATGAACTTTGTCCAAGATAATGAAGACATGTATCCACTAAGGCCTGGGACATATCGGGCCATTTGAGCGCCAAACAGCTTGTGCTGGGGCCACACCAAAAGATATTTAAAATCGTATACGATTTTCAAAATGTGAGAGACCACAAACATGAGGACAAAAAAATCCTAGATTTAAGAGTTTTGCTCCTATAGTGTGTGGTGTACCATGATGTGAAGACAACACACCACACACAAACAGATTTTCAACCAGAAAACAGAGGCATGACGGGGTGAGAGGAAGAAGAAACACAAAGGCATAATGGGTTGAGAGGAGAGAGAGGAAAGAGAAATGGGGAACCGAGAAATCTGGAATGATAAGGATGAGTTCATGTTATGCTGAGATAACTGCAATTAATGATTGAATGATACTCACCAATGATAGTGACACTGAAGCTCCTAATGATGCTGATTCTGCTGCTGTTGATCTGTAGTTTATATTCTCCAGAGTCTGTGTTTCTGATGTTTGTGATGGTCAGAGATCCAGTCTGATGATCCAGCTTCAGTCTGTCTCTGAATCTCTCTTTACACTGAACATCTGTACAGATCTCACTCTGATTTCCAGTGATTTCAGCGACGAGAGTGTCTTTAAAAGACCACAGCATATACTTTGGTTTTTTTTTTACACCAGGATCTAAAGTAACAGATTCTCCCTCCTTCACTGACTTTCTCTTCACTTCATCTCGTTCAGCAGCAGGGACATCTGAAACACAAACCAACAGATACTGGAGGATGGAGGATGGAGGATGGAGGATGGAGGATGGTGGGGGGTGGGGGGGGGGGAGACTCCACAAGAAATAACGGTGAAAATGATTGTGCATGTTAATTTTCTGACTCTTGAGAAATTCAGTAGAAACCAAATTAACTGTGAAATTGCTAAATATCAAATGAATTGTGGTTAAATAAACATGACTATCTGTCTTTATCCATATTAGCTTTGATATATCCTTAGATAACTCAACTGAATTAAAAATGTTACATTTAAATTATATATATATATATATTTAAGTTTGGTTAGTTTACTTATGTTGATATGTGATTTTCTCTTTTCTATATATATGTATACACACACACACACACACACACACACACACACACACACACACAATGTGCATTTCCCAAGAAAGAAAAACATGATTGTAGATATAAAGAGTACAATAAATAAAATAGATTAAAAATAATAATAACAATATTTCTGACAGGCACATACTGTAGGCACCAAAGTCTTACAGGCAAATAATAAGTGTGGTGACCGAGAAGAGTTGCGGTGTCAGTCTTTTTGGGAAATCACTTCTCAGAGATCTTTGATGCCAGAAATATTAGACTTTATTTCACAAACAAAGCCAAACGCCTCCTCTGCAGAAAAGGCGCTCCAGATCAGTGCCCAGCTTAACATATATACACACTTCCTTGTCCACAAATGGTCACCTCCTATAGATTATTTTTGGGTGAGACTTTGTACCAGGTGACATACTGAAATATAATTCTCTGTTGCCTCAACCTTCTGGCCATTTAGGCTTCCAAAGTCAAACCCAAAGACACACACACACACACAGAAAGGAAATAATAATGTACAAATATAGCTAAATTACTTATTTTCTAAATAATAAAATCTTCTATATAAGGCACAAGGTAAAAAAAAAAAAAAACATTTAGGTGAGGAATTGTAATTAGTCCAGCCTGCAACCAAACAAAGTGGAAAAAAACAACAAAAAAACGTAAATACCATAAGTACTGCCTGCTATGATGATTGGAGGGAAAAGAAAGTTAGAATGAAGAAGAAAAAAAACACACCTTCAAACACATTTTTAAAAAAATAGAAAAATATATGATACACACATCCTCATATGCAATGTACATCAAATGTGATGGCACATACTGTAAGCGCCACAGCTACAAAACTAGTCACAGGCAATGGGTGTGCGTAATGGCTCAAAAGTGAAACCATTTAGGAGAAAACCTAATAAATCCAGCCTGTGACTCATGAATTAAACAAAAGTGAGCTGAAAAAAGCAAGAAGGGAATCTGTACGGCTGGATTCATTTGTCCTAGTGATGGCAATTTCAAAACACTGCTTCATGAAGCTTCGAAACCTATACAAATCTTTTGGTCCAAATCAATGGTTTGAAGCGTGTATCAAACTGCCAGAGTCACGTGATTTCAGTAAACAAGGCTTCATTGTTCAGGCTTCAACTGCTTCGAAACACTTTGAAATTTCAATTGTTCACCACTTGGGGGCGATGATCTGTGTCAACCCATGAATCATGAGGAGTCACTGAGAACCAATGAACAAGTCTCTGTGTGTTTTACCTGATCTCTGATCAGTTTTATACACTTATAGACGTTTTAATTAGACATTAGTATTATTAAAATGAATAATGGTATAGTCTTTTATTGGCCTGTTTAGCTGAGCCACTCATAGAACAAACAAAACAAACCCTGACAATTAATAAAAGAACAGATAGACACTTGATAATCTTATCAGATGATTAGATAATTGCTTTTGAAAGATTTTACTTTTACTGAAAGATTTTTAAAAGGTGTTTTTCTGCACGTTTGGCCTGGATTTTTGTTGCATTTACACTGTTCTGAGCACTAGGGTTCAACGTGGAGACGGGTGTCAGAGTGTTTTGAAGAATTTCCTTCAACTGTTTCAGTGTTTGACGAAGCCTCGATCTGCCCTCCACTATCCAAACCTTGGGCAGGCATATAGTCCAGACAAGAGTAACATGGGAACATAATCCAAGGCACTCGAGGAAATCCAAACACATCCGACAAGACCAGAAAATCCTAAACATACACTCGCAGAGACAACAACTGACAAGACTGACTGAAACACTGGGCTATTTATATACAGATGGTGATAAGATAACAAGGAATGCAATAAAGTGGACCAATAGGGCTACAAAGTGACTTCGAACATGCCACAAGAAACAGAAAGTAACACAAAAGTCCTCACACCAGACCGGGGAACACAGGCTGGGATCATGACAGATATACAACGTATAATATGTACAGTGCATGTATAATATACACAGTATAATGGATTAATATATGAGAATATTAACTACTTCATTTTTGTTATGTTTCAGGACACATTCTCTATATGTCATTATTGTGTTTGCTTAAGTGCATTTCTTTAATCTTTGTACATTTGTCAAACTTAATTCGAGATATTTACTGTTTTTGTACTTTGGTTTTCCTTTCTGTGTGTTTGTACAGTTCGTCTTGTCAACAGGTGCGGCTGATTACCATTGAGAATGTTCATTGGCTACTGTGCGAGAGAAGCGCAACTTGCACTAGCTGGCCTCCGATACAATATTACGAAGCACTTTTTGAACATCTAAAATATTTTATTGCGATTATTCACATTTTATGCTTATGCTAAAACAATGAGTATGGAATAACAAATGTGTTTAAACATGATAATTAAATCTACAAAGGTGATCAGAGATTGAACGATGAGACGCTGTCATCTCCATCAGAACTAAACTAAACGATAAAACTAATGGATCAACAACTGAAAGACTAATTAGTTTGTCCTTCTGAATAGTTATTCTGTTCTGTTTAATGATGCAGGTTACAATGATGTACTTTAAACATATATAACCAACTTTTAAAAATTAATTGAATGACTCACAATAAACCGTAATTTTGAAGGTCTCTTCTTTGAAGCTCTTGCTGTAGATCTGTAGTTTATATTCTCCAGAGTCTGTGTTTCTGGCATTTGTGATGGTCAGAGATCCAGTCTGATGATCCAGCTTCAGTCTGTCTCTGAATCTCTCAGTACCTTCATTACACTGAACATCTGTACAGATGAAACTGAGATCTCCATTGATTTGAGCGATGAGAGTGTCATTAAAATACCATCTAATATTTTCTTGTTGGTTTGTTTCAACATCAGAGTTTAGAGTGACTGAATCTCCCTCCATCACTGACACTTCATCTGTATCAGCACCAGACGCATCTGGAAAAGAAGTGAACAGATCATTTTAAATCACTTTTGGTATACTGGGACAAAAAATACAACAGGAAAGTGCTGTGAAAATCTTTATCTAAAGATCATAAAGATTGTGGGGAGAAATATGTCCGGATTCATAATGTAACGCATGAAAACAATCAGCAGAAGAACATCAGTGATTTACCCAGATGAGTCTCATTGATAACGCAGCTTAATGAACACACCATACAACACATCCTGGTTCATGTACAGCGTATGTGCATTCATACAAACAAGTCGATTATATACATTCACAGACCCCTGATAGACATCACCCATTCAAAGGGAGAAACATTTATTTATTGTCATTTTCCACCACTTTAGGACTATTGCATTTATACATGGAAGGATTTACAAATCTAATTTCAATTTTTTAATATAGTAACCTGAGTGTGGCTTCAAAAGAGCAAACATACAATTGTGTTGTGTTTAATTCTTTTATCATAATTTGTTCATTAATCTATTTATATATCATTTTTATTAATTTCATTATATATCATTCATTCATTTTATAATTTTTTTCTTACTATTTCCCTTGCTTTTGCAATGCTTGCTGTTACTATTTAGTAGTTATAACATAACTTCCTGAATTTGTGCAGCTCTGACAAATGCGCAACTGAGATTATTCAATAACATCTCTTTAATTATTAAAGGTATAGCGGAGGATGTTTTACTTCCGGGTGGATCACCTATACAATTGGTCCTCCTAATTGTCAATCATTCTGGTGAATCAATCAAACTATTCAAAAAGTGGAGAGGGCGGGTCTTATCTAAAATTCGGAAAGATCCTCCACTATACCTTTAATATTACCAGCACTTAGTACTTGAGCAGCAAGTCATTGAGTTTTTCAGCAGTAAAGACATTTCATTGGACAGAAAAACTATAGCTGCTTGTCATACAATCCCACAAAAAAAGAATGCAAGTCTACAAAAACAGAATAAGAGACCAAATATCATCATTCGATTTGTGGGTAGAAAATATAAAATTGAATTGTTGAAAGTTGCAAAAAAACTAAAGGGTACAGATGTGTTTGTGAATGAACATCTAACCAAGAAGAATGCAGAGATTGCACATCAAGCAAGGATTCTGAAGAAAGAGAAAAAAATACAGGCTACATGGACCAGGAACTGCAAAATAATGATAAAACTTAATGGTCCACCGGAGCAGGCTAAAGTCTTAGCCATCAATTGTGTCTCTGAGCTGGATAAATACAGATAAAAGATGAAGAAGGGTGACAGATTGTACAGACTTGAGTGATAGACACCTTAAGTGTTTTGATTTTGAAGATCACAAATTTTTTGATGTAGAAAATGAAATAGATCCAGAGACCCATTTCTGCCATAATTTTCAACAGGACTGTGAGTATTACTCTGATGAAAGTTTCAATGTGGGGATGGTTTTTTTTTCACTGATTCACTTCAATTTTAAAATTAAAAGTTACTTGCAAACCTTTAAGGAGAAATTTAGTGTGATAGCGATTTCTGAAACTTGGATCAGTGAAGAAAGATGCCTGTTGGATGGTTTAGGTGGATATCAAATGTTTGTTCCGAATAGGTACAATAAAAGGGGAGGTGGTGTTGCATTATTTGTAAGGTCTAATTTAAAACGTAAAGTTATTGTTAATATGACATTTTCCATTGATAATTTGATGGAATGCTTATCTGTTGAAATTGAGGGCAATAGAGCTAAAAATATGTCAATTAGTTGTGTTTATCGGACTCCAGGTTCCTGTATAGATAAGTTCAGTAAGATAATATCAGAGATGCTTGAGAGGCATAATGAAAAGTTTACCTTTGTTTGTGGAGATTTCAATATTGATTTATTAAAATCTACTGAGCATACTAAAACATCAGCATTTGTTAATACTATGTTTAGTTTGTTTTTTTATCCATTAATATTGAAACCAACACGAATAACTAAAGATAGTGCTTCATTGATTGATAATATTTTTTATAAACAAATCTAATGTGAAAACTAAAAGTGGACTTCTAGCAACATTACTGATCATTTACCTGTGTTTACTGTGTTGGACATGTTGAATGAGTTACATTTAAGAAAAGAACAACAAAATTTAAATTTAGTTAGATTAAAATTATCTGGAGCTATGGAAGCTATGAAAATAGAATTATTAAATCAAAATTGGCAAAATGTTTATGTTGAAGATGTTAATGATTCATATAATGCATTTTTGGAAATATTTACCCAAATTTATGATAATCATTGTCCTTTGAAAACAAACAGAAACAAAAAAATAGGCTGTTACCTTGGATGACAAAGAGTTTAGAAAAGTCATGTAAAAAGAAGAATAAGCTCTACATGGATTTTTTTAAGTGTCCAACCAAGGGAAAAGAGGAACGGTATAAAAAATATAAAAACAAACTAATATCAGTACTAAAAAAGAAAAAAAAAAGGATTACTATGACCAGCTATTGCAAAGATACAGACATGATATAAAGGGTACTTGGAGGATTATTAATAACGTAATGAAAAATCATAAAGACAGAGATTTTCCATTGTGTTTCAAACATAATAACACAACATTAGAAAATAAAGAGGCTATTGTTGATGCCTTTAACCAGTATTTTGTTAATATTGGTCCAAATTTGGCTAATGAGCTACCAAAGTTTAATAAGGAATATATTAGTCCTACATTTGATAATATTAACACAATGTTTCTTCGAGGAGTATGTGATAGTTATGTCTTAGAAGTAGTAAATAAGTTTAAAAATAAAAAGTCTACTGATTGCATTGCAATAATATTGATATGGCTTTTATTAAAGAAGTTAGAATCCATTGTATTATTAAACCTTTCACCTATATTTGTAATAGATCTTTTTTAACTGGAACTTTTCCTGATAAAATGAAAATAGCAAAGGTATTTTCAGTTTATAAAGGTGGCGATAAGCAAACACTAACTAACTATAGACCTATATCACTGTTACCTCAGTTTTCAAAAATACTTGAAAAATTGTTTATAAACAGATTGGACTCCTACAATGTACTAAGTGAGCACCAATATGGATTTAAGAACAACTGCTCTACATCCTTAGCTGTGATGGAGCTTGTTGAACATGTTGCAGCTGCAGTTGACCAAAAACTCAATACAGTCGGTGTGTTTATTGATCTGTGTAAAGCATTTGACACTATTGACCATGCTTTATTGTTGAAAAAATGTGAACAATATGGTTTGCGAGGGGTCACACATCAGTGGTTAAAGAGTTATTTAAGTAATAGATTTCAGTATGTACAAATTAATAATACACAGTCTGATTTAGAAACAGTAACATGCGGCCTTCCTCAAGGTTCAGTTTTGGGACCAAAATTATTTATTCTTTATTTAAATGACATCTTTACAGTATCTACAATGTTGAAATGTTGAATGTTCGCCGATGACACAAATATTATTTGCTCTGGAAAAATATGGATGAATTATTGCAATTGGTAGAAAAATAATTAATTGTGTCAAAGAAGTGGTTTGACTATAATAAGTTAGATATATCTCTAAATGAAAATAAAACTAAATTTATGATATTTTCTGGTAATAGGACTTATAGCAATGCTAAATTACACCTAAATGGAGTTGAAATTGAAAGAGTCTATGAAACAAAATTTTTAGGTGTGATCTTAGATAATAAACTTAGTTGGAAACCACATATTGAATACATTAGAAGTAAGGTAGCAAAATCTGTAGGAATATTGTATAAAACAAAAGATCTAATAAATAAAATAGGTTTGAGAATTATATATTCCTCATTAGTAATGCCTTATTTGTCATATTGTTCAGAAATATGGGGAAATGCAAATAAAACTAATATAGCTATATTAATTAAGTTACAAAAAAGAGCTATTAGAATTATTAATAAAGTAGGATATCGTGAACCAACTAACAAACTATTTATTCAAAGTAATACCTTAAAATTTACAGATATCGTATGTATAAAAATATTGGAAATAATGTATAGAGCACTTAATAAAAGTCTTCCAGCTGGTATTCAGAAATTATTTAAGTTGAGAGAGGGTAGATATAACTTAAGAGGCCTGTTTATATTTGAATGTGGAAAAGAAAGAATTAATGTTAAATCTAGATGTGTATCAGTTATGGGTGTGAAATTATGGAATTTATTAGAAGATTATTTGAAATTATGTACTTCTCTGTTTAGCTTTTACAAAAAATGTAAAAAGAAAATTGTTAATTGTTAATGATTATTCGGTTAGTATGTAAATTTTGTTAATATTATGTAAAAAAAAAATGTATGTGCAGTATTGTATAATTATGTATGCTGTTTTTTTTAAATAATTTATAATGCTGATTCTTCAGGTATGTGATTAAATAGGGTAGGCAAATATAAGCCTTGGCTTCAGCCTACTCCTTTTTTTGGGTTATTTCATTGTTATTTCATTGTTATTTCATTGTTATTTCATTGTTAATTTTACCAGAAAAATAAAATCAAAATCAATCAATCAAATCAATAACAGGACGCGAGCGGTGCGATTCAACAGAAGCAAATACAGTAGAACTTATTTTAATCACGAATCCAAAAAAGCTTCATGTAAAGTTCAAGGCTTTTTAAGTACTTTGTCGCTCCCTCCAGTAACACACGAACAAGTTTTTGATTTCACTGACTGATGGTTTATTCAGATTCAGAACATTGATTCCTCATTCACAATTGAAACCGCTGACTAATATGAAGATGTCAAACAACACCAGACATAAGAACTGGTATTTCAAATTTAATTTCATTTTCAATTTTTCAATTTCAAAGAAAAGAATAAAAAAAAAATCATCTTGTTCTTGGTATGACTCGAAGTAATTAAAATAAATAAATAAACTATAAACACATATTACAAATATTTAAATCACATTTAGATTAAAGCAATCCAGAAACAACATTAAACACATTTGTATAAAGTACTCGATTAATATTGCAACACACTTCACTTAAAGGAAACAGACACACCTCATTAAGTGCTTACAGAAGGGAGGATTCAAAGGAAACATCAACAACTCTTCCATTTAAGTCTCACATTCTTCTAGCTTCGCTTGCGTACTAGCCTAGTTGTGTATGCGAGTGAAAGCGCAAATATGCAGTGTATGCGATTGTGCGTCTGTTTATGACTCCTGGAAACCAGTTCAGTCATAATTTGTTCCGGTAACTAATGACCAGATTTGGACATCCGCTTTATTATTTATTGTATAAAGTTTATTTTGTTGTATATTTTATTTGTTAAACTTGTAATTCGTTTACATAGGATTTAATTTACATAGGATTTAATAGGATCTTTTGGCTTAAAATTGTTTTTGTATATAGTTTTATAAAAATAAAAGTGTGTGGTGTACATCAGTGTATTTACAAACACACACAATAACTACACTAAACTCTCAGTGACAGACAATGATCAACCTCATTATTTTGTCTTTATACATAGATACATTTGCATAAACTAGCAAACATAATCGCTTGATTTTGTAAAAGGGAATAATTATATTTATTTATATAAAGTACAGCACTTGCCTAAAATTTAAATCAAATGATTTAGTTTAAAAATAGCAGAAATAAGCATTTTGATGAAAGCAAAGGTCTATGTTTAACAAAAAAGTTTTTGCTATCTTCATTTTAGACAAACATTTGTAGCCTACTTATTTAAAAAAAACAAAAACAAAAAAAACACTTGAACTTGATAACTTGATAACTGCCTAAAATGACAGAAACCATCTTTGGGGGGAAAATATTTGAAATGTATTTTGCTTGTTTAGTTTGGCTTGTCCCACGAGAGGGTGGGGTTTATCGAAATGCAGGGTGGGGGGTGGGGTGCTGCTGCCTTGGCAGACAGTATAAATGGCTGAGGGGTAAATATCATAGACAGTATAAGAAGTGGACAGAGCCATCTCATTGGAACTCAATTGAGACAAGTGAAGCCCATTTTTAGCAATTTTTTTAGGACTTCCGTTCCTGACGCGCAGACTCAAACAGAGCTTGACGACGTAGATGTGACGTGAGCAACCCGTCTGTCTTCTAGTGGCTGTGGCATTAGAAATCAGAATCATTCCCTTCCGAAACTTGCAGAGACGGAGAATGTGAGTAGGAGCTGTCCATGAGCTAGGAGCAGGATAAACTTTTGCTAGGTATTCTGATTAATTATTTTGTTATTTTGCCTCCATGTCCCCTTTCCATACGGTAATCTCTCTACTGTGCGACAGAGAGTCGCGTGGTTATGACGCAATCGTTAGCCTACTTTTACAAAAACTGCTTCTACAGGGCCATAACATAAGCTACAAGGTAATGGAGCCTTTTATACATTGTCGTGTTTCTTTAGAAATACCACCAATGGACAAATGGAGTCTTTAAACGCCTCAGATGTAAAGTTATTCGCTGTCAAAGTGACGCCAAAATGAATGGGAGTCAATGGGATGCTAAACGCAGGTGAAGTTCTGCTACAAGATGGCGGCACGTGGCCGGCTTCAACTTCTGGTCGACTTCCTTCCCGCTTGGTAAATATGCTAATGCGGGACAGTCCGTCAGTGCATGGTCGTGGGCGGAGCAGCAATATGACATCATATTGCTCAGACAATCCAAACTTTGATTATTGATAGTGTTTAGACTTTTTGAGGATAAAAAAGGAGTATGGCTTTATTTCATTGTATGGTGGTTGTTTCCACATGCTGGAAATACACATTTATATGGAAACACCATATAAAAGTGAATTTTGTATCCAACGACCCTAGTGTTTCTCATATGGAAAAAATAATCTGAAAATGAAAGAATCTATTTTACAGAATCATGAAGTTACATAGGAATTATTAATAAGTTATCAGTGATTATTTCGTAGCCTATTGTACAGAATGAGACAAGGGTTTCTAGTGCTCTACTGAGGGAAACAGGATTATTTAACAGAGAGGCACACTTGCAGCCTGGTTGACAACAGACCCTTCTCAGTCGCAACTGAGGGTGGGTCTGGGGAAGCTTCCTTCACATCCCATTTCCAAAGGGGCGTCACCAACGGACGTCGCTCAAATGCCTCTAGGCGCAATTGGATCGACTTGGGAAATGGGCTTAGAGTTCTCAAACGGTCGGGTCGGCCCGACAAACCCGACGGGACCCGCGGGTTCGGGTCGAAAATATAATCAAATGACTCGGGTCGGGTCGGACCTCGGCCTTAATCTTTTCTGCTCAGTGAAAAAAACAAAAAAAACAACAACAAAAAAACTTATTAATAATCGCTGCTGTTCACCGTAAAGAAAGTCTGGCTGCTGCGTGCAATGTGCATCATGGAGAGGGGCGGGGGCAGACCTGACACTGCTGCGTGCACGCCTTTTAGCCTGGAGAGAAGAAGATGGAGTTGGTGAAAAGTAAACTTTTTTTTTTTTTTTTTTTTTTTATTATGAAAAGTAAACTTGCCGCAGGTGAATTCACCGTCGCTACTACAGCCTATATATATTTAAAGTTTATTGTTTCAGTTGTTTATATTGTTTGTATTGTTAAAAGGCGTGAACATTAAAGGTTGATTTGAATTCCCGTCTGCTGGTCATGATAATACGTATGAGGAAAAAAAAATTCCGACGCGGCGTCGGGCCACGGGCCGATGTTGATGTGTCGGGTTACATCGGGTCCGGGCTTTAAAAGCCATGTCTTTAGAAAACTCTAAATGGGCTCTTGGCCAGACTGACTTGTAGAGCAAATCTAAAATTGCCGGAAGTTCGTCTGGTGTCAACCAGGCTAACACTTGCCAGGTCTGCATAACTAAACCAGCCCAATTGCTAATCAAAAGAAGTAACGTTAACGTTAGCACAAACCCGGCCAAAACTATCCCAATCGCGTTCCGGGGAGTGTGAATTGGGTCAAATAAGCTGTAAGTGGAACAGACACCGCGAAATCAGAGCAGTGTAATATTCATGCATACCCATGTTTATGCGCAACGAAACATACATTTTTACGTATCTCACTTCACGCGACGAAGCTAGAAAACCAATTATTTTCCTGAACGAGCATGTCCCCACTTAACACGATCGGTTAACGGTTGGCCTGCGGCTGATTTCAGCAGGGGAAATGTCTAAAACAAAATGGTCATTCGTTTTTATTGTTTAGGTAAAAAGAGAGTGTAACAAATAAATATCTTACCTTGTTCGAGGAAGAGGAGTAATAACAATAGAATGTAGAACTCCTCTATTTTCATGTTTTCTCTGAAAAGCGCTCTGGCTCTACATCATGTCCATTTCTTCTTCTAGTGAAGAAGTAAATGAATGGCCAGAGAACACGCTCCGTGCTGGAGCACTTATTCTTTACAGAGAAACACGTGCTGGAATCTTGACGATCCAGTCCAGCCAGCCACATAACGTTAGTTTACTTGCGTAAAACAACTCTGTTGCTTCAAAGGCGTTGCTAGGCCAACCATTGTTTGTTTTTCCGAGATAGCAACAGTAACTAAGGGGGACGGGGCTTACTGATTAAATATAAATTTCATATCCGAAAGTATGATTCATTGTTATCATACACAATTAAAGACAGTAGTATACAGAACACAAAAAGGTGTTATTTCATATATTATTATTAGGCCTACATTCAATTTATCGCTACATTTTAATAGGCTATGTGAATTTTATTACAAACTACACATTAGCTTCGTCACGTCAGGATTTTATTTGTGGTTGTTGATTATTTTATGATCAGAATATTTACGTTGAGAAATGTGCTGGGAATCAAAGCAGTTGAATATGAGAGATATATTTGACCTCTGACTTGTGTTTTAACTGTTTAATATTTAACTGTTTTCATTCATACATTTGATGGATTCATCAAACTGTGAAGCGTTTTTGTCTCAAGACTGTGAGGTTTTATTATATAGGACAGGAAGAAGCCTTTCACCTACGATCTAAACACAGATGCACTGAATGCCAGTCACTCACACACAAGATGTTGTTGCCCACAGAACAGGACAAAACACTTTCTGAAGAAAATCACCCACCGCAGGTTTCAGTTTGAGTTAAAGCTGAACTGCTAGCGTCACACATCAGTATAATGTGAGGTGCCATGGTTTTAATACTACCCCCTCCCCCACCCATACAAAACATGTAAGAATTGAATTATCACAAATGTTTTATAATCAATTTAATTTTAGGAAGATTTAGCACTTTTCCACTTTCATATATTGATCAAAATGAAGAAAGTTTTCACACATTAAGAACAGTTAAAGTTTTAGTAAGAAACATAAGAACATCTATAGCATATGTACTATACATAACATGTTCATTGTGGATCCGTGTGAGAAGGAGGGTCTTCAAACTCTGTCGGGGAAGGATTCACACACCAGTTCTGCTGTGGCTGTTCATCATGCTTGTTTTGTTCTGTTTGTGCTGGTGGCGTCTGACTGGTAAGTTATGAATATATTGCTATATATTGTTATATATAGTTCAAAATTTAACAATAAAATCTTCTCCAGGTGTGTTTTGTGTTGAGACGGTGTCAGTGATGGAGGGAGATTCTGTCCTTCTACACAATGATGTTACTGACATACATGAAGACGATGACATGGTGTGGATATTTGGAGCTGAAAAGTCTCTCATAGCCAAAATGAACAAAAGGAAGCAAATCTTCTCCACATATGATGGTCCTGATGGGAGATTCAGAGACAGACTGAAGCTGGACAATCAAACTGGATCTCTGACCATCACAAACACCACAACTGAACATGCTGGAGTTTATGAACTACTGATAAGTGGAGCGAAACGATCATCAAAAACATTCAATGTTTCTGTATATGGTGTGTAGAGACATCATTTGTCCTGCCCTTTACAATCTTATTTGATTAAGTTCTTACAAAGTGATTAAACATTTTCATATTTCTTTCTGTTCTCTCATGTTTTCCAGCTCGTCTGAACAATCCCATCAGCAACCAGACTCAACCTCTCAACATCACTCACACATGTGCAGGTACATTAGCAGTGATATTAGAGATTATTCACAAAGATATTATGTTGATTTTGCCAAGACCGATAACTTTTAAGATTCTAGGAACAGAATGCAGTTTATCTGTATGAAGGAAACATTAAATAGTTCATCCAAAAATAACAATTCATCATTTAATAACAGATTTTGCAGAACGTCCAAGCTGCATTTCCCAATTTGGTGAAAGTTAATGGTGATTTATAGTGTCAAGCCCCAAAAAGACAAATAATTACCATAAAATGATCATTAAAGTAGTCCATATGATGTTCAAATCTTATTCATGCTAGTGCACCTCTAAACCCTTTAAACCTGCTAGTTTGGTTTTGATGATGTCACACATAATTGGCCCTAATATGTGACCCTGGATCACAAAACCAGTCACAAGTCGCACGGGTATATTTGTGGCAATAGCCAACAATACATTGTAGGGGTCAAAATTATAGATTTTTCTTTTATGCCAAAAATCATTAGGATATTAAGTAAAGATCATGTTCCATGAAGATATTTCGTAAATTTCCTACTGTAAATATATAAAACATTTATTTTTATAAGTGAATGCAGCATAATCGCAAACATATATGGATAACTTTAAAGAAGATTTTCTCAATGTTTTGATTTTTTTGCATCCTCAGATTCCAGATTTTCACATAGTTGTATCTCGGCCAAATATTGTCCTATGCCAACAAGCCATACATCAATGGAAAGTTTATTTATTCAGCTTTCAGATTATTTATAAATCTCAATTTTAAAAAGAAACTGACCCATGTGACTGGTTTTGTGGTCCAGGGTCACATTAGATCCAATTGCTCATTTAATTAAAAGTTGTTTTTTTTTCTTGCAAACAGTATACCATTATTTATTTCAACAAATACTACCTTTAATATGAGATTTTTGAGCTGTATCACACCATTTATCAGTGAACAATGACTTAATTTACAATCTGTTTCTAATACAAAGTTATCATTTGACCAAGATGTCTTAGAATAACCTGAACAAGTCATAATAACTACGTTTATACCTTTCTGTCCAGTTATACCATTCACTTTCAGACTTAGAAAAGAGCTCTTTTATCATTTCTTATAGTTTTTTTTTATTGTTGTTTTTTTGTTTTTTATTTATTGAATTTTTTTCAGAAGTCCATGTCCATTGCTGCAATACCACTGAAGCTGTGATCCGATTGGTCATCTCTGCTCTAGTGGGCGTGGCTACTGTTGCTATACTGGTTTATGACATCAGATCTACAAGAGGTTAAAAGAAGAAGAAGAAAAAATATGATATGATATATCTGGGAGTTTGAATCTGTAAAAATGAAAATATATGCAAGGATTTAAATTTAAATTCAGTTATAAAAAACAAAACAAGATTTAGCGTGGGTGCAATAAAAAATGCTTTTTGATTTTTTATTTAAAAAAATAACCCACACTATTTGAGGAAAGACATATAATGGGCATTAAAAAGATAATGTGGTCTAAATATACCATGTAAATGTATATGTAATTAAAAATTAATTACATATACATACATATACCTCTCAACTGTATTGTAAAAATGTTCATTATTTATTTTTCAATACAGTGTACGTTTTGGCACAGTCATCAACATGATGAATGTTCTTTAATATTTTATTTCTCAATGCAATCCATTTGAAAGTTTTTATGTTTTTGTTTTTTTCATTATTTCCATTTATGTTACATCGCTTTGCACTTTTAATTGTATAGAGTAACACTGCAAATGCTTTGTAAATACAATTATTTGTCCAATAAAGCACCTTAAAAGGTTAGAACAAAGTAAAAAACTAATTCATGTGCGTATGTTGTGAATTTGGCGAGACAATGTTCTCCGCATGAAAGACCCATGACTGGCAGATCAACGTGCTACAACATTTCTGAATTTTAACTGTGACAAGATGATTGGCAGGACAGTTTACCGTGACAGGATGCATGTAACTAACCAAAAGAGCTGTCCGTTAATGCTTGTAAGAACTGATTTTCCTGTTAAGACAAAAGCTGAGATAAAACGCACCCTACAATAAAGCAATAAAACACACCCTGGACAGAAGATCTCGAAAAAAGAGCACAGGACATTGTCTTGTCCAAACTTTTCTCATTCCTTATTTCTGCATCACCCCTCTCCTTCCTCAAGTCACCAAAAGATCACTAAGATTGTCAGATTATCACATATTATGTACGGTATCTATTTTTGTCATTTTCCTTTCAGAAATATACCATGAATCAGGGCTTGATAACTTTTTTGCTCACAAGCCACTGTCTTGTGGTTTTCCCAAAGTTATTAGCCACTTCACTGGCCACAATTTTGACATCGATACCTTAAAATGCCATATAGATATTTTTTATGTACCGGTAATCTCGTAATTTGGCAGCAGGTATTTAGGCTGATATCACTTTAAGACCTGACGCACGGATCCATTATACTGTTACACATTATTATACTGTTACACTGTTACACATCAGTTATTCTTTCTCAACTGTTTACATTCATTTAAAACATAACTGACTGTGTTTACGTGAATATTCGCCAAGACTGGTATTTTGACATTATTTTGAGTGTATTTTACTGTTTAAGCGCAATAAACAGCGAATAAGAACTCAATTTAGTACTCTGAAGTGGCTCTGTGTGCCACACTTTTTGTGTGAGAACAAAATCTGCGGGAATGAGTAAAACTATGCGCAATCCCAGGCCAAAATTCAAGCTGTAACAGCAATAATGTTCATCCGGAGAAAATGAAAAATGAGGGAGGCGGGTTTGTGTGTCATTTGCTGTTGGAGAGATGAGAGAATGTGCAGCTGGTATCATGTATCTATTCTGTGGGAAATGAGTATTGGAAGCATTTCAGATATTTCAGTAATGATAAGCCTATATATTGAAAAAAAAAATATTTTTGACACTATACGTTGCACTTAGTTTATTGTTTCGGATGCCTTTTTAAAAGACTACAACTGAAAAGATAATATTTTAGCTATATAGTCTATAAAATTCAAGCCGCTAAAGTGGCTAGGAGTGACTGCATTACACGCCACTGCTGAAATCCAAACACATTTGGCGGCTGTTAATGTCAAGCCCTGCCATGATTCAACAACACTCTGAAGTCGACAATCAGAGGCCCTGTTCCAAATCACACCTTAGACTCTCATTCACTATTCCCTGCATTAGTTCACTAATATAGTCCACTTGACTCTGCTAAGCTCAGTTATTTCTGATATAACAAAATCAAATTGTTCAGACAAACAAACTCAAAGAATCCAGCAGTTTATGAGAAAATCTGATCAGTTTTTATTCGCATTTATCAGATGAACATTAAAAGATGGGTTCAAGTTCAAGG
The DNA here is from genome assembly GCA_022829085.1 of Abramis brama. Taxonomy (NCBI): domain Eukaryota; kingdom Metazoa; phylum Chordata; class Actinopteri; order Cypriniformes; family Leuciscidae; genus Abramis; species Abramis brama. Next base: position 30,698,396 of record CM040773.1, on the reverse strand, counting down.
CACTTTTTTTTAACAACATTGGCTCATATTTGTAAAAAAAAATACAAAATCCCTGAAACATTAACAAAAAAATTAAACCAAAGTCCAGTTCATACTGATTGATATCATGGTCAGATCTGTGGTACAAGCTTTTGTGAGGAACACCGATGTTATTAAAGGGATAGTTCACTTTGAAATTATTTTTTGATATGTTTTAGCTTACCTCAAGGGCATCCAAGATGTAGGTGTCTTTGTTTCCACAGTAGTTTCAATTTTGATATTTTTAGGTCAAACCCAGCAAACATTTGGACGTTTAATGACTGTTGAAAAGACGTCCGACAGAGACGTCCCGTCATGGTTGAAAAATAGTTCCAAAATGTAAGTTGAACCGACGTCTTTGACGTCGTCTGGCCATGAATTCCGTCTTTTCTGGCCGTGAATTCCACGTCTCTTCTGCGCGTCCCTGGACGTGTAAAAGCGTCGTCATATGTGTTTTAATGTGTTGCTGCATAATTTAAGTGTATATATAAGCCTGCATATAAAATAATCACACACCTATTGTGTAACATCGTGAAAGGCAATCAAGGTTTACACATCTTGACAAAGGTTCTAAAAAGGTCCAAAATTGGTCCAGTCAGACCTGAACGTCAATAAAACGTTTTAATCACGTGTACATCAAAAACAATAACACATTATTTGTGGACATAAGCAAAAAAGAAGCATGTTCTGATTAAGCACAACATTTTATTGATCTTGAACAGCCAAAATTTCTCTTTATTTTTTTCAATGTTTAACATTCCGTGAGCTTAGAATTATAAGGTTCTATCTCCACTTTTGGTCGAAATTGAGTTTTTGACAATCTGATCCATTAGGTGTTTATTAATGCCTGTGTGGTGTTATTTTTGTAAAAAAAATATTTTGTTAGTAGTTATTAATAAAATAAAAAGGTTCCATCTCACAAAACATAAACCGAGTTTAAAAACTTTGATCCTCAATAAACTACAATAAACGGAGATAGAACCTTATAATTCTAAGCTCTCGATTTGTTAACCATACTAAAATACCAATTGCAAAATACTGAATTATTATATAAAGATAGTTCACCCAAAAATGAAAATTATGTAATTTACTCACCAAATTCCAAACCTGTATGAGTTTCTTTCTTCTGCTGAACACAAAAGAAGATATTTTGAAGAATGTTTGTAACCAAGCAAATAGAGCAACCACTGACTACCATTATTGGAGAAAAAATGATTATGGTAGTTAATGGGAAGCGACATCTGCTTGGTTACAAACATTCTTCCAAACATCTTTGTGTTTAGCATAACATAGAAAGGTATACAGGTTTGAAACATGAGGTTGAGTAAACGATGACAATTTTCATTTTTGGGTGAACTATCCCTTAAACACATTGTTTGGCTCATTTTTTGTATCCACCACTCCCAGCTCTTCCTGGAGTGTGTTTCAGGTGTTCTGCCATTGCTGCATCAATTTCAGAGTCTGTAGCATGTGGGCTCCACCTCTTCACAGCATCTAAGGGAAGAGAATATATTTCTTTTTAAAATAAATGAAAATTAAAAATTTGAGGTAAAATACATGCACTTATTTTCAAAATATTTTTATGGTCTTCAGCTAAATTTAAAAAAACATGGAACAAGATGAATGAAACATTAGAAAAAAGTAATCAACATGCATTACATTGTATTTTATTGTATAAAAGATGTTCTGCTTTAAATTGGTGTTAGATCAGTTGGGGGGGCGGGGGGAACAGCATTTGTCCCCTGCCTCTTCAATACCACTGTGGTGCCCTTGAGAAAGACCCTTAACTAGGTGTGTAACAGTGAGAAAGTGAACAGGACATTTCTGATAAAGACAGGTGGGCTGTGATGTCCCCTGAATAGACATGTTTAGCAATTCTAAAATTACAAAATATTTTTAAAGCAGTTACTGAAAACATACATGTTCAAATCCAGCTAAACATTTCATTCTACTTCAGATAATTTACTTTCTGAAAGAAACTCTCAAAAGGCTACATTAATAATTTACAGTAATAACTTTGACTGTATCATTAAACATACTTTATACTATGGTATACCGTTGTATAAGTTCAAATGAACTTTTAGCCTACTAGCTAATTTTAGCCAAACTCAGTTGACAATGTGGGCATCATTTCTTTCGGTTCATTCATGTCAAACAAGTAAAACTCTAGCACGTGAATCTAATAATACAAAATGTACGTACCCAACAGTAGATTTCTAATAATATGGGCCTCAATTCCTCCTCTCTTCGTGGTTGTTCAAACTTCAGTGTTCCGGAGTGAAGTCTATGGGGAAAACGCGTTAACATCTCATGAGATAATCTAACCTATCGCGGGATTTGGTAATGTCGAGAGATCTTGTTACATCTTGGCAGCACAGTTTTGGGTCAATATCACTATAAAGTGCCTTTGGTGTCCTCATCAGAATCGCTCAGTCATCATGAACATAATGCAAAATAATGAAATTCTGAGGTTGTATTATAAATGGCCAAACACTTACACACATACAAGAACAATGATACGTCTCTTGAAATGTGTTTTTCTGATTTTATACCATTTTCTTTGATTTGATGTGTGCGATTTTGGCATGTCCCACACGCTGCTCAGCTAAATTCAGTGAGTGTAAAAAGTGGTTAAATTACATAAAATTAAAATACTTTTTTAATGTACTTATTGTCCTCAGCAAGCTATTTAATAAAACAAGTCATTTTGATTATTTATATTTTATGTTCATAATAATATTAAGCAGTTTGCATGTGTCCCTGAAATTGCTGTCCACCCTGTCATTATGGGGTAAACGCCCCTTTAAGAAACCAACTGATGTACTCAGTGACATCCCCTCCCCCATTTGGTCTTTCTTCAGTGGATGTAAAAACATCTGCAACACACACAGTAAGAATCTACACTTATATTTCCTAATTTTCATCATATTGTGTTTGTAGTTGCGTGTTGTCAAGCTTAACATGTCCACCCTGTCATTGTGAAATATTAGTTAATATAAAAACTTTTCATAAATTCTAAATATACATTTTAAACAGTGCACAGTCAGCTTCAATAGTGAATCAATTTGCTAACTGCTGTACACCATGTGCTCATTAAATACTAACTTTAGCCAAAAAATGTCCACCCTGTTCCATGACAGGGTGGACATGGTTCATGACAGGGTGGACATTTGCAACTCCTGAACATCAGTCTGAGCCAGGCCCCTCCTTCTTCTGTATTGGTTAAGGGTTTCTTGAAGTTCCTGTTTTTTTCTAATGTTCCCCCGTTCTAGTTCACCCATTAAAGCATTTGTCCACCCTGTCATGCCAAGTTCCACCCTGTCACTTTGTTGTCCACCCTGTCATTTTCAACTTTTATGATGAAAATTATCTAATTATTTTAACAAGTTAACAAAACCTTGTGTGTGGTTTCTTAATAAACAAATGAGGGCAGGTTAGTATTGTTTTAAAGTTTGACTAAATATCTTTGTTGTTAGATTTTATTTAGAATAGAATGTGCAACTATCGCATATTTTATTGGGCAATACATATTTAAGCAGTAACTTTATTATTATTAAAATACTTTTAATATTAACTAAAATGTTTTGTTGGGAAAGGGACACATTATCTTTCCACAGATCTACATTTTATAATCACTATGCAATGAAAATTTATTTATTCTACTATGAATTTGTCCATGACAGGGTGGACATATTTTATGGTTTGCTCGTATATTGTCAGCTTGCAGTTCATTTATAAAAAGTGCTGGAGCTTGACCAATATGCATTTCTAACAGCCTAATGTCTCCTTAATACAACACATATGAAGTTAAATGGAAAATCTCAGATTTTTTTTTGGAAATTGTGAAGGCTCAAAGGCACTTTATGGTGATTTTGACCCTTTTGGCAATTACATCCAACTCAGACATAAATGGTGACCAGATATATTTCTGTTTTACATGTATATGCATACATTCCATAAAAAAAAAAAAAACACAACGTATCAGGTAGGCTACAGGTTGAAATAATGACTAAAATGCAGAGGCTTTGCATTCACTTAACCACACTGGGAACTGTGTGATTATAATTTATTTAAACAAGATAAAGTAAATATATTTACTTTGTATACAATTCGTGTATTTCATAAAGATAATTCCTGTTTTTTTTCTGTCTTGCTTGACTAGACGTGTAAAAGACATCAGTGGACGTCTGTTCACAGCCTTGACGTGTAAAGGACGTCAGTGGACGTCTTCACAACCTCTTAAAAACTACTTGGGCAATTAAATTATTTTTTGCAGTATTAACCATGCAAGGATTAAGCACAGCTTTTGCATATTTCACAAGGATTTCATGATGGAGGGTCATGATGGACTATAAATGCACGTGTAAAAGACGTCGCCAGGTGACGTCCTCTCACCCGATACACTATATATTGAACTACACGTAGCTAAAAGTCAAAATAACAATTATACATGCAATCCCAGAGAACTGTAGACATGTACACATGTATCTGAATGCATTTTTAGGAAATGTTCTGTGTTACATATTTTTACCGATTTATGCCGTCATACCGCGACTATTTTTGGCCAGGGACACGACGTTGCCGTCGGACCAATGTTTGCTGGGCAATAGCTCACAGTCCTGAAACTGTGTATATTGCTTGTTCTGTATAGATTATGAGAAAGACAGACAGAAGGCTAAAAATACTGAGACATCCTCTTGTCTCAACTTGGAAAATGACAGCATGATGGGAAAGTTTAATCATAAAAAGAAGTGAGTTTCTGTTCTGTGGTTCTGTTTTTGTGTTTTTTAATGCTGTTTTTATTGCTGGTTAAAAATACATTTCGTTAACTCTTTACAATAAGGTTCATTAGTTAAGATTAATGCATTAACTAACATGAAAAACAATGAGAAAAACATTTGTTATAGTATTTATTAATCGTTGTTAATGTTAGTTAATAAAAATACAGCTGTTCATTGTTTGTTTATGTAAGTCCACAGTGCATTACCATGTTAACAAATGCAACCTTTGATTTTAATAACAGGCCTATTAGTAAATGTTGAAATTTATATTAACTGAGATTAATAAATGCTGAAGAAGTATTGTTCATTCTTAGTTCATGTTAACTAAGGTAGTTAACCAATGTTAAATAATGAACCTTATTGTAAAGTGTTACCTAAATTAAATTTTTCTACATAATATTTTATAAAAAAGTTATAACATTACGATTATAACTATACACCTAATCACAACGTTAATACTATGCATAAGATTTACTTTCTGATGGTTTAGACTATAGGATTTTCTCTCTCTGGAAATATTGAAACAGTGAGCGTATAGTAGCTGTGTAGCCTATATCTATGTATAAACCCTCTACAGTGCGTGCAGTCAGCGGGGGCTTGTAGCATATAAAATCAGGCTACCATATTTCCAACTTCTTTTTACCCCTAATCAAAGAACGAATGAATGACCTTCAAAGGGATGAAAAAGAATCATTTTTCACCACTTTAGGATTTGAATAATAGGCTGTACTATTTTATATTTTTATTACAACATTTTGTTTTTATTTTAAGTTTTAATTTCTGTGATCATATAAAAGTTATCAATATGTACCTCAGGTTTAGCATGCCTCGTCACAGCATGATGCCATGTTGTTTTAGATAAAATTAAGTCTTTTTTTAATATTCAAGCAGCAAATAGGCCTATATTAAAGTAATAGCCTAATCCAAACAACATCATATAGTTTGATTTTCTAATTCTAATACAAAGCTTTTTTATTTATTTTTACTTTGGGAGCTCTGTCCTTGTTCATTTCCACATAGTTGAGTTTAGATAAAGCTTGAATTTTCCAGTGTCATTTGATTTAGATTATACTCTGAGTAATGGTTTACAGTTTATATATTTTATACCAGTTGTATGTAGATATCTGATCTAGTGGCAGATTAATTATGGAGCAATCTGTGAGTTTGTGAAACTGCAGATACATTTTTTACATTCTGATTTGACATGCAACATTATATCCTTACAAAAAAATATATATACAAGATTTGATTTTAAAATTTGCGTCAATGTGTTTATGATTAATAATGTGCTGTCTGTGCATGTTTCCCTCTCACTATAGTTGTCAAGGTCTTCAGAGGTCTGACATGAAACCTAATTCTGGTTTAGTCCAGATGCCACTGATAATCATGAAATTGCAGAAATATTAAGCACTTCAAATAAGTCATATTTGAAACAAGACTTAGAGAGTCTAGTAAAGTGACAGAGAAATATTACACGTAAAACATGTAAGATCAGCTTATCAGACCTCATCAGCTTCTGTATAAAACACAACAGCAGTGACGCAAATGTCAAATTATCGCAAATTCACAATAAATGTGATGACCACAGTCACCAGGATTAGAATAAACACACAGGTTGCAATAACATTTTATTTTCTATGATTTTATTCTGATCTCCAACCGAAAATACCAAACACAACCGATTCAAGCCCAAGCTTCTCCAATAAACACAAAAAATTCAAATAAAATAAAAATCATAAACATCAGACAAAAAAGTGATATTCTCATCAAAACAGTATCAGTAACAGTATTTTTAGGATACCAGATCAGAGAGGTAGATTTATTTAGATCTGATCTATATCTCATATCCACAGTAAAACTGGTGACCAACACAAATATACTTCCATCCATCATTCATACCACTAATCCTATACAACAGCGGTTGGGAACCTATGGCTCGTGAGCCACGACTGGCAAAAAACATGTGGCTCAGGTCTCTCCCCCTTTACAAACACATGATCCATAAAAAGCTTTCTAAAGCAAAAACAGCCAACTGCAATTCCTTTTTTGTTCAATTCCTTACAGCTCCTTTTGTACAGACATTTCACAGTACAGACAAGCTTTTCGTGTCTGAGGCATTTTCTCTCTTTTCAGCGAAACCTAAAGGAAAACACACAAAACAGATTTAGTTAGTGGTTATTTATTTTCGTTATACTTTTATTTTTAGTACATTGTACAGGACTGTGGTCAACCATGTTGTTTTATTATGTGCTTTATAAATAAATTGGACTTAATGGAATTGGAATAGATACAAATACAGGTTTGGAAAAACAAGGGTGAGTAAATTACAGCAGAATTAAAATATTTGGGTGAACTGTCTCTTTAATGTATTACAGTGATCTTTTTTTTCTCATAATGACTGAATTAATTACATATTGTGTATATAGCATTAACAGCTTTAACTTCATAATGTTAAATTTAAGTCAGTCATAAAACTACTGGTTATTCAAACCACTATAAATAACTTTAGCAATGCAGAAATGTTCTCTGAAAACGCTACTGCAATTGCTAAAATAAAAATGAGTCAAGCAACTAAAGCAAACACTTGTTGTCACAGCTGACAACAAACAAAACATTTTCAATAAAACATCCACATCTAAACCTCTGTTAACTCTAAATAAGCGCTTCTGTAGACTTATGACAGAAATAAATTCAAACTTTAATCACTTAATTATCTCAACTGCAGTCGTCATAAAGTCAAGCTTATTTGTATCTTGCTTTATATTGTTGTAATACTTACATTTCCTGCAGTAACAGTAAACAGAAATAGCAGCAACAGCAACAGTCACGTACACCAATAACATAATCAGCCCTTTTTCATCTAAAGATTGATCCAGTGCTGCAATGAATAGAGGGAGACAGTTATTATTTTTATTTGTAACAAATACTGTATACATCATCAACTAATATGATAGGGTAAATATGAATGATTCAGTTTGAAGCAGAACATTATGCTTCATAAACTGTCTCCATGAAGGAAACACCAGCGTTTCTATTCTGGTATTTGTTATAGCAAGTGTTTCATCATCAGACTCGCGCTCGCATTGATGTGGTAAAATCGACGTCATTGTTCGTTACTGTGTTTAGTTTATGGTGTAGAAGCCTCAGTCAGGACAAGCAGAGCTGACGTTGTTATGGCAATGGGCGGTTTTGTTTTCGACGCACTGTAGGCTACATGGTAGGCCATTCACAACAGACTGAGCTGTCTGGCCAATCAGAACAGAGTATAATCGCGGAAAGGAGGGATTAGCAACCCGGTCTCACCCCAAAACGTCATGTACTGACGGGTCTTGACCATACGGCAACATACGACGAAAAGGGTACCCCTAAAACGTCCATATGAGACGAAGACATAAGCGCACCAGCAGCGCTTCCTAGCGGTACCCTAACGCATACCTAAACCTACCCATAACCCGTCCCGAATCGTCACATATGGACGTTTTATGGGTACCCTTTTCGTCGTATGTTTCCGTATGGTCAAGACCCGTCAGTACGTGACGTTTTGGGGTGAGACTGTGTTAGATTTAGAGAGATTGATTAATTTGACGAGTCGTTTGAGAGTCATTGAAAATGTGATGATGTGCAAATGTAGGCTATATTATGAAGAAATTAAACAGTTTTTTTTTTTTTACCTTTGATGCATGCAAACATGTTGTAGGAGACTCCACAACATTAACGAACTTTAAAATAGCATAATAGGGGCACTTTAAATGATACTCACCAATGACAGTGACACTGAAGCTCCTTCTGATACTGCATCTGCTGCTGTTGATCTGTAGTTTATATTCTCCAGAGTCTGTGTTTGTGGTGTTTGTGATGGTCAGAGATCCAGTCTGATGATCCAGCTTCAGTCTGTCTCTGAATCTCTCTTTACACTGAACATCTGTACTGATCTTACTCTGATCTCCAGTGATTTCAGCGATGAGAGTGTCATTAAAATACCACGTCATTAAATCATTTGGGTTTATCACACCAGGATCTAAAGTAACAGATTCTCCCTCCTTCACTGACTTTCTCTTTACTTCATCTCGTTCTGCAGCATGGACATCTGAAACACAAACCAACAGATGCTAGAAGATTTTTTTTGGAGGGAAAACTCCACAATACATAACTGTGAAAATGAAATTCAGTAGATACCAAATTAACTGTGAAATTGCTAAATATCAAGTGAATTGTGGTTAAATAAACATGTTTATCTGTCTATATCCATATTAGCTTTGTTATCTTCCTTGATAACTCAGCTGAAGTAAAAATATTAAATTTAAATTATATAATATTTAATTTTGGTTTGGTAACACAAAAGTCCTCACACCAGACAACACAAGCTGCATGACAGATATACATAGCCTATTCATGATGTCAAAATAAAACCGACGTAATGTTACTTTAAAGCATTATAGCCTACTATTCCTGCCAAACTTCCATGGTTGCAGTTAGTGTTACTACAGTAAATCCATGGTGAATGTTGCTGATCTGTGGACACTGGATAGTTCATTCATGGCACAATGTTTCTTCCTGGTTTCCACGTCAGAGCTGTTTGATCCGTTAATAACGGAGGAATGTGAATGTTTCTCACTAACGTTAGACCAGTATATAGGCTATAGGCTAATATACACTGCATAATGGATTAATATATTAACTACTTCATTTTTGTTATGTTTCAGGACTTATTTCCTCTCTAGGGGCATCTGGCCACTTCATTTTCTCAGATCGGATCATGAAAAGATCAGGTGTAGGCTAAATGCCCTCCGAAATGCATTCGAGACGGATTTGAATCCGATCGCTCACACCACTTCAGGAGGTGGTCTGGGCCGCATTCCAGACGAAACTGGACAAGTGTAAATGCATCTGGGGCCGTATTCACAAAGCATTTTATCTTACCACTAGGAGTACTCCTAAATCGCACTAAAAGATTTTAGCTAGGAGTTTTCTCTTAAAAGTTATTCACAACGCCTTTCAGACCTACTCTTAGTAAAGAAAAATGACAACTCCTAAACTAAGAGTGAGTCTTCGTTGCTATGGATGACGTCATTACTCATGCACGAGCTGGACTGAAGTGACCACCTTGATTGGCTGATGATTGTAACGTGGGAATGATTCCAAACACCTCCCCTACGATGATGAGTGACAGGTCTGAGAATGCGTGCGCTACACAAGTATGCGAAGGACGGAAAATGATGAATAACTGAATTAATAGCGTAAATGAATAAAGAGTAAGGCAAAACAAATAGCCTAGTAGCCTAATGAAACATATGGATTGATGCAATATCTTTGCAACATTATTGATATCTGTCACTATATGCCTCTGCCTACGTTTGCAAAGAGAAGAACATTTTAATTTGATTCACAATCAAACGTTACGATTAGTTTACATGCAATGAATGAGTAGCCTAGTTTTGGTTGTTGTTGGTGGCGTTATTGCATCCCTAGTTATGCCTACAATGCAAAATTGTTCCCTCGCGATTGGAAGCTCCTGTAGCCGCCGCATACGCATTTCAAAACATCGCAACGTGAAATGCCACAAAAAGCGGTTTGTGAATAGGTCTTAGTGAGTTAGGAGTCCTCTCGACTTCTTTTAAGCTGTCCCAGGCTTAGGTGCTACTTTTAGGGCTAAAATGCTTCGTGAATTACTCTTAATCAAAAAAAATTAGGAGTCCTAAAGTTACGAGTGACACGCCCATTATTTTTAGGAGTTGCTCCTAAATTCGCCAGTTAGGAGCTACTTTTAGCCTTAAAATTTGTGAATACGGCCCCTGGTTGTTGAAACCACATATGTAAATTGTACTCCTCCCAAAAATGCTAAAAAAATAAACGTGTGAGAGCGTGTAATAGGCTATGTCATGTGATAGCCAGATATGACGACGCTACTGGAACACGCATCGCCTCAGATGAGAAGCTGAGCATCTATTCATCAAGCCAACGTGCAAACTATCGCAAATCAAAGTGAAAGTAAGGCTACGTCTACATTAATCCGGATACATCTGAAAACGGCGTTTTCGTTTATAAACGCTCTCCGTCCACACCAAGCGTGCCGCACAAGCCCTGAAAAGTGAAGCCAAAACGTCTCGATCGCCCCCCGGTGAATGGTCCTAGTATAGGTCATAGCCCCGCCTCCCCATGTTATTCAACGGGACGTGAGACCAACTAAACAATTAAATTACACTTCAAATATCTTTTTTCCAAAGGTGGTTTCTTTCATTTGCTGTCGTTTTTATCACGCTGATGTAAGTTCAAGTGTCTGTTTCAAAAATAAGTTGTTTTTTAGTTAGTTACGTGATGCGGTGGTGTAACGTCATGATTGACAGCTGTGATTGACAGGTTCTCTGAGCGAAGTAGTCACTGAAGCACCAACGGACATTTTTTCGGGATCTTCGGAGGACTGAGGAGATTGTATTTACTTTGCCTCTTGTCGTACTGCAATCAATTTTTAAAAAAGTTTGCAGAATCCACTCTCCCAAAGTGCATTCTGCGAGAGTGAGGGCGGTGCGTTGATTTCGCGGCTTTACTTCCTGCTCACTACTGCGCAGGTCTGGTCCCGAAATCGCTACTGCGCAGACTCAAGTTCCAATATGTCAGCGCCATATCTGGACACTGGCGGCTTCAGTTCTCATCAATGGAAGAGAGCGAAGGGGCGTCGTCCATCTTTTTTTACAGTCTATGGTCCACACTAGCGTTTTCAAGCGTTTTCGGACGTTTCAGTGTGGATGAGAAACTTTTGAAAAACGCCTGAAAACGCTAAATTCGCCTTTACTGCGCATGTGTAAAACCCCACAAAAGCTCACTCACTGATATGATTCAGATGGAAAAATAAACAATGAAGTTATCGCGCAATTCTTTTGACAGGATAATTTTATTTAAAATATCTCACCATTCACTGATGCGTCCAGGTCGCACGCAGTCACCATGGTCTAAAACGCGACTGTTCTCATGTATTACCGCAGGACAGCAAATGTTTTTTAGCAACAGTGTGAAAGTGAATATCACATAACAGGCACAATACTGGTATAAACATGAATATCTATTGGTACAATATGCGTCACATGACTAAATTTACGTCATCGTTTTTAAATCCCTCCGGTTTCACAGTCCACACTACAACGCTTTGAAATGCGTTTTCAAAAAGCTTCGTTTTCATTAATAAAAATGCCGTCTCAGTGTGGACGGAAGGCCAAAACGGAGAGAAAAAGATGCGACAACGTATTAGTGTGGACATGGCCTAAGTCACAGACGCTTAACACACAATCATCATCATTAAAAGTAAAGAAACGAAATGATCTTACCAGGGCTATTTCTTTAATCTTTGTACATTTGTCAAACTGTTCATGTTTTTGTACTTTGGTTTTCCTTTCTGTGCGTTTGTACAGTTCGTTTTGTCAACAGGTGCGGCTTATTGAGAATGTTCATTGGCTATAGGCTACTGTGCGAGAGAAGGGCAACTCCTAGGCTACTAGCTGGCCTCCTATTACAAAGCACTTTTTGAATATTTAAAATATTTTACAACAGAAAAGTGCTGTGATAATGTTTATCTAAAGATCATAAAGACTGTGGGTAGAGAAATATGTCTGGAATCATAATGTAACACATGCAAACAAACAGAAAAATAACATTAGTTATTTACCCACATGAGTCTCATTGATAACGCAGCTTAATGAACACCTTACAACACATCCTGATTCATGTACAGCATATGTGCATTCATACAAACAAATTGATTATATACGTTCACAGACCCCTGAAAGACATCACCAATTCAAAGGGCGAAAAATGTATTTATTGTCATTTTCCACCACTTTAGGACTCACATCTTTTCAATGCATTTTTATACAAGGATTTACGAATCTAATTTCAATTTTTGAATATAGGATAGAATAACGCTTTTAAAATAGAAAATTTTGAAAATTAAAAATCAGTTGAAATGATGTGTTTAGAATCCTATCTTTTCTATTTGGTTACAATAGGAATTTCAGTTAGGACCTCATTAAGGACAAAATCCATTACAGAGTAACAGGATGCGAGCGGTGCGATGCAACAGAAGCAAATACAGAAAAACTCATTTTAATCATGAATCCAAAAAAGCTTCATGTAAAGTTCAAGGCTTTTTAAGTACTTTGTCGCTCCCTCCAGTAACACACGAGCAAGTTCTTGATTTCACTGACTGATGGTTCAGATTCAGAACACTGATTCCTCATTCACAACTGAAACCGCTGACTAATATGAAGATGTCAAACAACACCAGACGTAAGGACTGAAGGACTGTTCTTGGTATGACACGAAGTTATTAAACAAAAAAAATAAACACATTTGTATAAAGTAGCCTACTCGATTAATATTGCAACACACTTCACTCATAGGAAACAAACACACCTCATTAAGTGCATACAGAAGGGAGGATTCAAAGGAAACATTAAGAACACTTCCATTTGAGTTTTACATTCTTCTAGCTTCGCTTGTGTGCTAGTTGCATATGCGAGTGAAACCGCAAATATGCAGTTGTGTGTCTGTTTATGTCATAATACGTTCCGGTAACTAATGACCATATTTGGACATCCACTTTATTTTTAATCGTTACGTTTATTTTGTTGTATATTTTATTTGTTAAACTTGGATTTCGTTTACATAGGATTTCATTTACATAGTGGGATCTATTTGCTATCTATCTATATGGTGGGGTATGTGTGTGATTCTCTTTTTTGGCCATTTTTTCAAAATCACTTGAAATCCCATTCCTAACCCACTTACAGCCACTGAGTTAGAAGCACTGAAATGAATATTAAGCAATTTAATCATCTGTGGAACGGGCAGGACTCGAAAAACTCCAGCCAATGCTCTACTGAGGTATCTAAGGGAAACAGGATTATTTAACAGAGAGGCACACTTGACTTGACAGGTCTGCCTAACTAAACCAGCCTAATTGCTAATCAAAAGAACTAGCACAAACCCGGCCAAAACTAGCCCATCGCATTCCGGAGAGTGTAAATTGGGTCAAATAAGCTGGAACACACTCCGCGAATTTAGAGCAGTCTAATATTCATGCATACCCATGTTTATGAAACATACATTTTTATGTAGCCTATCTCACACTTCACGCGACGAAGATGTCGCCTGCTAGAAAGGTACAATTATTTTCCTGAACGAGCATGTCCCCACTTAACACGATCGGTAACGGTTGGCTCGCGGCTGATTTCAGCAGGGAAATGTCTAAAACCATATGGTCATTCGTTTTTATTGTTTTGTTAAAAGAGAGTGAAACAAATCTTACCTTGTTTGAGGAAGAGGAGTAATAACAATTTAATGAAGAACACCTCTATCTTCATGTTTTCTCTGAAAAGCACTTTGGCTCTACATCGAGTCCACTTCTTCTTCTAGTGAAGTGAAAGAACATATGAACAGAACACGCTCCGTGCTGGAGCACTTATTGTTTTCAGAGAAACACGTAATCAAAAGAAAAATTAAGCCTACCTTTTCCGTCATGTGAGTGTTTGGAATCTTGACTATCCAGTCCAGCGTTTCTCAGCCACATTTACTTGCGTAAAACAACTCTGTTATCAGAGGCTTTGCCAGACATAAACACTGCCAAACTAACAAACTACAAACACATTTCACGAGTTCACATGTTAATGAAATCTGATGTAATATTATAATGCGTATTTGGCTTGCTGTCCGGGGGGAGGGCTCCGAGCTCGGAATTCGGCCCGACCCCAGAGTACTCCCCCCTATGAATGTATAGATCATAGGTATCTATGAGCAGGCCCATCTGAATGTGAGGTGATGGGGTGGTGGCGGGATGCTGAGAAATTTGTCATGAGACAGGAGGTAAGGGAAGGCTTTATTTATACTGGCTTCTTCTTGTGCTGATTGGATGATTACCTGAACATGCTCCTCCCGAACTACATAAAACTTCATTTAGCGTTGTCACGTCTGGATTTTATTTGTGGTTGTTGATTTTTTATGATCAGAATATTTACGAATATTTGCTGGGAATCAAATCATTTGAATATGAGAGATATAGGCTATTTGACCTCTGACTTGTGATTCTCATTTAACTGTTTTCATACATCAGTTTTGATGGATTCATCGAACTGTGAAGCGTTTTTGTCTCAAGACTGTGAGGTTTTATAATATAGGACAGGAATAAGCCCTTCACCTACGATCTAAACAAAGATGCACTGAATGCCAGTCACTCACACAATATGTTTTTGCCCACAGAACAGGACAAACCACTTTCTGAAGAAAATCACCCACCGCAGGTTTCAGTTTGAGTTAAAGCTGAACTGCTAGCGTCACACCTCATTATAATGTGAGGTACCATGATTTTAATTCTACCCACTCCGGCACTCCCCCACCCATACAAAACATGTAGGCTAACAACTGAATTATTACAAATGTTTTATAATCAATTTAATATTAGGAAGATTTAATTTCATATAGGCCTATTGATAAAAATGAAGACAGTTTTCACACATTAAGAACAGTTAAAGTTTTAATAAGAAAAATAAGAACATTTATAGCATATATGTAATACATAACATGTTCATTGTGGATGTGTGTGCGTGTGAGAAGGAGGGTCTTCAAACTCTGACGGGGGAGGACTCACACACCAGTTCTGCTGTAGTTGTTCATCAGTTTGAGTGTTTCTGGTAGATAGTCTATGTCAGACTTTCCACTGAACTGGTGAAGAAAATGTTTCATATGCTTGTTTTATTCTGTTTGTGCTGGTGGCGTCTGTCTGGTAAGTTATGAATATATATTGCTATATATTGTTATATATAGTTAAAAATGTAACATTAAAATCTCCAGGTGTGTTTTGCGTTGAGACGGTGTCAGTGATGGAGGGAGATTCTGTCCTTCTACACAATGATGTTACTGAAATACATGAAGACGATGACATGGTGTGGATATTTGGAGCTGAAAAGTCTTTCATTGCTAAAATGAACAAAAGGAAGCAAATCTTCTCCACATATGATGGTCCTGATGAGAGATTCAGAGACAGACTGAAGCTGGACGATCAAACTGGATCTCTGACCATCACAAACACCACAACTGAACATGCTGGAGTTTTCAACTACTGATAAGTGGAGCGAAACGATCATCAAAAACATTCAATGTTTCTGTCTATGGTGAGTCGAGACATCATTTGTCCTGCCCTTCACAATCTTATTTTATTAAGTTCTTACAAAACATTTTCATATTTATTTCTGTTCTCTCATGTTTTCCAGCTCGTCTGAACAATCCCATCAGCAACCAGACTCAACCTCTCAACATCACTCACACATGTGCAGGTACATTAGCAGTGATATTAGAGATTATTCACACAGATATTATGTTGATTTTACCAAGACCGATAACTTTTAAGATTCTAGGAACAGAATGCAGTTTATCTGTGAAGGAAACATTAAATAGTTCATCCAAAAATAACAATTCATCATTTAATAACAGATTTTGCAAGAACGTCCAAGCTGCATTTCCCAATTTGGTGAAAGTTAATGGTGATTTATAGTGTCAAGCCCCAAAAAGGACAAATAATTACCATAAAATGATCATTAAAGAAGTCCATATGATGTTCAAATCTTATTCATGCTAGTGCACATTCAAACATGGCACCTCTAAACCCTTTAAATCTAGTTTGGTTTTGATGATGTCACACATAATTGGCCCTAATACGTGACCCTGGATCACAAAACCAGTCACAAGTCGTACGGGTATATTTGTGGTAATAGCCAACAATACATTTTATGGGTCAAAATTATAGATTTTTCTTTTATGCCAAAAATCATTAGGATATTAAGTAAAGATCATGTTCCATGAAGATATTTTGTACATTTCCTACCATAAATATATAAAACATTTATTTTTATAAGTGAATGCAGCTCAATCGTGAACATATGGATAACTTTAAAGGAGATTTTCTCAATGTTTTGATTTTTTTGCATCCTCAGATTCCAGATTTTCACATAGTTGTATCTCGGTCAAATATTGTCCTATGCCAACAAGCCATACATCAATGGAAAGTTTATTTATTCAGCTTTCAGATTATTTATAAATCTCAATTTTAAAAAGAAACTGACCAATGTGACTGGTTTTGTGGTCCAGGGTCACATCAGATCCAATTGCTCATTTAATTAAAAGTTTTTTTTTCTACTTGCAAACAGTATACCATTATTTATTTCAACAAATACTACCTTTAATATGAGATTTGTGAGCTGTATCGCACCATTTATCAGTGAACAATGACTTAATTTACAATCTGTTTCTAATACAAAGTTATCATTTGACCAAGATGTCTTAGAATAACCTGAACAAGTCATAATAACTACGTTTATACCTTTCTGTCCAGTTATACCATTCACTTTCAGACTTAGAAAAGAGCTATTTTATCATTTCTTATAGTTTTTTTTTGTTGTTGTTGTTTTGTTTTTTATTTATCTTTTAATTTTTCAGAAGTCCATGTCCATTGCTGCAATACCACTGAAGCTGTGATCCGATTGGTCATCTCTGCTCTAGTGGGCGTGGCTACTGTTGCTATACTGGTTTATGACATCAGATCTACAAGAGGTTAAAAGAAGAAGAAGAAAAAATATATGATATATCTGGGAGTTTGAATCTGTAAAAATGAAAATATATGCAAGGATTTAAATTTAAATTCAGTTATAAAAAAACAAGATTTAGCGTGGGTGCAATAAAAAATGCTTTTTGATTTTTGATTTAAAAAAATAACCCACACTATTTGAGGAAAGACATATAATGGGCATTAAAAAGATAATGTGGTCTAAATGTACCATGTAAATGTATATGTAATTAAAAATTAATGCTGTCCTCTCAACTGTATTGTAAAAATGTTCATTATTTATTTTTCAATACAGTGTACGTTTTGGCACAGTCGTCAAAATGATGAATGTTCTTTAATATTTTATTTCTCAATGCAATCCATTTGAAAGTTTTTATGTTTTTGTTTAGTTTTTTTCATTATTTCAATTTATGTTACATCGCTTTGCACTTTTAATTGTATAGAGTAACACTGCAAATGCTTTGTAAATACAAATATTTGTCCAATAAAGCACCCTAAAAGGTTAGAACAAAGTAAAAAACAAATTCATGTGCGTATGTTGTGAATTTGGCGAGACAATGTTCTCCGCATGAAGACCCACAACTGGCAGATCAACGTGCTACAACGTTTCTGAATTTTAACTGTGACAAGATGATTGGCAGGGCAGTTTACCGTGACAGGATGCATGTAACTAATCAAAAGAGCTGTCCGTTAAAGCTTGTAAGAAATGATTTCCCTGCTAGACAAAAGCTGAGATAAAATGCACCCTGGACAGAAGATCTCGAAAAAAGAGCACAGGACATTGTCTTGTCCAAACTTTTCTCATTCCTTATTTCTGCATCACCCCCAAAAGATCACTAAGATTGTCAGATTATCACATATGATGTACGGTATCTTGTGAATCTATTGTTTTTCCTTTTCATGTTTGTTTTCATTTTAAATGATTGGTAAAATGGTCTTAATTTCATTGCAGTCATTGGTATTATGAGAAAGATTTAAAACTTAGGAGAATCCTGTTCTCCTCTTTGGGTGTTGAAGATGGCGC
Source organism: Abramis brama (assembly GCA_022829085.1). Classification (NCBI taxonomy): domain Eukaryota; kingdom Metazoa; phylum Chordata; class Actinopteri; order Cypriniformes; family Leuciscidae; genus Abramis; species Abramis brama. Next base: position 30,679,969 of record CM040773.1, on the reverse strand, counting down.
TGCTGTGAATAAGGTTTGTAGTGGCCAGATGTCTTTTTTGGTGGCTTCAGTCTTCACAGTCCACAATTAAGTTTTTGTTTTGCAATTTTCATAGAAAATAATGCATTCTGGGTAATATTTGTTATTTTTTGCAACAAATTTTTGTCATTTTTCTTTCAGAAATATACCATGAATCAGGGCTTGACAACTTTTTTGCTCACCAGCTACTGTCTTGTGGTTTTCTCAAAGTTATTAGCCACTTCACTGGCCACAATTTTGACATCAATAGCTTAAAATGCCATATAGATATTTTTTATGTAATCTCATAATTTGGCAGCAGGTATTTAGGCTGATATCACTTTAAGACCTGACGCACGGATCCATTATACTGTTACACATGTGTTTTCTTTCTCAACTGTTTACATTCATTTAAAACATAACTGACTGTGTTTACGTGAATATGCGCCAAGACTGGTATTTTGACATTATTTTGAGTGTATTTTACTGTTTAAGCGCAATAAACAGCGAATAAGAACTCAATTTAGTACTTCGAGGCGGCTCTGTGTGCTGCACTTTTTGTGTGAGAACAAAATCTGTGGAAATGAGTAAAACTATGTGCAATCCCAGGCCAAAATTCAAGCTATAACAGCAATAATATTCATCCAGAGAAAATGAAAAATGAGGGAGGCGGGTTTGTGTGTCATTTGCTGTTGGAAAGATGAGAGAATGTGCAGCTGGTATCGTGTATCTATTCTGTGGGGAATGAGTATTGGAAGCGCTTCAGATATTTCAGTATCAATAGGCCGCCTATATATTGAAAAAAAAATATTTTTGACACTATACGTTGCACTTAGTTTATTGTTTCGGATGCCTTTTTAAAAGACTACAACTGAAAAGATAATATTTTAGCTATATAGTCTATAAAATTCAAGCCGCTAAAGTGGCTAGGAGTGACTGCATTACACGCCACTGCTGAAATCCAAACACATTTGGCGGCTGATAATGTCAAGCCCTGCCGTGATTCAACAACACTCTGAAGTCGACAATCAAAGGCCCTGTTCCAAATCACACCTTAGACCCTCATTCACTATTCCTTGCATTAGTTCACTAATATAGTCCACTTGACTCTGCTTAGTTCGGTTATTTCTGATATAACAAAATCAAATTGTTCAGACAAACAAACTCAAAGAATCCAGCAGTTTATGAGAAAATCTGATCAGTTTTTATTCGCATTTATCAGATGAACATTAAAAGATGGGTTCAAGTTCAAGGCACTTTTTTTTAAACAACATTGGCTCATATTTGTAAAAAAAAAAATACAAAATCCCTGAAACATTAATAAAAAAATTCAACCAAAGTCCAGTTCATACTGATTGATATCATGGTCAGATCTGTGGTACAAGCGTTTGTGAGGAGTTTAGTGTATATGAATATTCCTCTGGCACATACTTACAATGATAATTGTATAATTATAATGATAATTACAAAAAATAAATAAAAAATAATAATAATAAATAAACGTATATATATATATATATATATATATATATATATATATATATAAACAAAAAAATATATATATATACAAGCATGATAAAATATGTTTTATTAAAGGAGAAGTTCACTTTCAAAAAAACTTTTGCTGATAATTTACTCACCCCCATGTCATCCAAGATGTCCATGTCTTTCTTTCTTCAGTCGCAAAGAAATTAAGGTTTTTGATGAAAACATTCCAGGATTTCCCCCCATGTAATGGATTCTATTGGGACCCAAACGGTAGAAGGTCCAAATGACAGTTTAAGTGCAGCTTCAAAGGGCTTTAAACGATACCAGACGATGAATAAGGGTCTTATCTAGCGAAACGATCGGTCATTTCCAAAATAAATAAAAAAGTTTAAGTTTTATAAGCACAAACGCTCGCCTTGCTCTGTTCTGTGATGCGCGTTCGTGACGTCACGTAATACGCAATTACGTTGAAAAGGTCACGCTTGACGTGTTTACAAATGTGCAGAAGGAGGACCATATACACATTTTCAAATGTATTTGTGTCAGTTTATCGTTTAAAATGCCCATTCGTGTGCGTATCCTGGGTGTTTTAATATTAAAAAGCCAAAAAGAACATTTTCTTCAGGACAGAAATTTTTCAAGCGTGACCTTTTCAACGTAATTGCGTATTACGTGACGTCACGAACGCGCATCACAGAACAGAGCAAGGCGAACATTTGTGCTTATAAAACTTAAACTTTTTTATTTATTTTGGAAATGACCGATCGTTTCGCTAGATAAGACCCTTATTCATCATCTGGTATCGTTTAAAGCCCTTTGAAGCTGCACTTAAACTGTCATTTGGACCTTCTACCGTTTGGGTCCCAATAGAATCCATTACATGGGGGGAAATCCTGGAATGTTTTCATCAAAAACCTTAATTTCTTTGCGACTGAAGAAAGAAAGACATGGACATCTTGGATGACATGGGGGTGAGTAAATTATCAGCAAAAGTTTTTTTGAAAGTGAACTTCTCCTTTAACAAAGTTTGGGAGGAGCACTTCCAGATAATGAAACCTAATTAGACACGAGTGGAGCACACTGTTAATCAACGAGTTAAGAGGTGTGTATATTATAGCTACCTCCGTTTGTTGACATTTAACACCGATGTTATTAATGCAGCCATTTAGATATGGAATGTTATAAATACTCCAAGCAAATTGTTTCAACAACTAATAAATCAAATAAAGCTGTCAATCTAACTTGTTCTCTATGAAGGAATATACAGTACAAGAGTGTGCAGCAGTCAATTTGGTCATAATGCCATCTTGGTAAGGTTGAGGAAGATGTTAAAGTGATGTCTCTTTGGCAGCATCAGTTGGATTAGGACACGTCCCATTGGCAGCGTTCTTCATTAGAGCGTCAGTCTGATTACTGGATGAGTCGTCCACATGTTTCTTCTGTAAGAAACACAGATTCACAGAAGGTAAAAGAAATGAACAAGGTTGATGATTCAATTACACAAACAAAAATACAAGAGAAATACAAGAAACTAGAGAATCCTACTATCGTAAATGGCTTGTTATAATAAGACACTTACTTAATAAATAAAGTTGCAATATCTTTTTTGCTTTATATTTTTTATTATTTAGTTCATTTGGGAGTAATTTGTGCCTCACTTGTGAACCTCAGCTTACATGGTGATAAAAATAAAGGACAAAAAAACAAAAAACATTTACAGTGTACATTTATGTTACACCTAAAGTGGTGTATGACACCGAATGTTAAATAAATAATTATATAAACAATTATGTAATAATAATAATATAAAAAATATTTATATAACTGTACTTCATAGTGAAGTAAAAATTCTTAAATAGTCAGTTATTATTATGGTTATAGTTTTTTTTTTTTAAGCCACAGTATGCACACAGTGTTACAGACACACCACATACAGATCTCACAGGTCTTAATCTGTAGTAAATTCACAGTTTTTTAGCTGGCATACAGATTTACTGCACATAATCTCACCTGATCACGCTTGTCCTGCATCTCGATGTCTGTTAAAACAACAACAAACTCAATTAAACACACATTACTTAGGTTAGTTAGAATAAAAATACATTTTCACATCTTTTAACGAGTCTTTGACCAAATCACACGATAAAACTCATATTTTCAATCTGTAAAATTGCAGACATCTGTATGCAATACTCACCCTTTGGCCTTGGTTGATGCATGCGATCGTAAATCACACCACCAGTTACAGCTGCAGCTACCAGTAGAGCACCAACAGCAGCAACACATATTCCTGCAACAGCACCTGAAGACAGACCTGATTGTGGAACAGCTGGAGACAAACCTGAACCTGAAACCGCTGAAGGCCGACCTGAATCTGGAACAGATAAAGATAGGCAGTCATTATGACTAGAGAGTGAATGATAATAGATCCGATATTTATCCATATCTTTGAGTCATATTTACACTTTTCTACTTTGACTATATTGATTTAACTCTATGATTTAACTGATAAATGGCTCCATCTGGTGGGATTGTGAAGAACAGCAGCATCACAGCACTGCTAGCTCAACAGAAAACAGTAGCACTATTTTTATGCATTTTTCCTGTTGATAACTGAATCTAAAAATAGCAGGATTCATAATGCCACATAAAATGCAATGTGAAGTCAGCGCAGACAGTCTCATAGACATATATCGGGAGTCTGTGTTTCTTAGTGTCATGTCTTTTATTTTGAATCTTGTTTTTTTTATATTGTTCATGATTTCACATTCTTTTGTAGATTTGTTGCCAAGTCCTAAGTTTTCCTGTGGAATATTGGCTAATAAAGTGACATTCTCCCTCCACAGACTAGGTTTTTCTCGCTGAAGGAAAAAAAAAAACCCTACATAACCTGAGAGAACTGTGGAAATTAAAACGATTACACTAGATCTTTCACCTTTCTAAACTTTAATCTAAAAAAAAAAAGTTGTTTTAAACAGTTTTTGTGTTTAACATAGCCTATTTGAATACTTATTTTACATCAAATACTAATCTAAGAGAAGCTGATCAGAGATTTTGTGATGAGAAACTCTTAACCAGAACACAACTGCAGAAATTGTATACATCAAAACTAACAGCTCATCAGTGGTAATGATTCAGTTTTAAATCAAAATGAATTTATTTTGTAGTTTAATCTACAAATTCCACTTTAACAGTAAATGTGTTTTTGGACGAAATCATCTTTAGACTATGTGAATTAATATACAGGTACACAGAAAAATGTGATTTAAATATATTCTTGCTTTTAAACATTCATTAAATGACTCACCAGTGACAGTAACACTGAAGATCTTTGGACTGCTGTTGCTGCTGATGTTGATCCATAGTTCATATTCTCCTGAGTCTGTGTTTCTGGTGTTTGTGATGATCAGAGATCCAGTCTGATGATCCAGCTTCAGTCTGTCTCTGAATCTCTCTTTACACTGAACATCTGTACAGATCTTACTCTGATCTCCACTGATCTGAGCTAAGCGAGTTTTATCAAAATACCATTTAATATCTTCTTGTTGGTTTGTTTGAACACCAGTGTTTAGAGTGACTGAATCTCCCTCCATCACTGACAATGACACTGCATCTGAACCAACAGCGAACACACCTGAAGAAGAAATGAACATATCATAATAAATCACTTTTTGGTTAATGTAGCACATAAAAACAAACAGCAGAAGAACATCACTGATTTACACATTCACTCATCAGACAAACATACATGAGTCATGGAGGATCTAAAACAAACTGAACATAATACTATAAAACACATTCTGATTCATATTTTACCCTCTTTCTTTATAAATATATTTGTGAATTCATGCAACCAAGTATTTTAAAAGTCTCATGAATATTATTCATTATGAATATTACTCGTTATGAATATTACATAGACAAACAGCTTGAAGTAGGAAGGAAATTGAATATTAATGATGTGTTAAGTATAGATAATTCTCAGAAATAAGTCGTTAAGGCTTAATGAGGTTTTTGTTGGAAACTGGTCCTAGAAGAATTTAAAGGGGAACATGGCAACTCTAGCCATTTCTTCGCTGATTTTCCCTTTTGTTGTCGCGTGTTTTCTCAACGAGCTCCCCCTACAGCTGTGGGGGGTTGTTACAGCTGTTACAGTTTCACAACACTGTAATAAAACAAGTAATAAAAACTCAGTGAGTGTTTTAGCGCAATTTTCTGACGTCATGGGATCACAACACTAACGCCGCCTTCACACTGGCAGTTGAAATCAGCTCCGATACGGCAGCGAAACGACCGGAAGTCATTCATTTCCTATGGAGATTCGCAGACCGCATGCGAATGGGTCCGAACCAGGTGCGAACGAGTGCGGTGCGAAAAAAATCGTGTCCGTTGGCCATCCGGATGCGTTCAAAAAATTTAACTCTTGCGAAAGGCTACGGACGGTTTCTATCCAAAAATCCCAACGGAAGTTAGCGTTGCTATGGTACTGATATACAAACCTGGATTCTTAACTTTTAATAAAATAAATAATGATTTTATAACGATTAGTTGTCATGTCATTTTTTTTATTTTCATGATGTTTTAATGTTATTAGGGCAGTTAATACAATTAAATAATTCAATATTTAAATATACTCGCTTCCGACCACTGATATATATAATGACATATATATATATAATGTCATTCTATATAGATCAGTGCTTCCGACGCTTTTCACCGTTGTGTACGACGTCTGCTGGGGGCGTATTGCGTATTACAGAGCTGATTCCAACTGCCAGTGTCAAGGCGGCGTAAGAGATAGTAAATCTTTTCCTGGATTTTTTTTTTGTGCGTTCCCGAGATTAGACCTTCCTTAACATAATGCCGAAAACCCGAAGTCTCTAGGTAGTCTGGTTGAGGAGTAGATAGAAGTGCAAGATTGGTGCGCACAGACAGAACAGAAATCATGAGTTAACAATCGCAATTTTGTCCGGTGGAAAATTGCGCTAAAAATCTCACTTGTGGCACCCTCCTACCATTTTCTAGCATGTGCATTTGTTATTATGGGAGCCGGACATCTTTATCGTGTGGAGCTATGTCTATATAAACTTTTGTTTATAAACTTGTCCATATTCACTGCTGTTATTAGACATGATGTACAGTATACAATCGCTTTTTGTGTATGACATTTCCCACTATTTAAGAGCAATGCATTATTAAATGATTTTGATAATAATTCACCGTGAGAGGAGGGGGGATTCAGTACAATTTAATATCCAAAGGCTGTGAAACGGTGGTCGTCTTAGTTTTTCAGTAACTTTAGATATTCTCAATTCAGTGCAATGAAGTTCGATCTTTAGCCTACAGAAGAATAAAATAATTTATTTTGATAGATGTGCCATGTGATAGCTGTCTTTGCTAAACCTCGTTGATAAAACAACATTAGTAAAACTATAACTTAAAAAATTCACGTGTTATAGTTTCATTTACTTTGGTCAAATCAATGGCACGCCTTTACTGCTAAATGCGTGCGCGCTCCTGAGACCGGGGATATATTTCCTTTCAGAGGTAAGTCTGGTAAGTCCCATAGACAGTATAAGAAGTGGACAGAGCCATCTCATTGGAACTCAATTGAACTCAAAGTGAAGCCCATTTTTAGCGATTTTTTTAGCATTTCTGTTCCTGAAGCGCAGACTTAAACCGACTCAAACTAAGCTTGATGACATGAGCAACCTGTCTGACAGATGTAAATCTTCTAGCTGCTGTGCGTGTAAACTGCCAACGTTAATCTTGCAGAGACGGCGAGCTTGAACAAAGAGTTCTTTGCCGTGAGTGAGCAGGAGTAAGTATTCTGATTAATTATTTTGACAGTATAATATATGTATGGGCTTCTCCCTTGACATCCCCCCGATTGCCTGCAAGCTTCTCCTCCTGTCTGTACGGTAATTTCTCTACTGTGCGACAGAGAGTTGAGTGGTTATGATGCAATCGTTAGACTATTTTTTACAAAAAAAATTTCTACGGGGCCATAATGTAACATAGAAGGTAATGGAGCCCTTTATACATTGTCATGTTTCTTTAGAAATAAATAATGGACAAATGGAGTCTTTAAACGCTGTTATTCGCTGTCAAAGTGACGCCAAAATTAATGGGAGTCAATGGAATGCTAATGCAAGTGAAGTTCTGCTACAAGATGGCGGCACGCGGCCGGCTTCAACTTCCGGTCGATGGATTACCCGCCTTGGTAAGTCCAGAGCCCGTCTACGGAGAGCCTTGGCACTTCCTATTAGCCCTGATCTTGGTTGCAGTTCCATTAGAATTCCACTGGAGGTGATCGCGGGCGAGTGCAGACTGAATGGGAGTCTATGGGGCTAGACGGCTAAATGTGTCTCTTTCACCCGATTGCCGTTGAGAAATCTCAGATTTTATTGTAGGTTTTGCAAGTTCAACATGGGTCGAAAGTTGAATGAACGAGCACTTATGTCCTTTCGATTTCTTACAGGTTGAGTTGTTGTTGCCCATAACATGCTAGTATTCTGCTAATGAACGCTGATTGGTCAGTGAAGGACTGATTACGACCAGAGATGCCGCTTTATGGCATCGTGGCATCCGAAGCGGGACCAGAAACAAACAAAACAAAAACTCTTCTAGCATGTGTATTTACCTGTGTCAGCTGTGTTGTCGATGCCTCGAGAGAAAAGAAAGTGCAGAGCGCGAACGCACCAGAGTGACTGAAGGATTGCCGTGAAGCAGTAGGCCTATCTCTGGTCGTACGATGTGTATGACGTCATTGACATTTTAAAAGACTTTTTAAAGCAAATAAGTGACTCTAAAAAATCTAACACCCAGCAATGTGTAATTTCTTTGCATCTCCTTTTGAATACAACATTCAAATTACTAGACAAAAAATTATATCCTGAGAAAAGTGGATTTTGATGACTATAGCGCCATAGACCTCCATTCATTCTGCACTCGCCTGCGAACGCCCCCGCATGGACAGAGACGTGTTACTGCAGCCAGTCCGGAAACCGGAAGTAACCAGAGAGTGCCAATTCTCTTCCTATTAGCAAAGCCCGTCTACGGAGAGCCTTGGCACTTCCTATTAGCCCCATTGTATCGATCTTGGTTGCAGTTCCAGTAGAATTCCACTGGAGGTGATCGCGGGCGAGTGCAGACTGAATGGGAGTCTATGGGGCTAGACGGCTAAATGTGTCTCTTTCACCCGATTGCCATTGAGAAATCTCAGATTTTATTGTAGGTTTTGCAAGTTCAACATGGGTTATAGGTCGAAAGTTGAATGAACGAGTACTTATTTCTTTTCGATTTCTTACAGGTTGAGTTGTTGTTGCCCATAACACGCTAGCATTCTGCTAATGACGTCAGCATTCTGACGTCATTGACATTTTAAAATACTTTTTAAACCAAATAAGTGACTCTAAAAAATCTAACACCCAGCAATGTGTAATTTCTTTGCATCTCATTTCGAATACAACATTCAAATTACTAGACAAAAAATTATATCCTGAGAAAAGTGGATTTTGAGGGTTTTTCGCCATAGACCTCCATTCATTCTGCACTCGCCTGCGAGCGCCCCCGCATGGACAGAGACGTGTTACTGCAGCCAGTCCAGAAACCGGAAGTAAGCAGAGAGTGCCAATTCTCTTCCTATTCGACATTCTCTGGTATGTCCCAGAACGTGCATACTCTTTTGCTACACACTCAAAAGTATGTACTTTTTCCTCACAAAAAAAGTACATACTTTTAGGTCGTAGTATAAGTAGGCGAATTGGGACTCAGCAATTCTCTCCTATTAGACATTCTCTGGTAAGTCCCCATGTTGCAGGCTTGGTTTTCCGGCGGAGAAAGTCACCATTCTCACTAGAACAGGGTTTTTAACCATCCAAATGATTCCTAAACAGATTTAAGCTGAAATAGTTGCCAAGTTCCCCTTTAAGAAAGAGTAAGCGAGGCCATGCTTTTGCACACTCCAATATAGGTGGCGCCAGGTTTTGCTTTTACGCTAGTCTGCAATCCGCCATAAAACCAAAAGAAGAAGAAGAACGTAGTGAGAGAAGAACGCATATTGAGAAGCAGCTGCTATCACTGTAAGTTTTATGTCACAATCTCCGTGTATTCAACGGAGAGCCATTTAATGTTTGTATAAGAGTTTAATGCACATTTTTATTATCCGACTCGGTGTTTTGCCTTGAGTCAAACGTAACGTTGTAAGTTACTTGTATGAATGTCTGATGTAACGTTACAATAAAACTTATCAAAAATAACCAGTGAAGTTTTGGCCATCATTTAACGGGGTCCGCTACAAACCACTTTTAATTTTTATTTATTTATTTTGTCCATACAGTTGCTTCTTTGAATTCAATCACGAAACTGCGTCATAGGCTAGTGCTATTTGTAACTGCGTCACATATCGTGTGTTCGATGTTTATCACAAAAATTACAAAAATTAACGTTTTACAATGGTCAAGCAAAACACACTGAGAGCAAAATACAGGTAATAAATTATTTTCTGTCGAATATAAGATATTAGAGCTGGTATAAACCCTGCAGAGAGAATGTATCAAATGTCTTACCGTAGAGCAACCCCGCAGAGATGAGTAGGAATACGTTCATTTTCGCAGAAAATTATAAACAATAATACTAATCGGCTATATAGTAATACTGATTGAATCGTTCCTCTGCAGTACAAGACGATAAAAAAAGATAGCTAGCTTTAGCAGAGGAGCCCCTCCCATGCTGGGCCTGACTCTTGCTGCGTTAGCTGAAGCTGATGTCCTTTTGGTACCCAGGAATAGACTTTTGTCCACTGTTAGAGTAAATTATATTTTTGTGAATCTCTGACAGCATACACGTCACAGTTTTAAGTTTGGATGTCATGTAAAGAGCATTCAGGTCTTCTCAGATATTGGAGGTTTCACCATGATGACAACAACAACAACTCCTTTGGTCTTTAAAAATGACAAGCCATCCACCGAATGAGTGACAAAAAAAAAAAAAAAAATAAAAAAAAAAATATATATATATATATATATATATATATATATATATATATATATATATAGTCAACACTGATTCTAACACTTCACATATTTAACTATTCAACATGTGTATTGGTCAAGCAGCTAGCCTAACTTTTTACAAAGTTTTTTAAGGAGAAGATGGATGCACATTTGATCAGTCCTGTTACCAAAACTCATGTGCCATTTAAAAAAAGCATGTCAAATAATTCCACTCAAAAAGGTGTTTATTTTAAATAAATGGTTGGTTATATGTTCAAATAATTGATATGTGATAATTGATTGTGATTTAAAAAATCACTATATTAAGGCAATGTGTATTTTTTTCTTTTTGAAGACAGGTCTCAAGTTGATCAATTTTTTTTCATGGACCAAATAAAACTCATTAAAAAAACAACTGTGTTTTAACTTTATTTTTTAAAATATATATATAGATTTAGTAACAGGAATAAACACTTGGTAACAGGAATGTGTCTATATGTGTGTGCAATGCATATGTGTGCATGAGACTTCTGTGTTGAAGGGATGCTATGTGCGTGCTAGTAGTACTTCACAGCAAAGGAGGTGTTAAGAGAAAAGAGGAGAAGAGAGAGGTAGGGGAAGACAAAAATTCTGGTCCACACTCCAATACAGTAGGTAGCGACCTTAATGTTGGTGCTACCCGCCATAAAATCGAAGAAGAACAAGGAAACAGAAAAGGGTGGGGGGACAGAGATTTTTGGTTGTCTCCTTTCCTTGCAGCATGCCATGGTTTGGGTGTTTCTAGCAATTGCATAGTATTGGTTCTCTCCATCTTTTTCAAAAAAATAAGAAAGACAAAAAGTTTAGGTCACTTAGTAGTGGACTGACTAATGAAAAACTCAGTGAAAACTCTATAGTATTATGTTAATATTCATCTAATCAACTAATATTTAACTATTAAATCAACAAAACAGAGGGCTCACTCCTGTTATTTTTCATATGAGTAGACAAAGTAACAGGATTTAACTTTTAAGCAAAAAGTTATCAAATACACAACATAAGGCCACATGGGATACGTGCTAATAGAGATTGACCTTCAGTCATAGTAACAATTAGCCTACATCAAATATACAGAAATTAAAATGAGAGGACTTACTTTTGGCCTTCTAATGGCCTGCATAAGATCCAGATGATGCAACTTCCTGTTGAAAATGTTTCAAGTTTTTCAGAGGGGGGGATGTGTGAGGGAGGGTAACAGGACTGAGTGAAAACCTGGGGACATGACTATGCATTTATATAACACATTATGAATTTCTTACGAATTGTTTTGAAGCATATGGTATATGGAGTCATACAACAATGGAAATAAAAAGTTTTCTGAAAGATTTTAATGATTATATTTCAAGATAAAGTTATAGATAGCAGGGACATGTAACACATGCTATTTTTAGTGTTCTCTGTAGTTTTTATTAATGTTTTAAATTATATATTTTAAATTTGCTGTTAGATTAAAGGAACACTCCACCGTTTTTTGAAATAGGGCTTATTCACCTTCTTTCCTACATTTAGATAGGTGGGCAAATGCATTTTTGTCTCAGTGCATGCATTGTTTTAGTTTGACAGGGTCGGCGCTAGCTTAGCTTAGCATAATGAATGGAATCCTTTGTTGCCAGCTAGCATGTCCTGAGTAAAAGTGATATAAAAAAAAAAAAAAACACACCTAATTACTTCTTGTGGCCTGCGTATTCACAACAAGTACAAATAGCGATGCAGATTAACACTAGGCGATTTCCTAGGCAGATATTTACTTAGATATTAAGGACTATGTTAGGGGGAAGCACAGGCGAAGCACTGCTACTTGGGCATGATATCTCTGCGCCCAAGTAGCAGTGCTTCGCCTGTGCTTCCCCCTAATATAGTCCCAAGTCAATATCTGCATAGGAAATCGCCTAGTGTTAATCTGCATCGCTATTTGTACTCGTTGTGAATACGCAGGCCACAAGAAGTAATTAGGTTTTTTTTTTTTTTTTTTTTTTTTTTTATATCACTTTTACTCAGGACATGCTAGCGGGCAACAAAGGATTCCATTCATTATGCTAAGCTAAGCTAGTGCCGACCCTGTCAAACTAAAACAATGCATGCACTGAGACAAAAATGCATTTGCCCACCTATCTAAATGTAGGAAAGAAGGTGAATAAGCCCTATTTCAAAAAACGGTGGAGTGTTCCTTTAATGTTCAGGACACTTTGCTTAATAGTAAAATCTATTTTAAACTTCATTTTCATGCATATTTATACATACAATGTCCTGGGGACAGAAATATACCCATTTGGTGGAATGGCTCAACATTAATTTAATGATCAAATTTAGCACTTGGAATAATAATTTGGAATTATGATAATATTTTGTAATTATCATTTAAATCGGACAAATTGTTTGTCATAAATAAACATCTCAGGAAAATGTTAAGGGGTTTCTAATCAAAATATGACTTTCTGTTACAAAACCAGGCATTGATTTCATACACTGTAGAGGACATCAGGACATTATGTTTATCAGGCATTTTAGGAGACACAAGTGAATAGGGTAAGCAATTATATATCAAAATTCCTATGAAATATTAGATAATATTATGAAAATATTACCAATTATTACTCATATTATTACACTTTATTATATATATATAGACCTCAGTCTCAGGAGGTTATGCAATTTTATGGCATAGCCTAGTGTATTGCTTATTTGCAACTCAGTGTGGATTTGTGAAGGCTACTGTTGAGTAGAGCTGTTCTAAATTATTTTATTTTATTTATGCTAAATAATTAAATGGTGTTTTCAGAGAGAAATAAATTGTGTCCTGTGAACTACTACATCTATAGTATAATTTGATGTTTAAATATGGTGTAAATGCTGAGCAGAGACTAAAAATATTTGAAATTGTCTTTGTATTATGTTTATTATTGCTGTCATAGCAGCAAATTAATTAAGATTACAGAATTTGATGTAAGAGTAAAATTAAATAAGATCAGTAATGTAAAATTAATCGTGTGCCAATAAAACACATTACATATAAATAGCCAACAGTAGGGGGGGTCAGTGTGACTTTTGGTATATTATCAACATTTTTGATAACCATTAAAATAGCAGCCTTATATTATGTTGGAAGTAATGAGAAGTATATTTGAGTTTTTTCAGTCTGCTGCTTCACCTGATTTAAACAGACATTAGTCTAAGTAGCCTACTGTAAGCTTAATCTTAATCAAAAGTTGATATGACAGAAATTGAGTATTTAATTAAAAAAATATATATTTTATAGCACAACTTTAAAAATTCAACACTTTATATTTATGCTTTAATTTCTTCATTTACAGATGTTAAACCATCAAGCATTTATTTTGGCAGAACACTGCAGGGAGCCCTGTGTCATGATGACCCCCGCCTGTTTCAGCCATAGACTGTTGCTGCGTCCCAATTCAGAGGCAGCATCATTTGAAGGCCGAGCAGACAAACAGCAGAGCGACAAAGATGAAGGCGAAATGTGTCCTTCATTTCCTGTGAAATGAAGTATACAACAGATGGATCCTTCGCAGCCCAGCCTATTCATTGCACACCGGAGACAACAGGATTCCTTAAAGGAGAACTCCGGTCAATTTAACATTGAGCTCATTTTTTTGTAAATTTGGAGTGCTGTCAATACAGAGAACAACGACAAAAATCGGTGTTGCCTACACCGTGTTATCCTCTTTTTAAAATTTGCACCCTGTTGACTTCAATGGGGCAAGTTTTAAACCTGCTTTTAGCCTCTTAACATCCTTGATGTGTCATTACAAGTGCCCAGCTAATGTGAGTGATTCCTTCAGAGTTAACACGGGTGGATCTGACTGCAGCAGATGTGAAAGATATGAATAAAAATGAAGTTAATTCGGCCAGCGCTCATACCTGTATTTATTTCCTGTTTTCGGTCGAAGTCCACAGTAGTCGATTGTCGAGTTTTCCACTGTTGCTTAGCTACCTATGATCACACGCGTGAACTCGACAATCGACTACTCTGGACTTCGACCGAAAACAGGATGTAAATACGGGTATGTGCGCTGGCTGAATAAACATCACTTTTATCCATATCTTTCACATCTACTGCAGTCAGATTCACCCGTGTTAACTCTGAAGGAATCACTCAACATGGCTGAGCACTTGTAATGACACATCAAGGATGTTGAGAGGCTAAAAGCAGGTTTAAAACTTGCCCCATTGAAGTCAACAGGGTGCAAATTTTAAAAAGAGGATAACACGGTGTAGGCAACACCGATTTTTGTCGTTGTTCTCTGTATTGACAGCACTCCAAATTTACAAAAAAATGAGCTCAATGTTAAAATTGACCGGAGTTCTCCTTTAAGAGAAATTGCTCAATTACACTTTTAAATGTAAGTATTGAGTTTCAAATTACTGAAATGTAGTAAAATAAATTGTAAAAAATAAAAAACTTTACCTAAACTTTAAAGTGGTTCAAATGTTGACACATATCTGACTAAGATGCGATTATATATAATTGATTTATAATATAACGAAATGGATCATGGTGAACATTTTTAGACAGTTTGTGAAACCAGTTTTGTTTTAGACAGTTTAATATAACTTTCAAAAAATTCCAGTACAAATGTAACTGTCATTCATCAATGGCAGTTGTCACAGTTGCTTGGCGACAAGAACAATCCTCTGTCAGAC
This sequence comes from Abramis brama, assembly GCA_022829085.1. NCBI lineage: Eukaryota > Metazoa > Chordata > Actinopteri > Cypriniformes > Leuciscidae > Abramis > Abramis brama. Next base: position 30,664,787 of record CM040773.1, on the reverse strand, counting down.
ACTCCCATTTAACAATTCTCAGTCCTTCACGGCCTTAGGAGGCAGCCTCTGAATCGGGACACAGCCTGTTTCAGCACTGGTCTTTCACACCGGAGATCTCTAAAAAGATGAGATTTTGGAAAAGACCCAAGAATAGTAATAGGAAATATCAGATCATGTTACTGACTTGGATCTTGGATCTGAATCTCGTTTAGCAAAATGAACAAAACTTTTTTTCAAGTCATTAAGTTCATTTAAGCAGGATTAAACTAATAAACTAAACTAATCGGCTCTGTAAAGGAAACCGAAATGGGCTGCATTTCTCAAAAGCATTTTAAGCAAGTAGATTGTATAACCATTGCCACCTGATCTCGATCAACTTAGCTCACAATGCTTTTGAGAAACACATCCATGATTAGGTCACCTCCCGAGACTCTCCTTCAGTCTCGATTTGTCCCGTGACTGCACATATTTAGGAATTAGAATATTATCATATTATTATTTTTTTGTGTACAGAGGGCAACATTATCAACAATCCCCATCCCCATTCAGGCCAGCAGTTGTTGATGTCACTCTGTAAAGAAAGAATATGCGCCTCGCCTATAGACGGAACACGTAATGTGAATGCACATATGACGTCATCGTTTTCACGAATTCATGTTTTTGTAGTTTACACCTAAACAATAACCGTTATTGTTATGGTTTTCAAAAACTTGTACTTAACAACTTTTCTTGTAACTGAATGGCCAAAACGCATACATTTTTTTAGTTTTAGGTTGAAAAAGGTGTTGTGTAAAAAAGCCTTGCAAACAAGTTACTTCTAATTAATTTAAAAAAAAATAATAATTAAAAAGTAACAGATCTCATGGTCTGCCCCTTAGACATTTGCATTTAAAGAACATATTTATGTATTGTGTCCCTTTCAATTTACTCTTTAAATTATCTTTACTTGGTATTAAACAAGTCTTAAATGAACCTTGATAACACATGTAGAAACCCTGACATGATACAAGGTTGGAGGTGTAACAAACTGCTCCGAGACACGAAGTTTGAGATCCAAATGCAGCTTTAATTAAAGGAGAACTCTGTAACTCTAGCGAACTCTAGTCACTTCTTCGCTGATTTTCCCTTTTGTTGTCGCGTGTTTTCCCCACGAGCTCCCCCTACAGCTGTGGGAGGGCGTATATTTCACAACACGGTAGTGATGGGCATTCCCAAGTATAGGTCTCTGCGGAACAACAAGAAGGCGTTTCCCAATTATTGGGCGTTTTCAAACCGGTCTAGGCATTTTCCAACCATCCAATCAAAACCGTACGGAAGCCCTATCAGAAGCGGAAATGCGTTATTATTATTTCTCGTACGGAAGCCCTTTCAGAAACGGATATGCGTTATTATTTCTCGTTTTTTCCATGTTTTTTTTTTTTCTTGATTTTTACTATTATGTCGATATCGCGACAACATGTATGTCAAAATAAAATATGTGTATAAAATACAGGCTACAGTACCTATTTTCTTAAAAATAAAATTTTAAAAAAGTGTTACATTAAACTACGGAGAGATCTTTAATATGGAATTCTTTCATAAACCAAATTTCCCGTTCTTATGTTATAAGATACAGATCTTGTATAATAGCCTGTGAGTGTGTATTATATTTTATAATCTCTCCTACCTGCATGCAATTTTTCTCTAAATGTAAACCTTAAAAGCTAAAAGTATTAAAAATTACTTTATTACTCAACTATAATTACATTAGTTTTATTTTCGTTTTGTGTGTGTGTTAACAACACAACATAAATCAAGTTGTAACGGTGAATAACAAGGAAAATTAATAGCAATTTCCAATAAAGTTACCAAATCCTACAGTAAAGCAATGGTGAAAATGATTGTATTGGTCTTTCTCACCTGTGTTTTTCAAAATATGATATTTATATGTAATGACTGATATTTAAGTGATATTTGTAGCTTAGATTAAATGATATATAATGTAAAACGTATTGACCTTTAAATTAAGGTAAAATGTGTTAACTTAGAATAATGACTCTGAAAACTTAAAACATTAGCATCACTTTATTGACCGTATAGATACTGTAACCAATATGATGAAAAACTATATTGATAAATGCAGCATTCTCTACTTAATGTAATAGTAAAAAAGAGAGAATCCAATAAAATAAAATAAAATAAGCAAGCAATAAATGTGGCAAGTTCAAACATGAGGAACACATTGCATGAAACATTAGATGCTTCCTCCAGCCTCATAGAAACAGTCGTCTCCGCAGTATCCTTGGAATTCATCAGAGCCAAAGAACCCCTGCATCACACCTCTTTGCCCTCTTCCTCTGTAGCCTTCACCACAGTCTTTGTATGTAGTCTCACAATGGAGACATCTGGATAGACTGTATGGAACCCTGTACAGGTTTCTGAAATTTTCCAGTTCATGACACCTGAAAAAAAAAAAAAAGTTGTCAGCTGACATCATCATTGTCTTAATATTCAACCATACATAACTGAGAAAAAACAGAGAGAGAGCTGTGATTAACTAAACAGTGACACTAATAAAACTTACTGTCCAACCACCGAAAGTGAGCCTCTCGGCGGAAACTATCCATGCTCACAATGCTGTTGAAGCACCTGCAGGTGAGGGCAAGGGAGCCAATTGCAACGTCACCATCTTGAAGTAACAACAAATACATGCCTCCTGTATGTTCAGGGGTTGGTCAACGGTTGCCACTATGAAGGGACAAATGAAGAACATCAGTAAATGACAGTCAACATTTACTATAAATAATAGAGCACCTCAAACAAAATAAATCATAGCAGTTTTGTGTGGCTTGTCAATCCGCCTTCTCTTTCTTTGCTGGATTTCCATGACCGATTTTGATAAATTTATGACATAAAAACACATTAATACAGTATATCAAGTTTCATTGCATGAAGATATGAAAACTAAAAGTCACACTAACTGTGAAGGCATTTTGCAATCCTTGTCATTATTTTTTAGAAAAGGACTAATAACAATAAAAAAGAAAGAAAGAAAGAAAGAAAGAAAGAAAGAGTCAAACACCTTGGTGGGAATTTCTCCAGCAAAAGGACAGACCACCATCTTCTTACTTGGTATGTCTGACTATAGTTGGAAAAAGCACAAGTTTATCAAGACAATTCTTAAAACTTACAGAATGTTTTTTAATGAGCTTGGAAAACACACCTGTGAAAAGTCAAATGTCCCCCCCAAGATGACATAGAGAGCATACAGCAACATGAATTATGTATTAATAACTGCACATGGGTTTAATTCTGACATGGCACCTGCAGAACCAATAGTAGCCATTGATCCTACCATTAGAATGAAGACTCCACAGCAGCAAGGTAGCGCTGTGGTTGAGGCTCTTGTCCTCTCCGCTGAATTGTGATGTGCTGAATAGACAACAAATTCATCCATTTTAATTTAAAAAAAGTTTCCTCCTCTGTACATAATCATTTTACATTTTAACATTCATCCATTATGTTAGTCTATAGGATTGACTACACATGTGAGGTATTAATGCCTGCACTGATATAATGAAGAGTGTTGAACATTGACTAGTGAGCTGATCTCACTGCTAAAAAAGGTCAAATCATGTTTCTATTTAAATCTAGTGGTCTGCAGAGGTTTTTGTTAGGGTTATGTTTAGGGGTACATAATGGGTTATGATATATAATATAAATAACAGAAAAATTATAAATATTACATTAAAATTGATATTAAAAATAATAAACTTAACAAGCAATGCTTTTTCAGCTTTTCTGTGGAGCTTTTCTTGTTTTCTTACAGCGCACCTCACACTCAAACACCATTTCATATATAAAGGGAGTGTGTTCTGGACTTAATGAAAACGTTATTTATCCAAAATTATTATAGTTTTTAATAATTTTTTAATTAGATAAAATTTTCAGTTAGATTAATGTGCACAACACTTTCCTTAAAATGTATTTATAGTTATTTTTTGTACATATTAGTACCTATATACCCCCCGGTTTCACAAACAATTTTAAAGCCTAGTCCTAGACTAAAATGTAAGTCTGAGCTGTTCCAACTGAAATAAACTTGCACTGACTGATCTTAAAATATATCAGTGCCTTTGTTTTGTCTCTTTTTTTTTCTAAGCATGTTTATGAAAATTATTTAAATGTCCTAATTGAACTATGGACTAATCCTGGTTTAGGCTAAACCCTGTCTGTGAAACCGGGCCATAATGTCCTGGGGACATAAATGGCACCTATTCGGTGGAATAGTCCATTAACATTTGTTTACAACTATTGTTTTCTAGTCTGACAAGCTAACTATTTTTTTATATTAGAATACTCCGACAGGAAAAAAATAAGCAAACTACCACTATCAACACTAAAGTAACAAACATGCACCAAAAAGTTAGCGAATGTTTGCTAATGGTTAGCGATAGATTGTAAGTGGCAGACCACTTGGAGCTTTTTCTGTCTAATCATGTTGCAAGCAAATTTACACAAACTAATTAAAACGTTAACTTAGACAAAATGAGAATTTACAAAAATCCACTTACATCCATATGCAGGACAGGTACCTCCTCATTTCACCGCTTTCTCGCTTTATCACTCATATCTGATGGGAAAAGCATATTCAAGTATTAGGAATCGCCCACTCAAGTTTTAGCAAACCAGGCACAGAGGTTGTAAAACGCCTACCCAGTTGGAAAACGCCCCAAAATTGAGGAACGCCCTTTGTTGCTCTGCAGAGACCTCATTCTCGGCATTCCGGCTCTTTTTCGTGAGCCGGCTCATTTGACTCGGCTCACTGAAAAGAGCCGGCTCTTTTTTACTCACAAACGGCTCTTTAAAAAATATATGTTTTAACTCGCTGAAAGTCCACCACACAACTGTGCAACGTGAATATTCACATTTTTAATTGTCCATAACAACCCAAAAACTAGCCTGCTTGCCTTGCACATCTAATTAATGGGCAAAGTTATGACTGACTATTTTTCTTACCTTCTTTTTTTACTTTTTAATGTGGATATTATTGAGCTTGTAGAAGTTTAGCTCTTGTGTTCTTCTGAACATCTTGCGCTGCAATTGCCCGATGTCATTTCTGAGTCATATCAGACCATAATCTGTCTCTCTTTTAAATGCATATTCCACAGTGGTAGTAGGCTACGATTGGCTGTTTTAAAATATAATTAATATCGAAACAAAATAACAAAATAACCCAGGCGGTCTCATCTAAGATACGTTTAGGCCTCCTCCAATAGTACTGACAGCTGGGCATAGCTTGCAGGTTTGCTTAGTGGCAAACTTTTTTCATTTGATTGGTTCAACCGCCACCCGCCCGAATTTAATTAAAATATTATTTTTCGTGGTTGGTTGGTTGGTGTGACGTCAACTCCCCTCTTCGATTGATTGGCTAGAGGAGTAGCTGTCAATCTAGAACTAGTGGACCAATGGTGACGCTTAAGCCCGCCCTAATTTACATGAAACTCGAACTGCAACATTTGGGAAAGCAAGCGTAGAACACAGAAAGAAGAGCGAAGAGAAAAACAGCACAAGCGTACAAAAGAGTAAAATATGAGCAGAAAATGCAAGAAAGCACAAAGTACACAGTAATAAAACAAAGGAAAACATACTTTTTAAGAAAGCATGACCAAAAGTTTAAGTTTTGTGCAAAATAACTTTTAATGTGTTTAAAGTTTTTATTCATGCTTGTTATTTCTTGATTCACGCTTATTATATTTTGATCCGTGACCACGTTGTTTGCTATTCTGATCATTTTGCATTTTTTTTTTTCAGTTTGTGCAATATATTTTTACATGTGTTTTTAAATTTTTGATTCACGCTTATTATTTTTTTATACGTGACCGCTATATATTTGGCGGGAATTTGATCCCATACTTTAGGCCTATATAATTATGTTTTTGTTGGTTTTTGAATTAGTCAATTATTTTAAATGCATTTAAAATCATTCATTATTTCATTATTAGCCTACATAATGATTTCATTTCTATAGGCTATATTTTTAAAAATAGAGTCGGCTCTTCAGATATGCGAGCCGGCTCCCGTCGTTCACCTACAAGAGCCGGCTCTTAGATCCGGCTCATTCGCGAACGACCCATCACTACAACACGGTCGTAAAAAACTCACTTGCGGCGGCCTCCTCCCCTTCTCTACCGCTGCTCATGTGCGTTTGTTTTGATCAGAGCAAGCCAACTGTATCGCGTGGAGCTATGTCTACCGAGGTGTGTAATCTGGTAATACATCATACATGCGTGTGTGTTTATGTCGAATTGCCGTAAAGCAATTTGTGTTTCGCGCTCGTTCTCGTTCTAGTTCTCGCTTCTCACGAGACTTCCAATTTCTATCTTGCCAGGACGGTAGTGGCCAAGTTGCAAGGTTGGTTTTCCGCCTGGGAACGCTGGGGGGAGCGGGGAAAGTCACCAATATCACCAGAACAGGTTGTTTAACCATTCAAATGATTTCTAGACAGTTTTACTAAGTTAAAAAAGTTACCAAGTTCTACTTTAAGGGGCAATCCAGACACATTATCCAATATACCAGGCAATAGGTCAAAACACAGGTAGGCCATCCAAACAAACAAAACAGGCAGGGGTCAGAGGCAAAAGAGTAATCCACAGAACAGGTATAATAAAAAAAATAAAATAAATAAAATAAAATAAAAATAATAAAATTAAAAAACCAAGAGACATGAAACCAGGGAAACCGCTCGGAAATGCAGTGCAACAACATACAAAACTTTGCAGTGAGTGATTGAGTGAACATGGTATAAATAGGCTGAGACTAACAGGGTGAGGAGACACAGGTGAATGCAATCAGTGATGATGAGTCTGGGCAGTGAGTTATGGGAAATGTAGTTTGTGAGGGAGTGATGATAGTCTGATGTGGAGTGGCTCTCAAGGGCACTCCAGCTGGTGACCGTTACATGAGGAATATGTAATTATCTGGATTCATTTAAATATTATTAGGGTTTCACAGATACAAACAATAAGAATAAGACAGACTGCGGCAAGACTGCTTTTAAGCCACCCCATTAGTTAGTCAGTAATATTGCCTGTCAAATAAAGTTATATTTGATATAATATTTATAGTGTAATTGAGAATTTGAGTCTGGCCTAATGGCCCTCTAACCTGTTGTTCATTAAGGAAGAGTTTAGGTAAAGAAGAGGAGAATCCAAGAGCAGAGTCTATTGTAGTTTATCAATGATTTTTGATGGCAAAGAATCCAATTTGACCTCTGAACTGTGAATCTTCTTTGGCTGTTTTTCATGCATCAGTTTTGATGGACTGATTCAGTACTTTATACAGTGGAAACAGTAAAAGCAGGACAGGAAGAAGCCCCTCACCTACAAACTAAACACACATTGAACAAAGTGACACTTTCCTGCAATGCTATCTGTCCCCGCAGATCAAACCATCTGAAGAAAACCGACCGCAGTGGTTTCAATCTGACTCAATAGATGAGCTGAATCACACCTCAGTAAGACCGGCAATGTGAGATGATAGATGGTTTTAACTTTTTAGGGGTTCAAGCACGAAGTGCTGAAACCCTATTGTATTTGTAAGGATTTTTAGGGGTTCAAGCACGAAGTGCTGAAACCCTATTGTAATTGCCCTGATTTTTAGGGGTTCAAGCATGAAATGCTGAAACCCTATTGTAATTGTGAGGATTTGTAAAACGCATCGTGCAGGACAAACCGTAAGGCCTAGAGACTTGAAACCTGGCCAGATGGTAGGCCTCAATTTGGGGACAACCTATCAGAGTATGACCCCGATTGGCCCATAGGTGGCGCTACAGCAACCAAAAGTTCAAAATCGCTCATAACTCTTAAACCGTTTGTCCCAGGATCAAGTGTATTATATCGTTGGAATCCTTGGCTCGAGGCGGACAAAATGGCTATCTCCGATTTGGATGGAGGCAGGGAAAAATTTCTGCTATGTCGAATTTTGTCCAAAACCTACTTTTGCGAACTAGTCCCTGGTTTTTCGCCCGATCGGAACCAAACCAGTCTAGGACAATTCTCTGGACTCTCTAGATCAATAATTATCGGAAAAAAGTTGAACTTTTGCATTTGGGTGGCTGTAACAGGGTCATTTAGAAAAGGGGCGTGGCAAAATACACTAAAAAGCCTATAAATCCCAAATGAAAACTCAGAACTTCACCAAAATTGACGAGCATATGTGTCCGAGCATGGGGAGGAAGCATGCAGAGTTTCATGGAGATCGGACCATAGGTGGCGCTATAACTGGCAAAAAGCCTTCATTCTTATTAGGGGTTCAAGCATGAAATGCTGAAACCCTATTGTAATTGTGAGGATTTGTAAAACGCATCGTGCAGGACAAACCGTAAGGCCTAGAGACTTGAAACCTGGCCAGATGGTAGGCCTCAATTTGGGGACAACCTATCAGAGTATGACCCCGATTGGCCCATAGGTGGCGCTACAGCAACCAAAAGTTCAAAATCGCTCATAACTCTTAGACCGTTTGTCCCAGGATCAAGTGTCTTATATCGTTGGAATCCTTGGCTCAAGGCGGACAAAATGGCTATCTCCGATTTGCTTGCCCTTCAGGCGCCAATTTCGAGTAAATTGCATTTTTTGGAAAAACCTATTTTTGCGAACTTCTCCTATGTTTTTGGCCCGATCGGAACCAAACCACTGCAAGAATATTCTCTGGAGTCTGACAATCAATAATCATCCAAACAATTCTAAATTTCAATTAACGGTCGATAAGGGGAACCAAAATATTTGATGGCACCAGGGCCACTTTTACTAAAACGGTTATAAATTGTGAACGGGAAGGAATTTTTTTGCTAAACTTGGGGTACATCTTCCTGAGCTCAACCTGAGATCACTTGAAAAAAATCGCAACAATTGGCCACTTGGTGGCACTACAAAACAGTTATAACTTGTGAACGGAAAGAGATTTTCGCAAAACTTGGGACACATGTTCATGAGCTCATTCTGAGGTCATGTGGAAAAAAAATCATGACAATTGGCCACTTGGTGGCACTATAAAATGGGTATAACTTGTGAGCGGAAAGAGATATTTTTGCTAAACTTGGGACACATGTTCATAAGCTCAATCTGAGTTGACATGAAAAAAATCGTGACAATTGGCCACTTGGTGGCGCTATAACAGTGAAAAAAAATCATGAAAATAGCTATAAGCGCACCCAAATGTTAGTCTACTGAAAATTGGCACGCAGTGTCTTTGTCCAGGGTGCCATGATAGTCTATGAGAACATTAGTGTATCTCAAAAAACTCAGTATATGTCATTGGCACAATGCCTTGAAGGAGCCTTAGAAGTTTCAAGCCAGTGTTTTTTCACAGGAGTGACCTCCTAAGACTCCTGAATCATTGCCGAGTCCAACAATACCAAACATGCCAGGTTTTGCCTTATGGTTTTTGTAAGTGTCATTTAGAGCTTTAAAAAATTGTGTTTATCTTCAAAGCCGTTAGTCCGATCGAGACAACAATAAAAAAACAAAGGAAATTTGAAAACATAGGTAAATAGCTAAACAATAACGCCAAAATGTTAAAATTATGATAGGAACTGACAAAAAAATGAATTAAATCCAATCAATTTCACCCATGGATCATTTTGATGCTCTCACATGTTTGAAACAAACAATGATGGATTGTCATGAAATTTGTTTTGAATTGGGACTGGCGAATCCCCGTCCATACTGTCAATGACCATTCGCAAAGACCCGCCCACTTTAGTTACTGTTGCTATGTCTGACAAGCGACGCCACTCTCACACCACACCAAGTTCTCACGCAGTGAAAAATACATTGCGGATCAGAGAGGAGACTGCGCGCTGACAGACAAGTACTTTTGATATGAAACAAATGGCACTTTTCCACTACACAGTACCAGCTCGGCTCGGCTTTGTTTGGTTTTCCACTGTGTAAAAGTTGTACCTGTACCTGCTTCCAGGTACTTTTTTTCGTACCACTTCCGGCGAGGTTTTAAGCGAGCTGGGGCAAGCTGAGGCGATACTAAAATGTAACGTGAAAACACGGCAGACTGCTGATTGGTCAGAGAGAATCGTCACTATTCACTGCGTCATCATTGCACGCGCCAGACGGAGTATCCTGAATAAAAAACAGCAAAAACAAAAACATCCAAAAACAGCATACACTCGATTTCCTCCATTGTCCATTGTGTGTGGCAGCGGATGTATCTCGCGTAGAAGATTAAGTCACGGCAGTTTCCTGCGGCGTCGCTATGACGACCAGGTACTATTGTGGAGGTACTATCTGCAATGGAAAACGGAGCGAAAAGCGAGCCGGGCCGAGTCGAGTCGAGTTGAGCTGGTACTGGTAATGGAAAAGCACCAAAAGTCTCACCTTTCAAATGTAGTCATTTTTTAGAGACATTTAAACAATAAATACCGTTTTGTGACTGTTTAATGTGTCTGACAGATCGCTGTAGACTCAAGGCTCAGTTAAAGCTGCTCGTGAACCGATCATCTCTTCCTTCTAGTTAATTTATAGCATTAAAATAAACATGAATGAACATAAAAGGAATGTTGTTTTAAAGTGCTAAGACGTCAGTACACTTTGTTTTTCAAATTTAAATCCTCCAAAGTTAATCTACTAACTCTCCTGACTGCTTTGTGGGACAAAATGGCGGATTATGATTAGTCAGATCGCCTGTCAATCAAACTCCCTGCGAAGGGTCAATTGAGAATGCCCGTGCGCACAATCCTGATCTAATCGACAACTTTGCAGTTGCAGTGTGCTTAAAGGCCTTAACTGCTTGAACCCCGATAAATGCTGCTTGCAGCTTAATACACTCAAAAGCCTATAAATCCCAAAGGAAAACTCAGAACTTGACCAAAATTGATGAGCATATGTGTCAGAACACGGTGAGGAAGCATGCAGAGTTTCATGGAGATCGGACCATAGGTGGCGCTATAACTGGCAAAAAGCCTTCATTCTTATTAGGGGTTCAAGCATGAAATGCTGAAACCCTATTGTAATTGTAAGGATTCGTAAAACGCATCGTGCAGGACAAACCGTAAGGCCTAGAGACTTGAAACCTGGCCAGATGGTAGGCCTCAATGTGGGGACAACCTATCAGAGTATGACCCCGATTGGCCCATAGGTGGCGCTACAGCAACCAAAAGTTCAAAATCGCTCATAACTCTTAGACCGTTTGTCCCAGGATCAAGTGTCTTATATCGTTGGAATCCTTGGCTCGAGGCGGACAAAATGGCTATCTCCGATTTGGATGTAGGCAGGGAAACATTTCTGCTATGTCGAATTTTGTCCAAAACCTACTTTTGCGAACTAGTCCCTGGTTTTTCGCCCGATCGGAACCAAACCAGTCTAGGACAATTCTCTGGACTCTCTAGATCAATAATTATCAAAAAAAAGTTGAACTTTGGCATTTGGGTGGCTGTAACAGGGTCATTTAGAAAAGGGGCGTGGCAAAATACACTCAAAAGCCTATAAATCCCAAAGGAAAACTCAGAACTTGACCAAAATTGATGAGCATATGTGTCAGAACACGGTGAGGAAGCATGCAGAGTTTCATGGAGATCGGACCATAGGTGGCGCTATAACTGGCAAAAAGCCTTCATTCTTATTAGGGGTTCAAGCATGAAATGCTGAAACCCTATTGTAATTGTAAGGATTCGTAAAACGCATCGTGCAGGACAAACCGTAAGGCCTAGAGACTTGAAACCTGGCCAGATGGTAGGCCTCAATGTGGGGACAACCTATCAGAGTATGACCCCGATTGGCCCATAGGTGGCGCTACAGCAACCAAAAGTTCAAAATCGCTCATAACTCTTAGACCGTTTGTCCCAGGATCAAGTGTCTTATATCGTTGGAATCCTTGGCTCGAGGCGGACAAAATGGCTATCTCCGATTTGCTCACCCTTCAGGCGCCAATTTCGAGTAAATTGCATTTTTTTGAAAAACCTATTTTTGCAAACTTCTCCTAGGTTTTTCGCCCGATCGGAACCAAACCACTGCCTGAGTATTCTCTGGAGTCTGTCAATCAATAATCATCCAAAAAATTCAAAATTTCAATTAACGGTCGATAAGGGGAACCAAAATATTTGATGGCACCATGGCCACTTTTACTAAAACGGTTATAAATTGTGAACAGAAAGAGATTTTTTTGCTAAACTTGGGATACATCTTCCAGAGCTCAACCTGAGATCACTTGAGAGAAATCGCAACAATTGGCCACTTGGTGGCACTATAAAATGGTTATAACTTGTGAACGGAATGAGATATTTTCGCAAAACTTGGGACACATGTTCATGAGCTCATTCTGAGGTCACGTGAAAAAAAGACATGACAATTGGCCACTTGGTGGCTATAAAATCACTATAAAATGGTTATAACTTGTGAGCGGAAAGAGATATTTTCGCTAAACTTGGCACACATGTTCATAAGCTCAATCTGAGTTGACATGAAAAAAATCGTGACAATTGGCCACTTGGTGGCGCTATAACAGTGAAAAAAATCATGAAAATAGCTATAAGCGCACCCAACTGTTAGTCTACTGAAAATTGGCACGCAGTGTCTTTGTCCAGGGTGCCATGATAGTCTATGAGAACATTGGTGTATCTCAAAAAACTCAGTATATGTCATTGGCACAATGCCTTGAAGGAGCCTTAGAAGTTTCAAGCCAGTGTTTTTTCACAGGAGTGACCTCCTAAGACTCCTGAATCCTTGCAGAGTCCAACAATACCAAACATGCCAGGTTTCGCCTTATGGTTTTTGCAAGTGTCATTTAGAGCTTTACAAAATTGTGTTTATCTTCAAAGCCGTTAGTCCGATCGAGACAACAACAAAAAAACACAGGAAATTTGAAAACATAGGTAAATAGCTAAACAATAACGCCAAAATGTTAAAATTATGATAGGAACTGACAAAAAAATGAATTAAATCCAATCAATTTCACCCATGGATCATTTTGATGCTCTCACATGTTTGAAACAAACAATGATGGATTGTCATGAAATTTGTTTTGAATTGGGACTGGCGAATCCCCGTCCATACTGTCAATGACCATTCGCAAAGACCCGCCCACTTTAGTTACTGTTGCTATGTCTGTCAAGCGACGCCACTCTCACACCACACCAAGTTCTCACGCAGTGAAAAATACATTGCGGATCAGAGAGGAGACTGCGCGCTGACAGACAAGTACTTTTGATATGAAACAAATGGCGCTTTTCCACTACAGCCAGCTCGGCTCGGCTCGGCTCGGCTCGACTTGACTCGGCTTTGTTTGGTTTTCCACTGTGTAAAAGTTGTACCTGTACCTGCTTCCAGGTACTTTTTTTCGTACCACCTCCGGCGAGGTTCTAAGTGAGCTGGGGCAAGCTGAGGCGATACTAAAATGTGACGTGAAAACACGGCAGACTGCTGATTGGTCAGAGAGAATTGTCACTATTCACTGCGTCATCATTGCACGCGCCAGACGGAGTATCCTGAATAAAAAACAGCAAAAACAAAAACATCCAAAAACAGCATACACTCGATTTCCTCCATTGTCCATTGTGTGTGGCAGCGGATGTATCTCGCGTAGAAGATTAAGTCACGGCAGTTTCCTGCGGCGTCGCTATGACGACCAGGTACTATTGTGGAGGTACTATCTGCAATGGAAAACGGAGCGAAAAGCGAGCCGAGTCGAGTCGAGTCGAGTTGAGTTGAGCTGGTACTGGTAATGGAAAAGCGGCAAAAGTCTCACCTTTCAAATGTAGTCATTTTTAGAGACATTTAAACAATAAATACCGTTTTGTGACTCTTTAATGTGTCTGACAGATCGCTGTAGACTCAAGGCTCAGTTAAAGCTGCTCGTGAACCGATCATCTCTTCCTTCTAGTTCATTTATAGCATTAAAATAAACATGAATGAACATAAAAGGAATGTTGTTTTAAAGTGCTAAGACGTCAGTACACTTTGTTTTTCAAATTTAAATCCTCCAAAGTTAATCTACTAACTCTCCTGACTGCTATGTGGGACAAAATGGCGGATTATGATTAGTCAGATCACCTGTAAATCAAACTCCCTGCGAAGGGTCAATTGAGAATGCTCGTGCGCACAATCCTGATCTAATCGACAACTTTGCAGTTGCACATAGGAAAGCCCGGAAAATCCCGCTATAATGTAAGAGAGCATCTTTTTTATGTATTTGGACCTAGGCCTAACAATGTGTTATGGTGCGCTGTCACCAGTGTTTTTTTTTTGTGTTTTTTTTTGGTGAGCGTAGGCTCCTCCTGATTTTGTTAGTCATCTCATCTCTTATATGCTGTGTATGATCATATCCTGCCCTATTCATGGTAGCCTACTCGCGGACATTGCGTCATCAATGTCATCAATTGCGTCATCAAGGGGCCCGCCTTGATAATCCTACTTAAGGGCCCGGTGTTGGCTCGTTACACCACTGAATATAATTGTCTAAACTCCTTATCAAAATTACATATTTACAACAAATTTGACACATATATATGGGCACACTTTGAGTACTACTAATAAAAGTGGTGGAGATCAGGCAAGACTGTAAGAAGACTCAGGCAAGAAGGTGCTATAACTGTAAAAACGCTTTAAAACCATATATTTCCTATGGTAAACTGCCTGTATTGGCTGTAAATTGACTTTTTCATCTATGATGGCAGTTGTTAAATGCTTGCTAAATAAAACGTAATGTCTTTTGATGCTTGTGTGCTTAAAGGCCTTAACTGCTTGAACCCCGATAAATGCTGCTTGCAGCTTTAATTAGGGGTTCAAGCACGAAGTGCTGAAACCCTATTGTAATTGCTCTGATTTTTAGGGGTTCAAGCACGAAGTGCTGAAACCCTATTGTAATTGTACTGATTTTTATTAGGGGTTCAAGCACGAAGTGCTGAAACCCTATTGTAATTGCTCAGATTTTTATTATTATTATTTTCCCCTAAAACGCATCGTGCAGCCCAAACCGTAAATGCTGGAGACTTGAAACTCAGCCAAATGGTAGTCCTCAATTTGGGGAGAACCTATCAAAATATGACCCCGATTGGTCAATAGGTGGCGCTATAGCAAGCAAAAGTATGAAATCAGCCATAACTCCTAGACGGTTTGTCATAGAATCAAGTGTCTTATATCACTGTAATCCTTGGCTCAAGACGGTCAAAACGTATATCTCCGATTTCATTTCCGCCTGGGAAAATTTTCCGCCATTTTGAATTTTCTCAAAAACCTACTTTTGCGAACTAGTCCTAGGTTTTTCGTCCGATTGGAACCAAACCAGTGCAGAAATGTTCTCTGGAGTCTGAATATCAATAATTATCGAAAAAAAGTTGAAATTTCGATTCACGGTCGCTAGGGGGCGCCAAAACGTACGTTGTGGGAGGAGCCTATTTTACTAAAACGGCTATAACTCGAGAAATAAATGAGGTATCTTCACCAAACTCGGTACACATATGTAATAGTTCAATTTGAGGTCACAGTAAAAAAATCGCGACGATTGAACAGTAGGTGGCGCTATAACTTGAAAAAAACATGAAAAGGGCTATAACCACCTGACCGTTTGTCCGATTGACTTGAAAATTGGTATGCAGTGTCTTGGTCCAAGGTGCCATGTATGCCTATGAGGACATTGACGTATCTCAAAAAACATGGCCGCCATCAGCCAATGAAGTTTGAGCACCTATTAGACAAGGTTAACGGAGGCTGATCGGAACGAAACTCGATGGGCATGTTCGACTCATGGCCCAAGAGGTCTGTAAGAATTTTGAAAGAAATCGGCCACTAGTTGGCGCTAACGAGTTTTTTCGGCTCTGTAATCACGTGGTGTTGCATACATCCACACAATATGCATATCAGTTGATAGATCTCCTCATACTGAACAACTTTGCCTCAAGAACCATTGCTGTCAATCAAACTGTTCATTAATTATTCATGAATATGTTAAAAACCTACTTTTGCGAACTAGTCCTAGGTTTTTTGCCCAATCGGAACCAAACCAGTCTAGGACAATTCTCTGGACTCTCTAGATCAATAATTATCAAAAAAAAGTGGAACTTTTGCATTTGGATGGCTGTAATAGGGTCATTTATAAAATGGGCGTGGCAAAATACACTAAAAAGCCTATAAATCCTAAATGAAAACTCAAAACTTCACAAAAATTGGTGAGCATATGTCACATAACATCATTAACAAGCATGCCAAATTTTATGGACATCGGACCAAAGGTGGCACTATAACTGTTAAAAAGCTTTAAAACCACATATTTCCTATGGTAAATTGCCTGTATTGGCTGTAAATGGACTTTTCAATCTATTATTTCAGTGGTTAAAAGCTTTCTAAATAAATCTTAATGTCTTAAATGCTTGAACCCCGATAAATGCTGCTTGCAGCTTTAATTATTATTAGGGGTTCAAGCACGAAGTGCTGAAACCCTATTGTAATTGTACTGATTTTTATTATTATTATTATTAGGGGTTCAAGCACGAAGTGCTGAAACCCTATTGTATTTGTAAGGATTTTTAGGGGTTCAAGCATGAAATGCTGAAACCCTATTGTAATTGTGCTGATTTTTATTATTATTATTATTATTCCGCCGTAAAACGCATCGTGCAGCCTAAACCGTAAGTGCTAGAGACTTGAAACTTGGCCAGAAGGTAGTACAAAAATCGAGGAGAGGTTCAGAGAATATGAGCTAGATTGGCCAATAGGTGGCGCTACAGTGCAAAAAACAAAAAAATTGCATATTTTTGCTTAAATCTCATCAACCCTTTGTCACAGACTCAAGTGTCTTATATCTTTGGAATCCTTGGGTCAAGCCGAACAAAAAAGGCCTCAAGGATTTCATTTCCGGTATGCAAATTTTTCCGCCATTTTGGATTTTGTCCAAAACCTACTTTTGCGAACTAGTCCCTGGTTTTTCGCCCGATCGGAACCAAACCAGTGCAGAAATATTCACAGGAGTCTGAATATCAATAATTATCGAAAAAAAGTTAAAATTTCGATCCACGGTTGCTAAGGGGCATCAAAACGTTCGCAGGAGGCGGAGCTAATTATACAAAAATGGCTATAACTCGTGAACGAAATGAGATATTTTCACCAAACTCGGTACACATATGTATGAGCTCAAGTTGAGGTCACAGTAAAAAAATCGCGGTGATTGGCCTCATGGTGGCGCTATAATATGAAAAAAACATAAAACAGGCTATAACCACCTGACCGTTAGTCCGATTGACTTGAAAATTGGTATGCAGTGTCTTGGTCCAAGGTGCCATGTATGTCTATGAGGACATTGGTGTATCTCAAAAAACATGGCCGCTATCGGCCAATGAAGTTTGAGCACCTATTAGACAAGGTTAACGGAGGCCGATCGGAACAAAACTCAGTGGGCATGTTCGGCTCAAGCCCCTAGAGGTCTGTAAGAATTTTGAAAGAAATCGGCCACTAGTTGGCGCTAACGAGTTTTATGGCTCTGTAATCACGTGGTGTTACACTTATCGTCACAAAATGCATATCATATGATAGATCTGCTCATGCTGAACAACTTTGCCTCTAGAACCATTGCTGTCAATCAAACAGTTCATTAAATATTCATGAATATGTTAAAAACCTACTTTTGCGAACTAGTCCTAGGTTTTTTGCCCGATCGGAACCAGACCAGTCTAGGACAATTCTCTGGACTCTCTAGATCAATAATTATCAAAAAAAAGTTGAACTTTTGCATTTGGATGGCTGTAATAGGGTAATTTATAAAATGGGCGTGTCAAAATACATTAAAAAGCCTATAAATCCTAAATAAAAACTCAGAACTTCACAAAAATTGGTCAGCATATGTGACATAACATCATTAACAAGCATGAAAAATTCTATGGAGATCGGACGATAGGTGGCGCTATAACTGTTAAAAAGCTTTAAAATCATATATTTCCTATGGTAAACTGCCTGTATTGGCTGTAAATGGTCTTTTCCATCTCTGATCATATAATTTTCATATCATAATGTTAAAAAACTAGTGCAATACAATTCTCTGGACTCACTAGATCAATAATTGTCAGAAAGTTGAACTACTTCATTTGGATAGCTATAATAGGTTCACTTCAAAATCTGGCCTTTACCAAGTGTCCCCGAAAGCCTATATCTCTTTAATCAATGCTCAGACCTTCTTAAAAACAAGTCAGAACGTGTGAAATATCACCCTGAACAAGCATGAAAATTTTCAGACAGATCGGACAAAATTTGCCTCTATAACAGTTAAAAAGGTGAAAATGATATGAATTAATGGCATGTTAAGCCAATAAGTGGTATTTTACTGCCCCCTGCTGTTTAAAATAGTCATTTTCTCATATTGGTATTGGTATCAGCCATGGTAAATCATGATAAATGATGGTGTGTGTGTGTGTGTGTGTGTGTGTGTGTGTGTGTGTGTGTGTGTGGTACAAATATAACAAAGGTTTTATTTTCCAACATGAAAACAAACATAACAGAGTGCTAGTGCACAAACAATAACCGACAATGATAATGGATGAGAGGGGAACTTAAATACACAGATCAAGACAAGGACAACAGGTGACGGTTATGATGATGAGGAGCAGGTGATGATGAGGAGGGTGATGAGGAGCAGGTGCAGGTGATGACGACAGATGGTGAATGTGATGAAGACAGAAGGTGAATGTGATGAAGGTGAATGTGACACCAATATCACTGAAACATTTGTGTGTGTGTGTGTGTGTGTGTGTGTGTGTGTGTGTGTGTGTGTGTGTAGCATTATTGTGTGTAGCATATGTAGCAAGTATGCATTATTGAGTTAACATGGAAACACTGGTTTGCTTTAGTGCAGAAAACTGGTCAAAATCATGAGGTTTAAAGTGAAAGTGAGCCAATAAGTGGTCTTCTACTGCCCTCTGCTGGCCATTCTACTTATTAATTAAATTTTTCCACATGTGCTTGCATTTATACTTGAATACACACTAAAAATCACTTATATAGCAATAACTATTATAACACAATCATATTTTGTCAGTGTTAATCACTTTATTTGCACTGACACTTCAAATAATTGCTAGTAATGTGGTAAATCATGGTTAACTATGCTGTGTGTGTGTGTGTGTGTGTGTGTGTGTGTGTGTGTGTGTGTAAGCATGCATTGAGTTAACATGGATAAACTGGTTTGCTTTAGTGCAGAAAACTGGTTTAAAGTGAAAGTGAGCCAATAAGTGGTCTTCTACTGCCCTCTGCAGGCCATTCTACTTATTAATGAAATATTTCAACATGTGCTTGCATTCATACTTGAATACACACTAAAAAAATCACTTATATAGCAATAACCATTATAACACAATCATATTTTGTCAGTGTTAATCACTTTATTTGCACTGACACTTCAAATAATTGCTAGTAATGTGATAAATCAGGCTAGAAACATGGTAAATCAAAGTAAATAATACTAGATTGTCGTTTATCTCCTGGTAAATAATACTAGAACGTGGTATATCATGGTAAATCATGGTTAACTATGCTGTGTGTGTGTGTGTGTGTGTGTGTGTGTGTGTGTGTGTGTGTAAGCATGCATTGAGTTAACATGGAAAAACTGGTTTGCTTTAGTGCAGAAAACTGGTTTAAAGTGAAAGTGAGCCAATAAGTGGTCTTCTAGTGCCCTCTGCTGGCCATTCTACTTAATAATGAAATATTTTACATGTGCTTTTGCATTCATACTTGGACACACACACAAAAATCACGTATATAACTAACTATTATAACACAATAATATTTTGTCAGTGTTCATCACCTCATTTGCACTGACACTTCACATAATTGCTAGTAATGTGGTTAATCATGCTAGAAACATTGTAAATCATAGTAAATAATACTGAAATGAGGTGTATCAAGGTAAATCATGCTAGAATCCTAATAAATCATTCTGGAACATGGTATATGATAGTAAATCATGCTAGAATCATATTAAATAATTCTAGAATGTGGCAAATCGTTGTGGGAGGAGCCTATTTTACTCAAATGGCTATAACTCAAGAAGTAAATGAGATATCTTCACCAAACTCAGTACACATGTGTATGGGTTCAATTTGAGGTCACAGTAAACAATTTTATGGAGATCGGACCATAGGTGGCGCTATAACTGTTAAAAAGCTTTAAAACCATATATATCCCATGGCAAATTGCCTGTATTGGCTGTAAATGGTCTTTTCCATCTATTATGTCAGTGGTTACATGCTTCCTAAATAAATCTTAATAACTTTTGATGCTTTTGTGCTTAAATGCCTTAAAGGCCTTAACTGCTTGAACCCCGATAAATGCTGCTTGCAGCTTTAATTATTATTATTATTATTATTCTTCTCCGCTAAAACGCATCGTGCAGCCCAAACCGTAAGTGCTAGAGACTTGAAACTTGGCCACAAGGTAGTACAAAAATCGAGGAGAGGTTATCAAAGTATGAGCCCGATTGGCCTATAGGTGGCGCTATAGCGCAAAAAACAAAAAAAATCCACTATTTTGCTCATATCTCAATAACCATTTGTCCCAGCTTCAAGTGTCATACATCATTGGAATCCTTGGATCAAGCCGAACAAAAAATATAGGAGGTATTTCATTTCCGGTATGCAAATTTTTCCGCCATATTGGATTTTGTTCAAAACCTACTTTTGCAAACTAGTCCCTGGTTTTTCGCCCGATCGGAACCAAACCAGTGCAGAAATGTTCTCTGGAGTCTGATTATCAATAATTATCGAAAAAAAGTTGAAATTTCGATACATGGTTGCTATGAGGTGTCAAAACGTTCGCAGGAGGCGGAGCTAATTTTACTAAAATGGCTATAACTCGGGAACGCAATGAGATATTTTCACCAAACTCGGTACACATATGTATGAGCTCAATCTGGGGTCACAGTAAAAAAATCGCGACGATTGAACACTAGATGGCGCTATAACATGAAAAAAACATGAAAAGGGCTATAACCACCTGACCGTTAGTCCGATTGACTTGAAAATTGGTATGCAGTCTCTTGGTCCAAGGTGCCATGTAAATCTATGAGGACATTGGCGTATCTTGAAAAACATGGCCGCCATTGGCCAATGAAGTTGAGCACCTATTAGACAAGGTTAATGGAGACCGATCGAAACGAAACTCGATGGGCATGTTCAACTCATGGTTCTAGAGGTCTGTAAGAATTTTGAAAGAAATCGGCCACTAGTTGGCGCTAACGAGTTTTATGACTCTGTAATCACGTGGTGTTACACTCATCCACACAATATGCATATCATTTGATAGATCTCCTCATGGAGAACAACTTTGCCTCAAGAACCATTGCTGTCAATCAAACCATTCATTAAATATTCGGAATTATGTTAAAAACCTACTTTTGCGAACTAGTCCCTGGTTTTTCGCCCGATCAGAACCAGACCATTCTAGGACAATTCTCTGGACTTTCTAGATCAATAATTATCAAAAAGAAGTTGAAATTTTGCTTTTGGTTGGCTATAAGAGGGTCATTTAGAAAATAGGCATGTCCTAATACACTCAAACGTCTATAAATCCTAAATAAAAAGTCAGAATTTCACAAAAATTGATGAGCATATGTGACATAACATGCTAAAGAAGCATGGACATTTTTATGGAGATCGGACCATAGGTGGCGCTATAACTGTTAAAATGCTTTAAAACCATATATTTCCTATGGTAAATTGCCTGTATTGGCTGTAAATGGTGTTTTCCATCTGTGCTCATATAATGTTCATATAATAATGTTCAAAACCAGTGCAGTGCAATTATCTGTACTCAATAATTATCAGAAAAATTATAACTTCTTCATTTGGATGGCTATAATAGGGTCACTTCAATATGTAGCCTTGACCAAGTGTCCACAAAAGCCTATATCTCTAATATGAATGATCAGACCTTAAAAACAAGTCAGAACAAGCATGAAAAAGACAGATCGGACAAAATTTGCCTCTATAACAGTTAATAAAAAAGGTGAATATGAATAACATAGCATATTAAGCCAATAAGTGGTATTTTACTGCCCCCTGCTGTCATTTCATCATACTACTCCCTAATATTGTTCTATAATTCATATTTAGACTTTATAAAATCATTATTTTAACATTTACAATCACATTTTGTCAAAATTAATCTATTGTTGTATTACTATTGACAACTGAGTCACAAGTGAATACTGAAACCGAAAGTAAAACGGCATTTACGCCACGTCCCCGAATACAAATTAACTCATAACTCGAAAACGGAAAGTCGTTGCGCGCTCAAATTTTGATGGTAAGGTCCTCTCCAGGCTCTTGATCGAAACGTGTTGTCACGGGCCTGAATGATAGTCTCATTCAACAGGGCTCCTCGAGCACTATCTATGCTCTGAGTTTCAGAATTTTTTGCGTTCTGGTTACCGAGATATAAGTGAAAAACCAAATTCCCATTCATTCACTCATTCATTTAAACACTTCAATTGTAAAATGTAAGCTATAATACCACTTTTGTCCACTTGAGGGAGCAGCAAGATTACATATGATCTTTTCATTAGCTTTCAGTATTGGGAAACAAAAATAAATTGCTTTAAAAAGCAATCTTTTTTATTATGATAGGGCTGTAGCTATCGATTATTTTAGTAATCGAGTATTCTATTCAAGTAATCGGATAAAAAAATGTGGTAAAAAATAGATTCAAGTTAACAACAGCCTTTAAAATGACTTAAAATACAAATATATAATAACAAGCAATAATGATTGGTTCAAGTAAAGTATCAAAGTAAGTAATTATATGGGTTTTATTGAACAACACTGTTAAAATATACCCATGTAAAATAAATGATATAAACTAATATAGAGATAACTTATGTACATGAATAACAAATGCCTGCAGAGGGCACCAGCGGCCTGGTTGTTGTTACACTACTAAGGCATTATCAAATCCTTGTTTATTGGCCAAACAACATTAAATTCAAATGTCAACTTAACCTTTAATATTTGGCCACTTCTGTACGATAGAAATGCTACAGCCACTGTAATTTCTTGAACAAGAACATGTGCACATCAAAACATGCAAACTCAGAGCGAGAGTTTAAACTTTTATTTTGAAATCGCGATGTTTAAACTTTTATTTTGAAATCGCGATGAACAGCAGTTTGAGAAACCCAGATGTGCTCCACAAATGATAACAGTGCAACTATGAAACACAAACTGCGTCCGACTTGCGTTCCCATATTTGCACGTTATTGGAAACGTAAACAAACAGCACTGCAGAGACTGAGTTTGCTTGGAGCAGCGTTTACTGTGGACGGAGCTGAGGTAATTTTAACATGTAGGCTAATCTGCACTCATGTAATTGAAGTGTCTTCTCTGTGAAAAAAACAAACAAACAAAAAACAGAGGATATATTTATTTAACTGAATCACAGCCTTTGTGATTTCACAATGGCACTATGCTATATTATGACTGTAAATGGTGGGCTCCAGACTGCGACCAATTGGTCGCATTTTGCGACCATTTTTCCTGCCGGTGCGACCAAATATTTATTCGATTTATTCGACCACAACGTTGCCGAGCAGCGAATCCAAACAAAATGAAAGCGGAACGAAAATGCGCTAACTTACTCCTTTATGCTTCACAGACCGTTTATTAGTTCGAATCAATAATAGACAGCGCAGCCCATAGATATAATATATAAACGCGTTTATATATGATATCTATGGCGCAGCCTATGAGCGCAGCAGCCCGAACTTGCCAGTCGCGGGCCGATCTCGATCACGCGACACTGTTACTAGGAGATCCAGACTCTGGAGATCCAGTGAAGAAATCCATTGAATTCGCCTCAGAATTAATAACATAATCAGATATCAGATCAAACAGCGCTGATGTGGAAACCAGGAGAAACACTGGGCTTTCAGACCACAAATCAGCGACATTCACCATGGATTTAATGTAGTAACTGTAACCATAATGTGACAGAAATAGTCAAACGCTTAAAAGTACTAACTGTTAGGCTACTCATCTTTTTCCAGCACTTCAAAACTACCATATATAAATGTCATTTTTAATGTGATGACCAACACATTTTTTTTGTTCATCCTTCAAAAATGGTCTTATTTAAACTCTTATTTATACACTTATTTAAAAATAATAAAATAAATAAATTACCATTGTAAACAGTAGGATGCTTATTGGCTATTTTCACTCCCTAATATAATTTATTTCACTCGGTTTGCTTTTTAATTAATATTAAGACATTATGAATGATAATAATTAAAGTTAATTTCATCTACACCCTAAACTAAGCTTAGTGCTTTATTGTCAGCCCCAGTGCTACCAGATATTTTTTTGTAAAACTCAGTGTCTGCGGTGCCGCTGCCCTCAGATGTTAGTCTGGTGCCTGTGAACTTAAAATAAAACTGCACATTGTAATATCTGTACATTAAGTCTATTTATTATTAAATAATAAATAAATAATTTGTCACTAGGTATTTTGGGGGAAATTTGAATAATTGCATTGCAAGTTGATTTAAGGTGTGCCCCTAAATTTTCTGCTTGTGCTCCTAAAATTTTCAGTCAGGGGCTACAGCGCTCCTAGTAAAAAAAGTTAGTCTGGAGCCCTGTTTAAATATCGCGTTGTCCTAGAAAACTGTAATTCTGCGGTTGTTGGATTCTCGTCTGTGGAATGCACCACTTTCAGTATTTTGCCAATTAAATCGAGTACTTGACTATAATCGAGGAATCTTTACAGCCCTATACTGGTAACATAGTTTTATATTATTAGATCACAAAGAAATGCCTATTTTTATACAATTAAATATATTTTCTCAATAACATATCCAAAAAACATATTTGTGTGTGTGTGTGTGTGTGTGTGTGTGTGTGTGTGTGTAAGCATGCATTATTGAGTTAACATGGAAAGACTGGTTTGATTTAGTGTAGAAAACTGGTGCAAATCATGAAGTTTAAAGTAAAAGTGAGCCAATAAGTGGTCTTCTACTGGCTTCTGCTGGCCATTCTACTTATTAATGAAGTCTTTTCACATGTGCTTTTGGATTCATTCATATTTAGAGTAGACACTAAAAAAAATCACTTGTATAACAATAACTATTATAACACAATCATATTTTGTCAGTGTTTATCACTTCATTTGCACTGACACTTCACATAATTGCTAGTAATGTGGTAAATCATGGTAAATCACGCTAGAAACATGGTAAGTCATAGTAAATAATAGTAGAATCTGGTGTATCAAGGTAAATCATGTAAGAATCCTAGTAAATCATTCTAGAACGTGGTATATCATGCTAGAACATGGTAAATCATGGTAAACTATGCTAGAACAGGGTAAATCATGGTAAACCATGATAAATCATGATGAACTATGGTAAATAATTTTAGAATGTGGTATATCATGGTAAATCATGCTAGAACATGATCTTTTCCATCTATGATGTCAGTGGTTACATGCTTGCTAAATAAAACTTAATAACTTTTTATGCTTTTGTGCTTTAAGGCCTTAAAGGCCTTAATTGCTTGAACCCCGATAAATGCTGCTTGCAGCTTTAATTATTATTATTATTATTTTCCCCTAAAACGCATTGTGCAGACCAAACCGTAAGAGCTGGAACCTTGAAACTTGGCCAAATGGTAGTCCTCAATTTGGGGAGAACCTATAAAAGTATGACCCCGATTGGCCCATAGGTGGCGCTATAGCAACCAAAAGCGCAAAACTGCTCATAACTACTAGACCGTATGACGTAGACTCAAGTGTCTTATATCATTGGAAAGCTGGACGCCTGACGAACAAAACGTATATCTCCGATTTCATTTCCGCCATGATAGATTTTCCGCCATTTTGAATTTTGTCAAAAACATACTTTTGCGAACTAGTCCTAGGTTTTTCGCCCGATCGGAACCAAACCAGTGCAGAAATGTTCTCTAGAGTCTGATTATCAAAAACTATCGAAAAAAAGTTGAAATTTCGATTCACGGACGCTAATGGCCGCCAAAACGTACGTTGTGGGCGGGGCCTATTTTACTAAAATGGCTATAACTCCAGAAGTAAATGAGGTATCTTCACCAAACTTGGTACACATGTGTAAGAGGTCAATCTGAGGTCACAGTAAAAAAATCGCGACGATTGGCCTCATGGTGGCGCTATAACATGAAAAAAACATAAAACAGGCTATAACCACCTGACCGTTAGTCCGATTGACTTGAAAATTGGTATGCAGTGTCTTGGTCCAAGGTGCCATGTATGTGTATGAGGACATTGGCGTATCTCAAAAAACATGGCCGCCATCGGCCAATGAAGTTTGAGCACCTATTAGACAAGGTTAACGGAGACCGATCGGAACGAAACTCGATGGGCATGTTCGACTCAAGGCCCTAGAGGTCTGTAAGAATTTTGAAAGAAATCGGCCACTAGTTGGCGCTAACGAGTTTTACGGCTCTGTAATCACGTGGTGTTACAAATATCCACACAATATGTATATCATTTGATAGATCTCCTCATCCTGAACAACTTTGCCTCAAGAACCATTGCTGTCAATCAAACCATTCATTAAATATTCGCAAACATGTTAAAAACCTACTTTTGCGAACTAGTCCTAGGTTTTTCACCCGATCGGAACCAGACCAGTCTAGGACAATTCTCTGGACTCTCTAGATCAAAAACTATCAAAAAAAAGTTGAAATTTTGCATTTGGATGGCTCTAATAGGGTCATTTATAAAATGGGCGTGGCAAAATACATTAAATATCCTATAAATCCTAAATAAAAACTCAGAACTTCACAAAAATCGGTGAGCATATGTGACATAACATCATTAACAAGCATGCCAAATTTTATGGAGATCGGACCATAGGTGGCGCTATAACTGTTAAAAAGCTTTAAAACCATATATTTCCTATGGTAAACTGCCTGTATTGGCTGTAAAAGGTCTTTTCCATCTCTGATCATATAATTTTCATATCATAATGTTCAAAACTAGTGCAATACAATTCTCTGGACTCACTAGGTCAATAATTGTCAGAAAAAGTTGAACTACTTCATTTGGATAGTTATAATAGGTTCACTTCAAAATGTAGCCTTTACCAAGTGTCCCCGAAAGCCTATATCTCTTTAATGAATGACTCAGACCTTCTTAAAAAGCCAGTGAAATATCACTCTGAACATGCATGAAAATTTTCAGACCGATCGGACAAAATTTGCCTCTATAACAGTTAAAAAGGTGAAAATTATATGAATATAATGGCATATTAAGCCAATAAGTTGTATTTTACTGCCCCCTGCTGTTTAAAATTTATAAAATCACTATTTTAACATTTACAATTACAATTACATTTAGTCAAAATCCATCCGTTAAAGTATTAGTATTGACAGTTTGATCACATCATATAGTTCAAATGTCTGTATCTACAACATAATGTGTTTGTGTAGTCTTAGGTTTCTGAATAAATTCTGAATCTTCTGATTAATAGCTTACAAAGACTTTGTGAAATGTTTATAGACCATTCAAATATATTTTCATTATGACATATCCCAATAGCATTGAAAAAACAACAACAACATTTGTCTTTGTGTGTGTGTGTGTGTGTGTGTGTGTGTGTGTGTGTGTGTGTGTAAGCATGCATTATTGAGTTAACATGGAAAAACTGATTTGATTTAGTGCAGAAAACTGGTAAAAATAATGAAATTTAAAGTGAAACTGAGCCAATAAGTGGTCTTCTAGTGCCCTCTGCTGGCCATTCTACTTATGAAGTCTTTTCACATGTGCTTTGTGCAAATCACTTATATAACAATAACTATTATAACAAAATCATATTTTGACAGTGTTTATCACTTCATTTGCACTGACACTTCACATAATTGCTAGTAATGTGGTAAATCATGGTAAATCACGCTAGAAACATGGTAAATCATAGTAAATCATACTAGAATGTGGTGTATCAAGGTAAATCATGCTAGAATCCTGGTAAATCATTCTAGAACGTGATATATCATGGTAAATCATGCTAGAACAGGGTAAATCATGGTAAACCATGGTAAATCATGATAAACTATGGTAAATCATGCTAGAATGTGGTATATCATGGTAAATCATGCTAGAACATGGTAAATTAAGGTAAACTAAGATAAATTCATGGTAAACTATGCTAGAACAGGGTAAATCATGATAAACTATGGTAAATCTTGCTAGAATGTGGTATATCATGGTAAATCATGCTAGAACATGGTAAATCAAGGTAAACTGAGATAAATTCATGGTAAACTATGCTAGAACAAGGTAAATCATGGTAAACCATGGTAAATCATGATAAACTATGGTAAATCATGCTAGAATGTGGCATATCATGGTAAATCATGCTAGAACATGGTCTTTTCCATCTATGATGTCATGCTTGCTAAATAAAACTTTATAACTTTTGATGCTTTTGTGCTTAAAGTCCTTAACGGCCTTAACTGCTTGAACCCCGATAAATGCTGCTTGCAGCTTTAATTAGGGGTTCAAGCACGAAGTGCTGAAACCCTATTGTAATTGTACTGATTTTTATTATTAGGGGTTCAAGCACGAAGTGCTGAAACCCTATTGTAATTGTGCTGATTTTTATTATTTTTCTTCTGCCGTAAAACGCATCGTGCAGCCTAAACCGTAAGAGCTGGAGACTTGAAACTTTGTCAAATGGTAGTACAAAAATCGAGGAGAGGTTCAGAGAGTATGACTCCGATTGGCCCATAGGTGGCGCTATAGCAACCAAAAGCGCGAAACTGTTCATAACTCCTAGACCTTATGTCGTAGACTCAAGTGTCTTATATCATTGGAAAGCTGGATGCCTGACGAACAAAACGTATATCTCCGATTTCATTTCCGCCATGATAGATTTTCCGCCATTTTGAATTTTGTCAAAAACCTACTTTTGCGAACTAGTCCCTGGTTTTTTGCCCGATTGGAACCAAACCAGTGCAGAAATGTTCTCTGGAGTCTGAATATCAATAATTATCGAAAAAAAGTGGAAATTTCGATTCACGGTCGCTAAGGGGCGCCAAAACGTACGTTGTGGGAGGGGCCTATTTTACTAAAATGGCTATAACTCCCGATGTAAATGAGGTATCTTCACCAAACTTGGTACACATGTGTATGAGTTCAATCTGGGGTCACAGTAAAAAAATCGCGACGATTGGCCTCATGGTGGCGCTATAAAATGAAAAAAACATAAAACAGGCTATAACCACCTGACCGTTAGTCCGATTGACTTGAAAATTGGTATGCAGTGTCTTGGTCCAAGGTGCCATGTATGTGTATGAGGACATTGGCGTATCTCAAAAAACATGGCCGCCATCGGCCAATGAAGTTTGAGCACCTATTAGACAAGGTTAACGGAGGCCGATCGGAACGAAACTCAATGGGCATGTTCGGCTCATGGCCCTAGAGGTCTGTAAGAATTTTGAAAGAAATCGGCCACTAGTTGGCGCTAATGAGTTTTATGGCTCTGTAATCACGTGGTGTTACACTTATCATCACAAAATGCATATCATTTGATAGATCTGCTTATGCTGAACAACTTTGCCTCTAGAACCATTGCTGTCAATCAAACAGTTTATTAATTATTCACGAATATGTTAAAAACCTACTTTTGCAAACTATTCCCTGGTTTTTTGCCCGATCGGAACCAAACGAGTCTAGGACAATTCTCTGGACTCTCTAGATCAATAATTATCAAAAAAAGTTGAACTTTTGCATTTTTCGCATGGGTATAATTGTGTCATAAAGAAAATGGACGTGGCAAAATGCAATCAAAAGCCTATAAATTCTAAACAAAAACTCAGAACATCACGATAATTGGTCAGCATATGTGTCGTACCATGCTAAAGAAGCATGGAAATTTTTATGGAGATCGGACCAAAGGTGGCGCTATAACTGTTAAAAAGCTTTAAAACCATATATTTCCTATGGTAAATTGCCTGTATTGCCTGTGAATGGTCTTTTCCATCTATAATCATAATGTTCATATAATAATGTTCAAAACCAGTGCAGTGCAATTCTCTGGACTCTCTAGATCAATAATTATCAGAAAAAGTATGACTTCTTCATTTGGATGGCTATAATAGTGTCACTTCAATATGTGGCCATTACCAAGTGTCCCCAAAAGCCTATATCTCTTTAATGAATGTTCAAACCTTCTTAAAAACAAGTCAGAACATGTGAAATATCTCTCTGAACATGCATGAAAATTTTCAGACAGATCTGACAAAATTTGCCTCTATAACAGTTAAAAAGGTGAAAATGATATGAATTAATGGCATGTTAAGCCAATAAGTGGTATTTTACTGCCCCCTGCTGTTTAAAATAGTCATTTTGTCATATTGGTATTGGTATCAGCCATGGTAAATCATGATAAACTATGGTAAGTGTGTGTGTGTGTGTGTGTGTGTGTGTGTGTGTGTGTGTAAGCATGCATTGAATTAACATGGAAAAACTGGTTTGCTTTAGTGCAGAAAACTGGTTTAAAGTGAAAGTGAGCCAATAAGTGGTCTTCTAGTGCCCTCTGCTGGCCATTCTACTTAATAATGAAATATTTTACATGTGCTTTTGCATTCATACTTGGACACACACTAAAAATCACGTATATAACTAACTATTATAACACAATAATATTTTGTCAGTGTTCATCACCTCATTTGCACTGACACTTCACATAATTGCTAGTAATGTGGTTAATCATGCTAGAAACATTGTAAATCATAGTAAATAATACTGAAATGAGGTGTATCAAGGTAAATCATGCTAGAATCCTAATAAATCATTCTGGAACATGGTATATGATAGTAAATCATGCTAGAATCATATTAAATAATTCTTGAATGTGGCAAATCGTTGTGGGAGGAGCCTATTTTACTCAAATGGCTATAACTCAAGAAGTAAATGAGATATCTTCACCAAAATCAGTACACATGTGTATGGGTTCAATTTGAGGTCACAATAAACAATTTTATGGAGATCGGACCATAGGTGGCGCTATAACTGTTAAAAAGCTTTAAAACCATATATATCCCATGGCAATTTGCCTGTATTGGCTGTAAATGGTCTTTTCCATCTATTATGTCAGTGGTTACATGCTTGCTAAATAAATCTTAATGACTTTTGATGCTTTTGTGCTTAAATGCCTTAAAGGCCTTAACTGCTTGAACCCCGATAAATGCTGCTTGCAGCTTTAATTAGGGGTTCAAGCACGAAGTGCTGAAACCCTATTGTAATCGTCCTGATTTTTATTATTATTATTTTTCCGCCATAAAACGCATCGTGCAGCCCAAACCGTAAGACCTAGAGACTTGAAACTTTGCCAGATGGTAGTACTATTGCTCGCTACTCAGATACACGGACTCAGCCCAATCGGCCCATAGGTGGCGCTATAGCAATCAAAAGCGCAAAACTGCTCAGAACTCCCAGACCGTAAGGCGTAGCTTCAAGTGTCTTATATCATTGAAATCCAGAGCTCCTGAAGAAAAAAACGTATATCTCCGATTTCATTTCCGCCATGATAGATTTTTCGCCATTTTGAATTTTGTCAAAAACCTACTTTTGCGAACTAGTCCCTGGTTTTTCGCCCGATCGGAACCAAACCAGTGCGGAATTGTTCTCTGGAGTCTGAAGATCAATAATTATCGAAAAAAAGTTGAAATTTCGATTAATGGTCGCTAGGGGGTGCAAAATTAACGTTGTGGGAGGAGCCTATTTTACTAAAATGGCTATAACTCAAGAAGTAATTAAGTAAACTTCACCAAACTTGGTACACATGTGTAAGAGGTCAATCTGAGGTCACAGTAAAAAAATTGCGTCGATTGGCCACATGGTGGCGCTATAAAACAAATAAAAACATATAGACAACTGACCGTTTTTCCGAATGACTTGAAATTTGGTATGCAGTGTCTTGGCCCAAGGGGCCATGTATGTCTAAAAGGATATTGGCGTATCTCGAAAAACATGGCTGCCATTGGCCAATGAGGTTTGAGCATCGTTAACGAAGTCCGATCGGAGCGAAACTCGATGGGCATGTTCGGCTTAAGCCCCTAGAGGTCTGTAAGAATTTTGAAAGAAATCGGCCACTAGTTGGCGCTAACGAGTTTTAAGGCTCTGTAATCACGTGGTGTTACACTTATCATCACAAAATGCATATCATTTGATAGATCTGCTCATGCTGAACAACTTTGCCTCAAGAACCATCACTGTCAATCAAACTGTTCATTAAATATTCATGAATATGTTAAAAACCTACTTTTGCAAACTAGTCCCTGGTTTTTTGCCCGATCAGAACCAGACCAGTCTAGGACAATTCTCTGGACTCTCTAGATCAATAATTATCGAAAAAAAGTTGAACTTTTGCATTTTTCGCATGGGTATAATTGGGTCATAAAGAAAATGGGCGTGGCAAAATGCACTCAAAAGCCTATAAATCCTAAACGAAAACTCAGAACTTCACGAAAATTGGTGAGCATATGTGCCACAACATCATTAACAAGCATGCAAAATATCATGGAGATCGGACTATAGGTGGCGCTATAACTGTTAAAAAGCTTGCCTGTATTGGCTGTAAATGGACTTTTCCATCTATTATTTCAGTGGTTAAAAGCTTTCTAAACAAATCTTAATGTCTTAAATGCTTATGTGCTTAAAGGCCTTAAATGCTTGAACCCCGATAAATGCTGCTTGCAGCTTTAATTTTTATTATTTTTCTTCTGCCGTAAAACGCATCGTGCAGCCTAAACCGTAAGAGCTGGAGACTTGAAACTTTGTCAAATGGTAGTACAAAAATCGAGGAGAGGTTCAGAGAGTATGACTCCGATTGGCCCATAGGTGGCGCTATAGCGACCAAAAGCGCGAAACTGCTCATAACTCCTAGACCATATGTCGTAGACTCAAGTGTCTTATATCATTGGAAAGCTGGAACCCTGAAGAACAAAACGTATATCTCCGATTTCATTTCCGGTATGCAAATTTTTCCGCCATTTTGAATTTTGTCAAAAACCTACTTTTGCGAACTAGTCCTAGGTTTTTCGCCCGATCGGAACCAAACCAGTGCAGAAATGTTCTCTGGAGTCTGAATATCAATAATTATCGAAAAAAAGTTGAAATTTCGATTCACGGTCGCTAGGGGGCGCAAAACTAATGTTGTGGGAGGAGCCTATTTTACTAAAATGGCTATAACTCAAGATGTAAATGAGGTATCTTCACCAAACTTGGTACACATGTGTATGAGTTCAATCTGGGGTCACAGTAAAAAAATCGCGACGATTGGCCTCATGGTGGCGCTATAAAATGAAAAAAACATAAAACAGGCTATAACCACCTGACCGTTAGTCCGATTGACTTGAAAATTGGTATGCAGTGTCTTGGTCCAAGGTGCCATGTATGTGTATGAGGACATTGGCGTATCTCAAAAAACATGGCCGCCATCGGCCAATGAAGTTTGAGCACCTATTAGACAAGGTTAACGGAGGCCGATCGGAACGAAACTCAATGGGCATGTTCGGCTCATGGCCCTAGAGGTCTGTAAGAATTTTGAAAGAAATCGGCCACTAGTTGGCGCTAACGAGTTTTATGGCTCTGTAATCACGTGGTGTTACACTTATCATCACAAAATGCATATCATTTGATAGATCTGCTTATGCTGAACAACTTTGCCTCTAGAACCATTGCTGTCAATCAAACAGTTTATTAATTATTCACGAATATGTTAAAAACCTACTTTTGCGAACTAGTCCCTGGTTTTTTGCCCGATCGGAACCAAACGAGTCTAGGACAATTCTCTGGACTCTCTAGATCAATAATTATCAAAAAAAAGTTGAACTTTTGCATTTGGATGGCTGTAATAGGGTCATTTATAAAATGGGCGTGGCAAGATACACTAAAAAGCCTATAAATCCTAAATGAAAACTCAGAACTTCACAAAAATTGGTGAGCATATGTGACATAACATCATTAACAAGCATGCCAAATTTTTTGGAGATCGGACCAAAGGTGGCGCTATAACTGTTAAAAAGCTTTAAAACCATATATTTCTTATGGTACATTGCCTGTATTGGCTGTAAATGGTGTTTTCCATCTATTATGTCAGTGGTTAAATGCTTGCTAAATAAAACATAATAACTTTTGATGCTTTTGTGCTTAAAAACCCTTAAAGGCCTTAATAGCTTGAACCCCGATAAATGCTGCTTGCAGCTTTAATTATTATTATTATTCTTCTCCGCTAAAACGCATCGTGCAGCCCAAACCGTAAGTGCTGGAGTCTTGAAACTTTGTCAGATGGTAGTACAAAAATCGAGGAAAGGTTCAGAGAGTATGACCCCGATTGGCCCATAGGTGGCGCTATAGCGACCAAACGCGCGAAACTGGTCATAACTCCTAGACCGTATGTCCTAGACTCAAGTGTCTTATATCAATGGAATCCAGACCTCATGGCGAACAAAACGTATATCTCCGATTTCATTTCCGGTATGCAAATTTTTCCGCCATTTTGAATTTTGTCAAAAACCTACTTTTGCAAACTAGTCCTAGGTTTTTCGCCCGATCGGAACCAAACCAGTGCAGAAATGTTCTCTGGAGTCTGAAGATCAATAATTATCGAAAAAACGTCGATATTTCGATTCAAAGTCGCTAGGGGGCTCAAAATGAACGTTGTGGGAGGAGCCTATTTTACTAAAATGGCTATAACTCAAAAAGTAAATGAGATAGCTTCACCAAACTTGGTACACATATGTAGGAGTTCAATCTGGGGTCACAGTAAAAAAATCACAACGATTAAACACTAGGTGGCGCTATAACATGAAAGAAACATGAAAAGGGCTATAACCACCTGACTGTTAGTCTGATTGACTTGAAAATTGGTATGCAGTGTCTTGGTCCAAGGTGCCATGTATGTCTATGAGGACATTGATGTATCTCAAAAAACATGGCCGCCATTGGCCAATGAAGTCGAGCACCTATTAGACAAGGTTAACGGAGGCCGATTGGAACGAAACTTGGTGGGCATGTTCGACTCATGGCCCTAGAGGTCTGTAAAATTTTTGAAAGAAATCGGCCACTAGTTGGCGCTAACGAGTTTTATGGCTCTGTAATCACGTGGTGTTACACTTATAGTCACATTATGCATATCATTTGATAGATCTACTCATGCTGAACAACTTTGCCTCAAGAACCATTGCTGTCAATCAAACCGTTCATTAAATATTCATGAACATGTTAAAAACCTACTTTTGCGAACTAGTCCTAGGTTTTTCGCCCGATCGGAACCAGACCAGTCTAGGGCAATTCTCTGGACTCTCTAGATCAATAATTATCGAAAAAAAGAAGAAAATTTTGCTTTTGTTTGGCTATAACATGATCATTTAGAAAATGGGTGTGTCAAAATACACTCAAACGTTTATAAATCATAAATAAAAACTCAGAACTTTACAAAAATTGATGAGCACATGTGACATAACATGCTAAAGAAGCATGGGAATTTTTATGGAGATTGGACCATAGGTGGCGCTATAACTGTTAAAAAGCTTTAAAACAATATATATTCTATGGTAAATTGCCTGTATTGGCTGTAAATGGTGTTTTCCATTTATGATCTTATAATTTTCAAATCATAATATTCAAATCTAGTGCAGTACAATTCTCTGGACTCTCTAGATCAATAATTATCAGAAAAAGTATAACTTCTTCATTTGGATGGCTATAATAGGGTCACTTTAATATGTAGCCTTGACCAAGTGTCCCCAAAAGCCTATATCTTTTAAATATCTTTCAGATCTAGTCAGAACATGTTACTCTTAACAAGCATGAAAAATTTCAGACAGATCGGACAAAATTTGCCTCTATAACAGTTAAAAAGGTAAAAATGATATAACATGGCATATTAAGCCAATAAGTGGTATTGTACTGCCCCCTGCTGTCATTTCATCATACTACTCCCTAATATTGTTATATAATTCATATTTATACTTTATAAAATCATTATTTTAACATTTACAATCACATTTTGTCAAAATGCATCTATTGGAGTGTTACTATTGACAATTGTTTTACATTTAGAAAATGAAAGTAAAACCTTGTCCGCCATTTAGGCCACGCCCCCCCCAGTACAAATTCACTCATAACTCGAAAACGGAAAGTGGCCGCGCGCTCAAATTTTGATGGTAAGGACCTCTCCGGGCTCTTGATCGAAACGTAGCGTCGCGGGCCTCGGGAGCGCGCCCCCCCCACGGAACGCTAGTCCGCGGGACCCCCGACTTTGAACGGCCGTAACTCCCGAACCAGATCACCCCGAACCTTGTGTGAGGGCTCATTGGAAAGGGCCCATCCTTGGCTAGCTTCGATTCAAATGTGGTGTAATTTGCCCTCGGCATTCCAGAGAAAACTGCTCCAAAAGACATGCCTTTGAATGGTCATAGCTCCCGGCCCCAATCGCCCAAAAACACTGTGATGGTCTCATTCAACAGGGCTCCTCAAGCACTATCTATGCTCTGAGGTTTAGAATTTTTCGCCATCTGGTTCCCGAGATATAAGTGAAAAAACTAATTCCCATTCATTCACTTCAATTGTAAGATGGAGGCTGTAATTCCACTGTTGTCAACTAGAGGGAGCAGCAGTATTAGACATAGTATTAATCTTTTTATCAGCTTTCAGCTTTGGCCAACAAGCAAATGCTTAAAGCTATTTATTATTATTATTACTGATAATACAGATCACAAAGAAATATGTGAAAATGGTTAGACCATTAAAAGATATTTTCACAATAACATCCCAAAAACATTGAAAACATATTTGTCTTTGTGTGTGTGTGTCTGTGTGTGTCTGTGTGTGTAAGCATGCTTAATGGAAAGAACATGGTAAAACTGCTTTGTTTTACTGGTGGATAAAAAAGTCTTTCAAATGAAAGTGAGTCAATTAGTGGTCTTCTACTGCCCTCTGCAGGACATTCTACTTATAAAAATATTTTTACCTGTGCTTTTGCATACATTTTTAGACTATATAAAATTGCTTGCATGAAAATCACCTATTATAACACAATCATGTTTTGTCAGTTTATCACTTCATTTGTACTGAGCTCTCAGTTTGAACAATTCTGCTTCTCAGTGATTAATTTGAAATCTGAAAATGGTGTTATACGGAGGAGATTTGCAATTATCATTTTGTTACCTATCTTTAATTTAAAATATCTACATCTACAACCAAATGTGTTTGCATGTGTGTGTTGAAGCATGGTTACTGTATTAAGTATTATTGTTTAAGTATTATTGTTTTCATTTACATTTTAACCACCAGAAGACCACTCATTGCTTCATTCTGCTTACTAAAATATTATTTTCCAGTTAGTTTCCATTTGAAATATTGTTTAAACTTTATAAAATCATTAAAATAACATTTCAAATCATATTTTGTCTGTTTATAAATCCCACAGACTCACATTGGCTGCAATACTAATGTTTTTGAAAGACACAGACCTGAGAGTCTAATCTTTGTGTATTGTGCATATAGTATTGATATTATTACTATTGCAAATCATGTTATTGTAACTCATATCTTAACAGAATATTATTTGTAATTTTAATTCTTTATTTCTTAATTGTTTTTTTCTGATTACTACAGATATTATCAACAAAGATATCAACTACACCTTCACTTTTAATATTGATAAGCTGCACACACAGCGCAATCACACACCCACTAATGCATTCAAATAAATGTAATCTTACTGTGCTACTTTATTTGTACATGATTAGAATGAACAGACATCTAAGAATATTTTTCTTCTTTTGTTAAAGCCATTTCAGACTACAAGTAAGCATTATATTACTAATCAACTATTTTAAAGGTGCCATACAATTGAAAACTGTATTTATCTTGGCATAGTTGAATGGTAAGAGTTCTGGACAAGGAACTGACATACCGTGAGCCTCAAACACCATTGTTTCCTCCTTCATGTGTAAATCTCCTGTTTGCAAAAGACCGCTGAAAAATGAGTGAATTACAGCATAACACCGACTGTGACGTTGGAGTCGGGATCATTCATATTTATACCCCCCCAATTTGCATATACCAGCCCATGTTCTAGGCCAGGCAGTGTTAACGTGGACCTGCACAGCCGAATCATCAGAAGTTCTGCAGGTATTGTGAAGAAGCAAGCAAGGACAATAGTGAAAATGTCAGATCATGGATATAAATGTTATGTTCGAGGCTGTGCTGCGGATTTCAGAACTTTTCATTCCCTTCCCACAAAAGAGAACTGCCAACAGGCATGGTTGATTTTTACAACAGGATACCTTACCATTTTAATTCAAAGCTGTTAGTTTGCTCTGCCCATTTCACCACTGACAGTTTTTCTAACCTGGGACAATATCAAGCAGGTTTCGCTCATCGTTTGATACTGAAGAAGGGGGCAGTTCCAACTAATGTTATATTTCCATTACAACCCCTACCGCAAGCAGAAAGTAACGTTAGTGATTTTATCCACTACTTGACTGTTGAAGACATTTCTGTTTCAGAGATATCATAGAACAATTTAAAATATATCAATGCATTCTACGGCACCTTTAAAATAATTATTTAAAATGGAGATCAGGCCAAACATCACTAAAACATGAAAAGGGCTATAACCACCTGACCATTAGTTCGATTGACTTTAAAATTGGCATGCAATGTTTTGGTCCAAGGTGCCATGTATGTCTATGCCGCCATAGGCCAATAAAGTTTGTGCACCTCTTAGACAAGGTTAACGAAGGTCGATCGGAACGAAACTCGGTGGGCATGTTCGACTCGTGGCCCTAGAGGTCTGTAAGAATTTTGAAAGAAATCGGCCACTAGTTGACGCTAACAGGTTTTACGGCTTTGTAATCACGTGATGCATGTCATTTGATAGATCTCCTCATACTGAACAACTTTGCCTCAAAAACTACTGCTGTCAATTAATTTGTTCATTAAATACTTGCGATTATGTTAAAAACCTACTTTTGCGAACTAGTCCTATGTTTTTCACCCGATCGGAAATATATCAGTGCAGTACAATTCTCTGGACTCTCTAGATCAATAATTATATAAAAAACTTAAACTTTACCCATTGGGTAGCCATAATAGGATCATTTAGAAAATGTGTATGGCAAAAAACACTCAAAAGCCTGTAAATCCTAAACGAAAACTCAGACAACTCACTAAACTGCCTTATGTGCTTAAAGACCCTAAATGCTTGAACCCCGCTAAATGCTGCTTGCAGCTTTAATTATTATTATTATTTTCCCCTAAAACGCATCGTGCAGCCCAAACCGTAAATGCTGGAGACTTGAAACTCAGCCAAATGGTAGTCCTCAATTTGGGGAGAACCTATCAAAGTATGGCCCCGATTGGTCAATAGGTGGCGCTATAGCAAGCAAAAGTATGAAATCAGCCATAACTCCTAGACGGTTTGTCATAGAATCAAGTGTCTTATATCACTGTAATCCTTGGCTCAAGACGGTCAAAACGTATATCTCCGATTTCATTTCCGCCTGGGAAAATTTTCCGCCATTTTGAATTTTCTCAAAAACCTACTTTTGCGAACTAGTCCTAGGTTTTTCGTCCGATTGGAACCAAACCAGTGCAGAAATGTTCTCTGGAGTCTGAATATCAATAATTATCGAAAAAAAGTTGAAATTTCGATTCACGGTCGCTAGGGGGCGCCAAAACGTACGTTGTGGGAGGAGCCTATTTTACTAAAACGGCTATAACTCGAGAAATAAATGAGGTATCTTCACCAAACTCGGTACACATGTGTAACAGTTCAATCTGAGGTCACAGTAAAAAAATCGCGACGATTGAACAGTAGGTGGCGCTATAACTTGAAAAAAACATGAAAAGGGCTATAACCACCTGACCGTTTGTCCGATTGACTTGAAAATTGGTATGCAGTGTCTTGGTCCAAGGTGCCATGTATGCCTATGAGGACATTGATGTATCTCAAAAAACATGGCCGCCATCGGCCAATGAAGTTTGAGCACCTATTAGACAAGGTTAACGGAGGCTGATCGGAACGAAACTCGATGGGCATGTTCGACTCATGGCCCAAGAGGTCTGTAAGAATTTTGAAAGAAATCGGCCACTAGTTGGCGCTAACGAGTTTTTTCGGCTCTGTAATCACGTGGTGTTGCATACATCCACACAATATGCATATCAGTTGATAGATCTCCTCATACTGAACAACTTTGCCTCAAGAACCATTGCTGTCAATCAAACCGTTCATTTAATATTCGCAAACATGTTAAAAACCTACTTTTGCGAACTAGTCCTAGGTTTTTTGCCCAATCGGAACCAAACCAGTCTAGGACAATTCTCTGGACTCTCTAGATCAATAATTATCCAAAAAAAGTTGAACTTTAGCATTTGGATGGCTGTAATAGGGTCATTTATAAAATGGGCGTGGCAAAATACACTAAAAAGCCTATAAATCCTAAATGAAAACTCAAAACTTCACAAAAATGGGTGAGCATATGTCACATAACATCATTAACAAGCATGCCAAATTTTATGGACATCGGACCAAAGGTGGCACTATAACTGTTAAAAAGCTTTAAAACCACATATTTCCTATGGTAAATTGCCTGTATTGGCTGTAAATGGACTTTTCAATCTATTATTTCAGTGGTTAAAAGCTTTCTAAATAAATCTTAATGTCTTAAATGCTTATGTGCTTAAAGGCCTTAAATGCTTGAACCCCGATAAATGCTGCTTGCAGCTTTAATTATTATTATTATTATTATTCTTCTCCGCTAAAACGCATCGTGCAGCCCAAACCGTAAGTGCTAGAGACTTGAAACTTGGCCACAAGGTAGTACAAAAATCGAGGAGAGGTTATCAAAGTATGAGCCCGATTGGCCTATAGGTGGCGCTATAGCGCAAAAAACAAAAAAAATCCACTATTTTGCTCATATCTCAATAACCATTTGTCCCAGCTTCAAGTGTCATACATCATTGGAATCCTTGGCTCAAGCCGAACAAAAAATATAGGAGGTATTTCATTTCCGGTATGCAAATTTTTCCGCCATATTGGATTTTGTTCAAAACCTACTTTTGCAAACTAGTCCCTGGTTTTTCGCCCGATCGGAACCAAACCAGTGCAGAAATGTTCTCTGGAGTCTGAATATCAATAATTATCGAAAAAAAGTTGAAATTTCGATACATGGTTGCTATGAGGTGTCAAAACGTTCGCAGGAGGCGGAGCTAATTTTACTAAAATGGCTATAACTCGGGAACGCAATGAGATATTTTCACCAAACTCGGTACACATATGTATGAGCTCAATCTGGGGTCACAGCAAAACAATCGCGACGATTGAACACTAGATGGCGCTATAACATGAAAAAAACATGAAAAGGGCTATAACCACCTGACCGTTAGTCCGATTGACTTGAAAATTGGTATGCAGTCTCTTGGTCCAAGGTGCCATGTAAATCTATGAGGACATTGGCGTATCTTGAAAAACATGGCCGCCATTGGCCAATGAAGTTGAGCACCTATTAGACAAGGTTAATGGAGACCGATCGAAACGAAACTCGATGGGCATGTTCAACTCATGGTTCTAGAGGTCTGTAAGAATTTTGAAAGAAATCGGCCACTAGTTTGCGCTAACGAGTTTTATGACTCTGTAATCACGTGGTGTTACACTCATCCACACAATATGCATATCATTTGATAGATCTCCTCATGGAGAACAACTTTGCCTCAAGAACCATTGCTGTCAATCAAACCATTCATTAAATATTCGGAATTATGTTAAAAACCTACTTTTGCGAACTAGTCCCTGGTTTTTCGCCCGATCAGAACCAGACCATTCTAGGACAATTCTCTGGACTTTCTAGATCAATAATTATCAAAAAGAAGTTGAAATTTTGCTTTTGGTTGGCTATAAGAGGGTCATTTAGAAAATAGGCATGTCCTAATACACTCAAACGTCTATAAATCCTAAATAAAAAGTCAGAATTTCACAAAAATTGATGAGCATATGTGACATAACATGCTAAAGAAGCATGGACATTTTTATGGAGATCGGACCATAGGTGGCGCTATAACTGTTAAAATGCTTTAAAACCATATATTTCCTATGGTAAATTGCCTGTATTGGCTGTAAATGGTGTTTTCCATCTGTGCTCATATAATGTTCATATAATAATGTTCAAAACCAGTGCAGTGCAATTATCTGTACTCAATAATTATCAGAAAAATTATAACTTCTTCATTTGGATGGCTATAATAGGGTCACTTCAATATGTAGCCTTGACCAAGTGTCCACAAAAGCCTATATCTCTAATATGAATGATCAGACCTTAAAAACAAGTCAGAACAAGCATGAAAAAGACAGATCGGACAAAATTTGCCTCTATAACAGTTAATAAAAAAGGTGAATATGAATAACATAGCATATTAAGCCAATAAGTGGTATTTTACTGCCCCCTGCTGTCATTTCATCATACTACTCCCTAATATTGTTCTATAATTCATATTTAGACTTTATAAAATCATTATTTTAACATTTACAATCACATTTTGTCAAAATTAATCTATTGTTGTATTACTATTGACAACTGAGTCACAAGTGAATACTGAAACCGAAAGTAAAACGGCATTTACGCCACGTCCCCGAATACAAATTAACTCATAACTCGAAAACGGAAAGTCGTTGCGCGCTCAAATTTTGATGGTAAGGTCCTCTCCAGGCTCTTGATTGAAACGTGTTGTCGCGGGCCTGAATGATAGTCTCATTCAACAGGGCTCCTCGAGCACTATCTATGCTCTGAGTTTCAGAATTTTTTGCGTTCTGGTTACCGAGATATAAGTGAAAAACCAAATTCCCATTCATTCACTCATTCATTTAAACACTTCAATTGTAAAATGTAAGCTATAATACCACTTTTGTCCACTTGAGGGAGCAGCAAGATTACATATGATCTTTTCATTAGCTTTCAGTATTGGGAAACAAAAATAAATTGCTTTAAAAAGCAATCTTTTTTATTATGATAGGGCTGTAGCTATCGATTATTTTAGTAATCGAGTATTCTATTCAAGTAATCGGATAAAAAAATGTGGTAAAAAATAGATTCAAGTTAACAACAGCCTTTAAAATGACTTAAAATACAAATATATAATAACAAGCAATAATGATTGGTTCAAGTAAAGTATCAAAGTAAGTAATTATATGGGTTTTATTGAACAACACTGTTAAAATATACCCATGTAAAATAAATGATATAAACTAATATAGAGATAACTTATGTACATGAATAACAAATGCCTGCAGAGGGCACCAGCGGCCTGGTTGTTGTTACACTACTAAGGCATTATCAAATCCTTGTTTATTGGCCAAACAACATTAAATTCAAATGTCAACTTAACCTTTAATATTTGGCCACTTCTGTACGATAGAAATGCTACAGCCACTGTAATTTCTTGAACAAGAACATGTGCACATCAAAACATGCAAACTCAGAGCGAGAGTTTAAACTTTTATTTTGAAATCGCGATGTTTAAACTTTTATTTTGAAATCGCGATGAACAGCAGTTTGAGAAACCCAGATGTGCTCCACAAATGATAACAGTGCAACTATGAAACACAAACTGCGTCCGACTTGCGTTCCCATATTTGCACATTATTGGAAACGTAAACAAACAGCACTGCAGAGACTGAGTTTGCTTGGAGCAGCGTTTACTGTGGACGGAGCTGAGGTAATTTTAACATGTAGGCTAATCTGCACTCATGTAATTGAAGTGTCTTCTCTGTGAAAAAAACAAACAAACAAAAAACAGAGGATATATTTATTTAACTGAATCACAGCCTTTGTGATTTCACAATGGCACTATGCTATATTATGACTGTAAATGGTGGGCTCCAGACTGCGACCAATTGGTCGCATTTTGCGACCATTTTTCCTGCCGGTGCGACCAAATATTTATTCGATTTATTCGACCACAACGTTCCCAGATAGCAATTACATGTGGGCCACATGTGGGTATTATCTGGCACATATGGCCTAGATGTGGCATGGCTGAACAGATATGGGCCAAATCGTAGCCATATTTGTTTTGCCATAACTTTAAAATCTGCGGGAAATGCTCTCTTGGTTCACAACTGATTTTGAGGTATATGGCCCAGATAACAACGAACACATGAGGACCATATGTGGTTGAGCTATGGCACACAGTGAGAAACACCGTGGAAAAACACAGGAATCCTGAAATCAAGTGCGGCAAACATCCGCCGTTCCACACCTCAGGTTGCTCTGCATCTTCCCTCCTATTGGTGGAGTGAGACTACGGCGCGAGTTTGACTGCGACGCTGGCCAGCTGACGCCTTTTACTCTGCTTTCCTCACGACTGTGTACATTCAGGTAAGTGATGTTTGGGCATTTTAAAGTCATATACATGAAATATGCAGCATTATGTGTCAATATTGCATGTTATTATGCGTTTAGTTATTCGTTCCATCGAGGAAGGGGTTGAACTAGCTAATATTTTCCTCAGTTTACTGCTATAACTTACAATAAAGTTTAATGTAACTTAACCGTTAACTTAGGCTATAGCAGTTCGCTGGTTTGCCGTTTTAA
The DNA here is from genome assembly GCA_022829085.1 of Abramis brama. Classification (NCBI taxonomy): domain Eukaryota; kingdom Metazoa; phylum Chordata; class Actinopteri; order Cypriniformes; family Leuciscidae; genus Abramis; species Abramis brama. Next base: position 30,620,215 of record CM040773.1, on the reverse strand, counting down.
ATTAAGATGTTTTTGTTTATAAATCAACAGCTCACTTTCATACACAATAAAATAGTATAGTTTGTCATTGTGTAGTAGCCTATTTAAGGCGACGCGGTCCAATGTCGGTGTTGGTGTTACTGTTTGTCAGAAAACCTAAATCCTAATTTGTGTTCACAATCATTCAACTAATCATAATAATATAAAAATGCCAAGAATAAACACATTAATACGTGTGCATTATTGTATGTATCTTTATTTAACTCTGAAATGATATTCAACCAAGACTTTTTCTCATGACCTTTCCCTCTTTAAAATTAAAGTTGTAATGTTAATGTTAGGCTATTAGTGTCAAGTCACAATACCAAAATTATGACTTTCGATACAATACCTGAACATTAACATGAACTAAAAATGAACTGCACTTCTACTGCATATATTAATATGTTTTAATGTTAATTTCAACATTTACTAACACATTCAATATAACATTTTTTACTTGTTAACTTTAGTATGCACTGTGAACTAACATGAACAAACAATGAATTGCTGTATTTCTGTTAACTATCAATTAATTGAGCAGCCATTCACTGCCATTATAAAGCTTGGAAGAGGCAGGACATTTTTATAATTACTCTAATTTCTCACGATATAGTTTATATACCATGCTATGGTATACTGTCATACCACCCAGCCCTAATGTGTGGTATGAGTGGGGCAATTACAATAATTTCCATATTAAAAACCTAGAAAATATGGTTTCAGATCGAGTAAATAATAGTTTATAGTTCATTTTTGAATATAAAAGCACTTTCATTTTAGGGTGGTCTATTTAAATGCATATTTCAACCACTTACACAATGTTTTTTTTTCCTATCAGATTACCTATCTTGGTCTGGTTGGTGGCTTTGACCTGGATAACACCGTGTGGAGAGTGCTGAAAGACACTTTTACAACTGCTGTGGCACGTTATGAATTGGAGAGAAGTCAATGGGAAGATTGGTGTCCAACGCCTGGTCGTAATAGAAGTTGTCATTGGTGAGACCTTTTTTTAGAAGTCCCTTTTATTTGTATTGCACTTTGCACAATTCACAACTTTTCAAAACCGCTTTACAGAACATTGTATTTTTATTTCTGTTATCTCAGTATCGAACCAAACAACTTTTTTTGTCATTACCTGATCACATCCGTGGCTCACTTAAGTGACTGCATTTTTTTATTTAGAAGTTTTATGTTTTGTTTTTAAAGAAACTTATTTTTTATATATTGCGAATCATATTGTTTCAATCATACATATTAAAGCTGTAATCACAATATAAGATTATCATTCTGTCAAAGTCTCATACCAGCGCATGCCTACAACTATCTGTATTTAGTTCATTATCACTGTGTATTTAAAAGGTTAGTTTACCCAAAAATGAAAATTCTGTCAGTAATTACTCACCTATGTTGTTCCAACCCCCGTAAGACCTTCGTTCATCTTCGGAACACAAATTAAGATATTTCTGATTAAATCTGAGAGCTGTCTCACTCCTCTATAGGCTTCTCTGTTATCGAAACTTGCCAGCCCAGAAAGTTAGTAAAGACATTGTTAAAATAGTCCAAGAATACAGTGGCTGAACCTTAAGTTTATCAAGTGTCGAAAATACTTTTTGTGCGCAAAACAAGCTAAAATAAAGACTTTATTCAATGTAGTGTAACAGCACAGCGCTTCTGTGTTGTACGTCAGAACGTAGGCTCACGACTGGCCAGCATCCCACACATGACCAGCGTCGGCCAATAGTGAGTCTACGCTCTGACGTACAACCCAGAAGATGGAAAAACTTGAGGGTAATTACAGATAGAATTTTCATTTTTGGGTGAACTAACCCTTTATGTTCCTCCTTGCATTCAGTACTTGGCCCATTATTGTTTGTGTGTTTCTGCTTCCAAATTGTCTTGCATCATTGCAGATTATCTTGAGTTTATTTTGTGTTAGTAAAAACACTTATTTTTGTAGACTCTGTCTTTGGACTAAAACATGACATTAATGCTATCTGTGTTGGTGTGTTTTTACATTAGAGTGCATGTCTTTTTTAAAAAAAAAAGAAGCAGAATACATGCAGTGCTGTAAATTTTAACCAGTTGTTGGTGCAAAAGTATTCTAAAAATCGAAATAATTTGTCATAAGAAATTACGGTATAATTCTGGCCCACATATTGAAAAATACAATTTGCAATTCCTTTTGAAAACTTACTGGAAAAAAACTTTCATACAGTGGTAATTCAGAGGTGTTTAATTTGTTAATAATTGCAATTAAAATATTAAAGGATATTTACATTAATGATTTTTTTTATTATCCTGCAGCTCTAGCTTCCAGGTTGTATTGCTGCTAACATTATTTATATTCTTCTTTATTGCAGGTGCAGTCAGGCAGAATCCCCTTACTGGAAAAGATCAACACATTGCCGACCCTCATTGGAGACTTCTCTGCACATCAACACACTTCTCAACTCTTTACCTTTCAAGTTTGCTTTAACTTTCTCAATTTCTCTTTAAAGTTCTCTTTACCAACTGTGATTTATTTGTATTACTCTCATTGGACTAATTAAACATAACATTAATACAAGCTTTGATCGAGTGTTTTGAACTAGTGTAAAAAATTAGCTTTGAATGCTATTTATATTATTAATTTGTATTCTTGAATGTTTTCAACTGAATTCTACTTAAAATAAGTACAACTGAGTAGCTGTAATTCTATGTTTTCTTAAATGTTTTCAACTGAATACTACTGTAATTATTAAATTCAACTTGTTGCTGTAATTATATTTATTTTGATAAATGTTTTCAACTGAATACTACTGTTATTATTCAACTCTTGCTGTAATTATATTTATTTTTATGAAATGTTTTCAACTGAATACTGCTGTAATTAAGTACAACACTTTAGCTGTAATTATTTAAATGCTTGTCAAAATAAATAGCTTTGAGTACATTTGTTGTTGAGTGTTTCATTTACCTGTGAGTTAAAACTTTAAATACTGTCAGCTGCATGTGGGCCACATAAGGGCCGTTAGATTTTAACAGAACTCAACCATACTAAAGTTGCATACCAGGCCCACATATGAGCCACATGAATTTGTAGTATTTGGCTCATGCTTGGTGGAGTTATGGCAGTCCTTTGGTTCAGTTCTGGCAAAGGAGATGTGGGCCATATCTGGGCCGGCAAACACAAACTAATCTGGGCCACAGCTCAGCTGTTTATCTGGCCCACATCTGTGCCAAAGGTAATTTGCCAAACAAAATGAAAGCGGAACGAAAATGCGCTAACTTACTCCTTTATGCTTCACAGACCGTTTATTAGTTCGAATCAATAATAGACAGTGCAGCCCATAGATATAATATATAAACGCGTTTATATATGATATCTGTGGCGCAGCCTATGAGCGCAGCAGCCCGAACTTGCCAGTCGCGGGCCGATCTCGATCACGCGACACTGTTAATAGGAGATCTAGACTCTGGAGATCCAGTGAAGAAATCAATTGAATTCGCCTCAGAATTAATAACATAATCAGATATCAGATCAAACAGCGCTGATGTGGAAACCAGGAGAAACACTGGGCTTTCAGACCACAAATCAGCGACATTCACCATGGATTTAATGTAGTAACTGTAACCATAATGTGACAGAAATAGTCAAACGCTTAAAAGTACTAACTGTTAGGCTACTCATCTTTTTCCAGCACTTCAAAACTACCATATATAAATGTCATTTTTAATGTGATGACCAACACATTTTTTTTGTTCATCCTTCAAAAATGGTCTTATTTAAACTCTTATTTATACACTTATTTAAAAATAATAAAATAAATAAATTACCATTGTAAACAGTAGGATGCTTATTGGCTATTTTCACTCCCTAATATAATTTATTTCACTCGGTTTGCTTTTTAATTAATATTAAGACATTATGAATGATAATAATTAAAGTTAATCTCATCTACACCCTAAACTAAGCTGCTTTATTGTCAGCCCCAGTGCTACCAGATATTTTTTTGTAAAACTCAGTGTCTGCGTGCCGCTGCCCTCAGATGTTAGTCTGGTGCCTGTGAACTTAAAATAAAACTGCACATTGTAATATCTGTACATTAAGTCTATTTATTATTAAATAATAAATAAATAATTTGTCACTAGGTATTTTGGGGGAAATTTGAATAATTGCATTGCAAGTTGATTTAAGGTGTGCCCCTAAATTTTCTGCTTGTGCTCCTAAAATTTTCAGTCAGGGGCTACAGCGCTCCTAGTAAAAAAAGTTAGTCTGGAGCCCTGTTTAAATATCGCGTTGTCCTAGAAAACTGTAATTCTGCGGTTGTTGGATTCTCGTCTGTGGAATGCACCACTTTCAGTATTTTGCCAATTAAATCGAGTACTTGACTATAATCGAGGAATCTTTACAGCCCTATACTGGTAACATAGTTTTATATTATTAGATCACAAAGAAATGCCTATTTTTATACAATTAAATATATTTTCTCAATAACATATCCAAAAAATATATTTGTGTGTGTGTGTGTGTGTGTGTAAGCATGCATTATTGAGTTAACATGGAAAGACTGGTTTGATTTAGTGCAGAAAACTGGTGCAAATCATGAAGTTTAAAGTAAAAGTGAGCCAATAAGTGGTCTTCTACTGGCTTCTGCTGGCCATTCTACTTATTAATGAAGTCTTTTCACATGTGCTTTTGGATTCATTCATATTTAGAGTAGACACTAAAAAAAATCACTTGTATAACAATAACTATTATAACACAATCATATTTTGTCAGTGTTTATCACTTCATTTGCACTGACACTTCACATAATTGCTAGTAATGTGGTAAATCATGGTAAATCACGCTAGAAACATGGTAAGTCATAGTAAATAATAGTAGAATCTGGTGTATCAAGGTAAATCATGTAAGAATCCTAGTAAATCATTCTAGAACGTGGTATATCATGCTAGAACGTGGTATATCATGCTAGAACATGGTAAATCATGGTAAACTATGCTAGAACAGGGTAAATCATGGTAAACCATGATAAATCATGATGAACTATGGTAAATCATTTTAGAATGTGGTATATCATGGTAAATCATGCTAGAACATGATCTTTTCCATCTATGATGTCAGTGGTTACATGCTTGCTAAATAAAACTTAATAACTTGTGATGCTTTTGTGCTTTAAGGCCTTAAAGGCCTTAATTGCTTGAACCCCGATAAATGCTGCTTGCAGCTTTAATTATAATTATAATTGAAATATAATTACAAACTTTTGGGACACTGTTTAGAAAGTCCATAGCCATATGCCCTACAACCTAATGTCCCAATCACAACTGCCAATCATGTTAAAAATAGCTTCAATGTGAATATAATATAATATAATATTGTGTGAATATACATTTTATAAGTCTACATATGAGTACCCATTCATTTTGGTTTTCCTATTTGTTGTAGTTCTACATTCCATTACATTTTTCTCTGCACACTGAGCATAAACTTAAAGCATATACTACTGACCCACTAACTTACTGGAAAGAGAGAGCAGTAATCTTTCCTCATTTTTATGTCCTTGCTAAAAAATATCTTTGTAGGCTATGCCAGCAACAAGTGTCCCTTGTGAGAGGATTTTTTCAAAGGCTGGAGAAATTATCTGTAAAAAAAGAAGTAGGCTAAGTCCTTCCACAGGAGAGAAATTAATATTTTTGAATAAAAATCTCTAAAAAAGTGAGACATTGTGGCTTGATTTCTTTTATTAATATTCATTTTTCATGACCAAAATAACATTATGCACAGTGAGGAGCCTATAGGTTACAAGCTTCACGTATTAGAACATTATAATAATAAAAAAAAAACACATTTTTTTAATGGCTCGTCAAGGTTGTTTCAGATCAACACCTGCAAGTGACCACTAGGTGTCACCGTTGAGACGGGTGTCGGATTGATTTGAAGCCTCGAAACAATATGGCACATTTGGTTAAACTGTTTCATTGCTTCACGAGGCCTCGATCTGGCCATCACTAGTCAAAACCGGTACCAAAAGTCGTTCACATGACGATGTGTTGCAGTCACAGTCCTCTCTTTCAGTATAATAGTTTTGAATGAGGTACAGAGCAGAATTTAAGTTATTAATCCATGAAAATGTTAATCCGGCTTCGCTCTGTGTGAAGGCGCGCGCGCTTCTCCATTTCAAATGTAGTTTACCGACTGAAATACGGCATGTCGCAATCTGTGGTGAGAGCCAATGAGCGTTTGATATTACTGCCGTAAAACATGTCGTAACGCTTCCTGAGGGCGCAATTTTTGAATTTAAATTCATCCAAAGAGTATAGAAGTAACAAGAGGCGAAACTCAATAGAACGTTCCATTGCAACAAACTCCCCCATGCGCAGAGCTGCAGCTCCGCCATCTTGGACTGAACGCAACACAGCTGTCATAGGATTGAACGATACCGGTTCAAATTCAAAAGCGGTTAAATTAACTAAAAAGTAGTTTCTAGTTTTTAATATCTCTAGAGCAGACATCCCATGTCTCCCGGAAGATCCGAGAGTCTCCCGCATATTGATAGCGGCTCCCTGATGCCCGCAAATTAGCTAAAATCACCCGGAATCTAGAGCGAGTGAGCAAGAGCGCGCAGCTCCAAACCGTGTAATGTTAGAGCACACGGCAGAAAGGGTGAGGGAGCGAGATATCAACATATCAACCTAAAATATGGAACACAACTTGTTCAGATTTTTTGCTTTCATTTTCTTGCAGTTCTAAAGTAAAATATATTTTGTAATATATATATTTTATATAAAATATAAATAATTATATTTTTTAATTTGTACATTTTAATAAACTCAAACTTATATAACTTTTTTCTGTTTCACTTTCATAATTTATTTCACTTCAACAATAATCTGACAAATTAAAACAAGACCAACCATAGGTCTAAATTCCAAAGCATTCTTGAATTAACGTTACAACCATTTAAGTTTGGATAGTGATTTTCATGTGCGAAAAAAAGGTGACAGTTAAAGGGTTAATTTAGTGATAACAATGAATTAATAAAGCGGTCATTTGCCAGGTTAGGTGTTCATATATCTCTGAAAGTAAGTTATGCGATTTAAAAAGCCCATTTCGAGTCTTGACAATTTCGACCAAATACATAACATTAGCAAACTGTTACTGCGGTTATGGGATAGCTTACATTAACGTTACAGCACCTGTTATCGTTTACGTTAGCTCACTTTAAAGTTAATAAAACCTTTTACTTTACCTCTCTGGATCTTTGGGGAATCTATGAAATGCTAGTTGATTGGTTGTACACTAGTTGTTGCAGTTGATGGCAGAACACTGTTTTTTTCTTTGTTTCCAATTATTTCCAGACATAATGTTAATGCTGTACAGTAGTTGTGCTAACGGTAAAGCCTGTTCTCTTACGAGAGTTCTCTCGTACTGCGTTTATCAAAACGCTACGGGAAAAGTCTATTTTCACGAAACACTGAAGCAAAAATTATCCTTTAATTTTTCATATATGTAAAACGCGTTGCGGCAGCAGCAGACAGCTGAAGCAAGACGGCTTGTCTGCTCATTGGCTGCTCTGCGGCAACTGCATAAGCCTATCGAGCGCAGGCTGATGCAACATCAGACCAATGAGGGCGCTTCGCGCCCTCCTCGCCACTTCCCGCCGAGACGGGCGTGGCTTACCTCTATAAAAGGAGCTCGAGAAGGCTGACTCACTTGATTTTAATCTCTTCAGCGAAGCGCACGCATCGCTGGATCACGGAAGCAGCGTCGTTCGAAGCAAGCACTTCAGCGGGACGAGCCCTCGAAGCCGCTGGCCTACGCCGCCTTCTACAGCCGTACCTGCTGCGCTTTCCGACGCCCATATCCTTTATTGTGCTCTGTTTTGTGTGTGTGTGTGAGTGTTCTCGTAGCACTCACCCCCTAAAAGAGCGGCGTCTTTCTAAAGATGCCTAAATCCTGCGGCTCGTGCAGAGCCCCACTCGCCGGGGGAGACGACCACGCCATCTGTGTTTCCTGCCTCGGTGAGGACCATGCAGCGCTCGCGCTCGCTGACGGCGGCTGCCCTCACTGCGAGCTTTTGCCTATGGTGGCTCTGAGGACCCGCCTGGCATCCTTCTCGAAGCCTGCATTCTCCGCCGCGATGCCGCGCCGTAAGAAGCGCCGCTCGCAGCGGGTCCCGGAACCCTCTCCACCCCGACCAAGCTCGCCGGTTCGCCCGCCAGCTTCACCGACCTCCCCCGAATCACTTCCTGATGCTCAGCGCCCGCAGCCTGCCGCCGCTTCATCAGAGGAAGTTGTTTCGGAGGCCGCGTCGGGGGAAAAGGATTCCTGTTCTCTCCTCGCTTCAGGCAGCGAGGATTGGGCGAGCTCTGAGGACCTCGCGCCTCCTGCCCGAAAGCCCTCAGTGAGAGCCAACATTGAGACGGAGCTCATGCGAGTACTCGCGTTGGCCGCGACGAGCCTCGGCCTCGAGTGGTCTGCACCGGAGCCCCCCTCTCGCACCCGGCTCGATGGTAGCTTCCTCCCAGGTGAGCGCAATTCTCCGGAATCTAAGCCCGCTCCTTTTCTTCCTGAGTTACATGAAGAAGTTGCGAAGGCCTGGAACGCGCCCTACTCTGCGCGTACGCGCTCATCTGTGTCGCCTGCATTCTCCTCACTGGACAAGGCGAATGAACGAGGCTACCTCTCTCTGCCGCCGGTGGAACAGGCTATAGCGACCCATCTGTGCCCGCCCTCTGCTGGACGGCGGACTAAACCGGTGTTGCCTTCAAAAGCCTGCCGCATGACGTCGACGCTGCTCGCGCGAATATTCTCCGCCGCTGGGCAAGCCGCGTCAGCGCTACACACCATGGCTACATTACAGATTTTCCAGGGTGATCTCCTCCGTAAATGGGACGAGGTTGGACCTGATGCTGTCTGTATTGCGGATTTGAGGAGTGCTTCGGACCTCACGCTCCGAGCCACCAAAGCTGCCGCACAAGCCATGGGACGCTGTATGGCTTCCGCCACTGTCGCTGAGAGGCACTTATGGCTGACGCTCACGGAGATGGCCGATTCCGAGCGCATCGCGTTTCTCGACGCCCCGCTGTCTTCCGCTGGCCTCTTTGGTTCTTCTCTCTCCGAGTTCGTGGAGAGATTTACCGAAGCCCAGAAAGCGTCTCAAGCCTTCAAGCACTTCCTACCGAAGCGCTCTGGTTCCGCGGCGGGTCAAGACAAACGGACCCCGCGAACCTCACAGCCTCAGCCCCCGCCTTCGGCCTCCTCTTCGCAGCAGCCTCAACAGCGCAGCTCGAGGATTGTGGTGAAACCAGAGGCCCCGAAGAAGTCCTAGCCCGCCTAGGAAAGCGCAGGTGTGTGAGTCCCGTTGCGGCCGGCCTCCCACCCAAGCGCCTCGCTGTCTCAGCCCCAAGCTTCGCGGCTGTCCCAGCGTTCTCTGCAAAGCGCAAGCCTGTACAAGTGCCCGCTTGCCTGCACTCAAAAGCCGTTTTACGGCTACCCAGATATGTCTCGAAAAGAGTGTGATTTCTGGTGTCCCGGCCACGGCCGATGGTGCTATAAATGTAGTGTCGATGCCCACTCCTCTGTGCCCATCCATACACATAAGCACAGCCCTGCACTCAGGGCTCGCGCAAATAAAATCGACTCAGGTCGATTGCGCCCCCCACATAGTAAAAGTGCCCACTACTCAGTGCCCACGAACACTATGTCTATCAGATCACAGGCTCTCTGTAAAAACGAGACCTGTGAGCGCGCGCGCTGCTTACACAAGCAGCGCGCTCCAAGCAGTAAATGTGCCCGCTCCCAGCCCACATCTACTCGCACACATGAGTCCCACGGGGCTCGCGCAGCCCTCCCTCACTCAGTCAAACACTGTTGTAAGGTCGAGGGCGAGCGCTCCGCCCGCTGTATTAAGCGCGCCCCCCGCCTCAAATGCCGCAGGCATAACGCCTATGTTTGTGAGCCCTGTAGCGCCTCTGTCGCACGGCGAACAGAGCGTGCTCTGTATCCGGCCCTTAGCCAACCATGCAGATGCATGGGCAGCGCTTCCAGGGGTTTCGGACTGGGTCTTAGGCATTATAAAGAGAGGCTTCTCGCTACAGTTTTATCGACGCCCTCCGCGCTTCACAGCGCGCGTCGAAACTTCGGTACCGCTGAATGTAGCACACCTACTTCGCGCCGAAATATCAAAACTGATAAGCAAAGGGGCGATAGAGCTTGTTCCCCAAGTCCAAAGCGAACAGGGGATATACAGCAGATACTTTCTAGTCCCCAAAAAGGACGGCGGTATCAGACCCATTCTGGATCTAAGACGACTGAACAGAGTATTAGTGAAACACCGTTTCAAAATGCTCACAACCAGCAAAATTCTCGCGCATGTTCGCCGAGAAGACTGGTTCATGTCGATAGATCTGAAGGACGCGTATTTTCAAATACAGATAGCGTATACAGAGCCATTTTACTCGATCACCTCGAGAATCTTGGTATCACGGTCAATTGGGCGAAGAGTTCACTGAACCCCAGCCAAACGATTCCGTTTCTGGGTATAGTTCTGGACTCACAGTCTATGACAGCGCGGCTGTCGCCACAGCGCGTGCTGAACATTCAGCGCGCGGCGATGTCTTTCCGCCGCGGCGCTTTCACCCCGCTCAGAAAATTTCAAAGGATGCTGGGTCTCATGGCCTCAGCATCGTCAGTTCTCCGGCTGGGCTTGCTCCGCATGCGCCCGCTGCAGTTCTGGTTGAAAGCGCGGGTTCCGCGCAGAGCGTGGGTGTCCGGTCATTTACGCCTCAAGGTCGATCAGGACTGTGTCACAGCCCTGGTACCTTGGATGGCGAACGACTGGTACCAATCAGGTGTAAGCCTGGGGACTTCCTCGAGGGTAAGGATGGTGTCTACGGACGCATCCACCTCGGGATGGGGAGCGCTGCTCGAGGGCAGACCGTCCTTCGGCCTATGGTCGGAACGGGAAAAGCTCCAACACATAAACGGCCTAGAAATGCTGGCAGTGCACAACGCGCTGACGCGTTTTTGTCCCCACATCAAGGACCAACACGTCATAGTCCGTTCGGACAACATGGCAGTGGTGTCCTACATAAATCGCCAGGGCGGTCTGAATTCCAAACCCCTGTACAGGCTGGCGAAACGCCTCCTGCTATGGGCTCAGCACAACCTACGCTCGCTGAGAGCAGTACATGTCCCCGGGCTGCTGAATGTGGGCCCGGACAGACTGTCCAGGAACAACGTTCCTACGGGCGAATGGTCTCTACACCCACAAACAGTCCGGCTGTTGTGGGAGAGATTCGGCAAAGCGGAGGTGGACCTATTCGCGTCCCGCGAAAACGCTCACTGCCCCGCATTCTTTTCAAAGACCGACAGCGCGCTGTCCCAAAGGTGGCCGCGCTGCCCGCTATACGCTTTTCCCCCCGTCTCCCTCCTGCCTCAGGTGTTGGAACGGGTCAGGAAAACGAAATGCCCAGTGCTGCTTGTAGCACCGTTCTGGAAGAACCAGGCATGGTTCCCAGTTCTGATGCAGTTAGCAGACATCGCTCCATGGCCAGTGCCGTTGAGGAGAGATCTCCTCTCGCAGGCCAGGGGCTCGATCTGGCACCCACACCCGGAACTATGGTCCCTTCATGTGTGGGCGCTCAACGGATACCCGTTGGTCTCGCAGAGGGAGTCATGAATACCATCACGGAGGCTAGAGCGCCGTCGACCAGGCGACTCTACGCTTCAAAGTGGTCGGTTTTCTCCGGCTGGTGTACAGCTCGGAGCCTTTCACCCCTCGAATGTGAGGTAACGGAGGTTCTCTCCTTCCTACAAGAGCTGTTGGATAAGGGCAGATCCCCTTCCACGCTCAAAGTGTATGTGGCGGCTATTTCAGCGTTCTCCGGTTCAACGCTGGGTCAGTCACTAGGAAGGAATGATTTAGTCATCCGCTTCCTCAGGGGAGCTAGGAGACTGAATCCACCCAGACCTCCGTCAGTCCCTATGTGGGACCTTTCTACGGTCCTGGCGGCCATGAAAGGTGCCCCTTTCGAGCCTATCCAGTCAATCAGCCTCAAACATTTGTCTTTCAAAACAGGAAGGGGACTCGAGTTTTCTTTGCCCTGTTAGGGCTTTAAGAACTTATATGTCCCGCTCTGCTGCCTTTAGACAGACAGAGCAGCTCTTTGTCTCGTTCAGCGGACGTCCCAAAGGAACGGCTGTTTCGAAACAAAGTCTATCCAGATGGATAGTTGACGCCATAGCGCTGGCTTATACTGCCAAGGGCATTCAATGCCCGTTGGGAGTCAGAGCGCACTCTACGAGAGGCGTTGCCTCCTCGTGGGCTTGGTCCAGCGGGATTTCCTTACAGGATATATGTACGGCGGCAGGCTGGGCCTCTCCGTCTACATTTATCAGGTTTTATAACCTAGAGGTTTCCGCCTTACAGGCTAAGCTTTTGTCGGTGTAATCTAATTACAGGCGCAATGCGCTACCGACTATACTGGGCAGAACTGTGTAAGACCCACGTTTTCCCACATTAGTGCAGGCTCCCTACCCTGGCTATGTGATGTCATATTCGCGTCTGTGGACATGTCTATATAAGGACGGAGGAAACCCCTCCTGTCTTTAGACCCTCCCTGTGAGGTCATGTTAAGCCTGCGGACGCTACAGTATAGGGAATTAAGGCTTCCCCCCCTTATTCCCTGACTCTGTGTGAGTCTATCTGGTGATTATGCACTGTATGCCTGAAATAGCTTCCGGTGATCAGTGTTTTTATCCCAGCACGCACGGCGTTTTGCAAGGGGTTCCCGTAGCGTTTTGATAAACGCAGTACGAGAGAACTCTCGTAAGAGAACGTACTCGGTTACTAACGTAACCTCGGTTCTCTCTAGAAGAGGGAACGAGTACTGCGTTCCCTTGCCGTGCGTTTGGTTCACTCTGGTTCGCTTCGGCGATCAAAATCAAGTGAGTCAGCCTTCTCGAGCTCCTTTTATAGAGGTAAGCCACGCCCGTCTCGGCGGGAAGTGGCGAGGAGGGCGCGAAGCGCCCTCATTGGTCTGATGTTGCATCAGCCTGCGCTCGATAGGCTTATGCAGTTGCCGCAGAGCAGCCAATGAGCAGACAAGCCGTCTTGCTTCAGCTGTCTGCTGCTGCCGCAACGCGTTTTACATATATGAAAAATTAAAGGATAATTTTTGCTTCAGTGTTTCGTGAAAAGAGACTTTTCCCGTAGCGTTTTGATAAACGCAGTACTCGTTCCCTCTTCTAGAGAGAACCGAGGTTACGTTAGTAACCGAGTACGTTTTATGCTTCTGCGTCGAGTCGACGGCGTACCTCCGCGGACCCCTCTGCGTCGACGCGAACCCCTCTCCAACCCCTCCGTCGTAGCTCGACGCGCACCTCCAAAAAATTGTAACTACGCATCGAGGCGACGCAGACCCCAAAGGCTGTGATTGGTCAGATTATACATTATTTCCAGAGTGTAGCTTTTCCGGTTTCCCCCTCCCGCTATAGCGACATTTTTAAAGTGAACACTGCACTGTTTGTGTTCAACGATTGATCAAGTTTTTTTATATATATTTTTTATATACTAAAGTTATTTATATTTTTAATTGTACTTAAAACTTTGCCCTTTGTTTTATTCTCTTATTCTTCTATGTTCTTACTTATTGTATAGAAATTTGGGGCAATAATTATAAAAGTTCACTACTCCAAAAACGAGCAGTTAGAATTATACACAAGGTAAGATATTTTGACCACACAAATATATTATTTCTGCAATCTAAAATTTAGATTTTTATACTGCTCAATTCTTGTATAAAGCCCACAAAAATATATGCATATGTATGGGTGATAAACTGTTGTTTTTTAATTTTTTTTTAATTGTGTTAATATATATGTATATATTTACATATTCATTTATCTTTTTTTTTTTTCAATCAATAAATAAATCAACGTTTGTTTTGCAAAAAATATTGTTTATTTACAATACAATGTTCATGGTTACATCATGGATATAAAGTCTGCCACGGGACACTACATTATCCTGCCATGGCACAGTTCCATGTGGAGACTTCTTTTTCTTCTGCGATTAAACATTTGCAATAAAATCATTTGTTAAAATACATACAAGGCTTCTATGATGTTTATCATGGATCGCAGTGGAACACGCACTGTGAATCCGAAATATAACGTTAGATGAGGAACATGCTCATCGCTCTGTGAGGAGAATAATCTTTCTTATATGGTTATTTTTATTACTGCAGTATAATTTCGTTAAGCTCTCTGGCTGATACACACATATCAAGCTAATAAAATTTATGTCTTTTGTGAATTTATGTTGGGTTTTGGTGTATTATTGTTCTATTGGAGAAAACGCATTTGGTGTCTCACTGTAAATAAACTTAATATTACTAAATGGTTAAACGATTAAATAAGGTATTTTTAAAGTTTTAAAGTGTATTCTTGTGTAACTGCATGTAGGCTAATCCTCCGAAACGAGTTTGCAGCAGAAGACACGAACAGAGCGAATGGTTATTAGCCTATTTCTTGAGTAAACTGCATTTAATAATAATAAATGCGACTGAAAACGTAATTGATAAGACATTTGAATGCAATAGAGTCAAAGCATTAATGCCACGATTTTAATATGCATAAATAAGAATACGTACAAATATGTAGGCTACGTCGGTAGAGTTGTTCATACGTAAATAATTAACGTTTTTGTGCTGTTAATACGTAAATATTTTATGTTTTAGTGCTGTAAATACATCAGTATTATACGTTTCTGTGTGTATAAAACGTAAGTAAATGTACGTATGGTAGAATTACACTACGTAAAAATACACACGTATTCTCATGAGATCACGTTGATAATGCCTACAGAGTCAGAGTGCTGTATAGAGATGAAACAGGTATGGTTTAGTAGTTTAATTACGGTTATTATAACGTATTTGTCATCTGCTTGTATGTATCCATTATTTATTAACAGCCTACAAGTCTGCTGTTTCGGACCAGGTCCGAATGATGATCAAACATGTACTGATGAGTTTAATAAAGTTTATTGTACATCACACAAAAGATGAAGCATCAGTTTTACTTCAGAAAATCACCGTAAGAGCTGAGTAAACACAGTAGCCTAAGTTATAAGAAGTGCGCAAGTAGCCAGTAGAGTTGAGGGAGCATTCCTGTGGGCGGAGGTTAGTCTAAACACGGTTCTGGTGATGTCACTAATGAAGGAAGTAGAGGGGTGTAGTCCAATCGAGCCGTTTTATGTAGTCAACTTCTGTTAAATAAAATATCTCGCTTGGCATTGAACTTTGAGCTTTATAATTTTACAGATATTATTTATGCTCTAACAGCAACATTACACACTAACTAAAGTTTGAAACATGGGATCATGTAGAACAGGACCTTTAAATCTGCTCTCTAATAATTTGTCACATAAAATAGTCCAAAATGCGGAACCACCACAAAAATAAATTTGGTGACACCGACACATCGATAATATGAACACTCACACATACATACACAGAGAGAGAAGGAGAGAAAGATACAAGTTACTGCTTTATTTGCTTATTTGTTATGCTGTTCAGTTCATTGCATTTTGATGTTCATGTCATGTATTTGTACTCAATATATAATATAACTGTACATATGTGTTCTGTTACAGTTAGTAACTGAAGTGTATATCACATTTGTACAATTATATGAAAAAAAGAAGATTGAAATAAATGATAAACTCTAAAAATTAAACTTTTATCTTTTTCAGGTTTGATTCTAATCATAATGTAACATTGAAAAAAACAAAATTTCAGTACAAAAAAACTACAACATTTTTATTGTTAGAATTGTGATTTCATAATATTTAGATATAAATCCAACTGGAAAAACTTGTGAAAAGATATCTTTCAGTTAGTCAAATAGCATATAGTGGAGCTCTATAGCCATCTAGTAGCTAAACTGATAATTTTTTACTTTAAAAACTACAATTTACAAAACACGGGCAAAAATATTACACTAAACTGTGTAACATTATCCATGTTATCCCCATGAATGAAAGTTAGAAATATGGGTCTTTTATAAAGTGAATTTTATGTAAAATGCAGTTTTTTTTGTAAAAAGCCTATTTAAATATTTATTTAAAGAAATTTAAAATATATCATAAATCTTCCAAAAACTGTACAAATGTTGAGTAAAAAAAAAAAACAGAATTACATAAACAGAAAAAAATAATAAACAGTGTAAAATTACATTTGTAAAAAAAAACAACTATTATTCTGTTACAAAATTAAATGTTATTGTCTGAGGTCCCTGGGACAAAGATAACTAGTGTCGTCCCAAATGAAGATAATCAGAGGGTTAAATAACCCCCCCCCCCCCCCCCCCCCCCCACACACACAAAAAAAGCGCCTCCCCAATAATAATTATCACCAGCCGCCACTGAGCGAAGGAACTACTCATCCCATAAACCACCGCGCCTCACTGAAGTCGACTGAAGCCACAGCCGCGAAAGAGCCTTTTGAGTGACTTCCAAATCTGACAAACTTTTTCCTCCAGTGAATTTTATATAGTGATAAGCCTACTTTACAATTATTTGTAATGTCTGGCATGTTGTGTTGAGTGTGGACGTGTTTATGAAATTGCTGGTAGCCGGGTCACGCTCTTAGACCAACCGCCTGCGAGGGTGGGAGGAGAAAAATGAAAAGACTGGCTGGGAGTCGGATAGCAAGGCTGGTGGACCACGGCTCACGGGTGCAGATCTGGCGGTCCACGGCGTTCTGCTCATCAGTTTCAGCGGCCCACAGGCAGGTTGCTGACAAATGCCTCAACAAGTTCCCACTTGTGATCCATGCTCATTTTATTCATAAAGTTATAGCTCATCCTTAATTTTAATAACATTTAATGTATTTCTTAATATCCACAACAAGTGAAAATTAAAAAGTGATGGTCAGCAAACCAGAAAGTGCATCATATTCAGTTTATTAACTTGAATTATTACACAAATGTTCAGTAAATGCATTAAGAGGTATGCCTAGGCTATATATTGTTTTGACAGTGGCATCATAAAATGCTTGATATGACTCATACCATATGGAGGCTACAGTAGCCTAGCTATAGTGAACGATAATGCTAAGTAAGGTTTACCAACCTCCCTGCAAAACTCACCACAACTTTGTAGGTCTTGTTCCTCATGCTGGCCCTTACAAAACCCACAAGCTGACCCTCGGACACGCTACACTCAACTACATGACCCGATTTGAAGTGGTTTTAACCCCTTTTAACACTTTTGTTTTCCTCCTTGAAAAAAGCCATCATGGCAGCCAAGGAGATCATGATTGCACTGAAAAGTCTACCATGCAAAAACGCAACACAGGTTTTTTTTAATACATTTTTTTTTATTAATGACCTTCAGTCTTCACGGACCTTAGCGGGGTTTAAACAGACAGTTACACGAGTTCCACCAATCAGATGCATCACTGTGGGATTGTTCAGGGTTGTGGGTAATTAAGTACTTATCCAAGACATTGCAAATAAAAGACATTTATCTCAAAACAAGGTTAGTGCCCCATGAACTTTTGGCGCTTATATGAGCATATACAATTGCTTAGTACAGCCGTAGCTGGTTTAAGTCTACTATGTATGGTTACGTTTTTATGGCTTATACCCCAACTGTCAATGGAGAAATTGTATTTAATTCTTACTTCCGGCACCGGCTGTGGGCGGGACTGTGATGCTCTATAGCAGACTAATGGTTTGAGGGGAGTGGTTAAGCGTTTCCCAACCCAAGCCGTCAAACCTACATCATCAGAGAAGGAACGCCATTCCAGACCGGAAGTAACTTTTCAGATTTTGATTAAAGATTACCACAGCAAACAATTTTTTTCTGTGTATTAACTTGCACGGATTAATTATTCACCACAAGACTAGTAATATGCGCTATAGTAAATGGGGTCAATTTTGATTTCAGTTGGACTTTAAAGTAGGGCTGGGCGATATATCGCATGACATTGTTAAACATCGCATCTCGTCAGTAAAGCCGGTTCCTTGATTAGTAGTAAATCGTCATCACCTGCTTTCAGATGGAGCGGCATTTACTACACAGAGCCGTAGATCACTGACAAGCTGAGCCATATCGCATTAATTATCGCGGACGTATCGTATTCCAGATGGGCTTTTAGACAACAGGTTAAGGCTTTCTTGTGGAATAGAGTAGCCAACCTTTTTAAGTAGAGTAGAATGTGATTTAAGATTCTCAGATTTTAGAATGTTTTTTGAACTTTGGATGATTTGTTTTAAATGTTTGTGTTTTCGGCTTGTAATAAGAGTTTATACTTTAACATGTTATCCTTTGGATTATGTTGTCTGTCAAATCCAAAATAAATCAAATCAAATCTAACAACAGTTTGTCCAGATCCACGTTGCTCAGGTCAATGTCATCCTCCATGGGCAACTGAGGAAAGGCCAAAAAAGGAGGTTGAAAACCGGAAAGATGACATCCATCCACCCTCACACTGTTCTCTCTACTCACCACTCCATCTTTCCCATCCCAAGGCTCCACAGTGTTGATCTTAGGCAAAGCTCTGCCTCCCACCATGGCAGAGAAGCCATGGCCAACAGACAGTTCCCTGCATAAATAAAGACATTAATAGTTTGATAACATAAAACAGGCAGACAGTTAGAAGGGCCATTATAAACAACACCTTAAATTTACTGCTAACAGTCTCTGTGACGTAACTTGTTTCCTTGTAACATAAACTCCAGCCTTCTGTTACCTGAGGAATTCGTGGATGCCCGTTTCACTGAATGAGCCTTTAAGCAGAGCGAACTTCATCTTACGAGCATTAATGGCTGCCATGACGGGATAGCCAAATCTACCGATCCCAAGAGAGGCCTCCAGCTCCATTTGTGCCCCTGCTTCAGTCCACAACCAACTGTGTAGAGAGAGGAAAGAGAGTGATGTGTATGATTTATGGACAGGATGATCTCAACTTGTACTCTAGATGATGCTGAAAATACTGACCCCCACATCTTCTTCTTGTATTTCTCTGCCATCGTCTTGATCACTTTTATGTAACAGTTTCTTCCAGATGCACCTGTGAGCAGAGAGAAAATAAAAAAAACAGTGATGTTGCGTCTTATTGCTTACTAAAACTATGACAAATTGGTGCTTAATTGAAATAAAGCAGAAATGAAATAATTAGATTATAAACTTAAATGAAATGAGAAACATTGCCTTGGCAACTAACTGACAAAAGTTAAAGTACTAAAATGACTAAAAATGGAATCAAATTTTTTTTTTAAACTAAAACTGTTATAGTATATAATACTAAAGCACTGTACATTAACCATCAATCATGTTCCTAACATATGCGTCTTACACAGTAAGCTAAAAATTAAGTGATCACTTATAAATGACACTTGCAAAAAAATAAATAAAATTACATGTACTGTACATATATACACATTATAACAATTATATTTTAATTCTATTCTATTTTTGTGAAAAGAAAAGTTAATATGCAACAAGTGAATTGAAGCATCCACCATTATAATTAGTACAGTATGAAAAAAAATGTTTTGAGGTATAAAGATTACATTTAACAGTTATTAAATTAGTCTATCTTGTTAACCAAGTCAACGTTAGATGACAGCAAATGTAAAAATAGAGGAAATGATCATCCAAAAAAAACAACAACAATAATCAGCCCATAAGAAGAAAAAAAAGTTTATCCAATAACCTATAACTAATATATTGTGCATCCCTAGTGACCATCACTGTTTAAGAGGCTTGTCATTTTCTAATTTTTCTTCTTAAAAACAATAGTTTTGTTGACGTTGTATCGTACCAGTGTCGAGAATGTGAGGCAACACAGCTATCATACACAGCTCATAGTCCTCACAGGTCTTCTTCAAAACGTCTCCATTCACAATCTAAAGGAAATAAAAACCACATGAATATAAACCAAACTACACCTATTATTTCTTTACAAAAATGTTTATCAAAATAAATGGTAACACTCTACATGTAACAAGGACACAGTAAAATAGTTACTATAGTAAGACCTATGAATTACTACCTTAACCAAACCCTAATCCTAACCCTATACACATTAGTTACACCATATTCTAGAACATGCTTAAAAATAGAAGAGAAAATACTCACCTCTTGAAGCTCTGGGGGAGAGATGTTATCAGAGAAGAGGTCCATGGCACTAGCAACGATGTCAGATCGGGTACGTCCCCCCTTAAAGTCCTCTGGCTCCTCTCCTTTACGAAAGATCTTGATGGTGGGGAATCTTCGAATCTACCAATAAAGACACCGTTAATGAACCCAGTGGCCTGTGGAGAAAAAATGGCTCTAAAAAAAAAAAGGCACAAGCACAACAGACATTCAACAAAAATGAGCTAACAAAAATGTTCATTGTCCAAAATGAATGAATTTTTTTTTGATGACATAACTGGGATCTGAAAATACATTAGGGACAATATAAGAATTGCTGGTAGCACTTTATTTACGGGAAATCTGGTTGCACATACTATGTAATTATTATAGTTATTACAGTAACTGGGTAATAACTAAGTACTGACCTGAACCTATCCCATGTAGTTACCATATATAAACCAGTTCTTTCTTGGGCAATTACACTAAGTACACATACTGTAAAATAAAGTGCAACCAAATAAAATTTATATTAAAAGACATCAAATAAGTACCCCATAGCGGCTTTCCAAGCCCTGGTGAACGGTAGCATCCACAGCACCCAGTTTCACTTTACCCTTCGTCTTCTCTTTGACTTCTGTGGCGGCTGCCGTCCATTCCGGCTCAAGACTGGAAACATTAAAGAAAGTCAACACGGGAAAGCCCAGCCGGCAGAGGAATTTCATTGCGGCTTAGAATCCTTGTAAATAATTGAACATTGATTCAGCGCTTCAATAATGCATGGCACAGCATGTCAGGTACGATTTCAGGAGAATGACAGACAGACAGGTCTTATGATGAATGCGAGACACATACTTTTTGCAGTGTCTACACCAGGGGGCGAAGAACTCCACCAACCAGATATCATCGCTGTCCAGCACGGTACAGTCAAAGTTATCATCGGTCAGCTCCACAACATCCTTCTTATTGCCAGCACCATCTTCACTCTGATCACAACATCACAGGAGTCTATCAATGGAAGGAAAACATAATTTAACAACAAATTCTTCATGCTGAGCTTCAATACCTGTCTGCTGTTGTCTGAGCCTCCAGTCTTCACACCAAGACTGTCTTTGACCGGGGAGGGAACAGCATTCAGAGCTGCGTCTACAATGGCCTGACTGCCTCGGCCACCTAGGACAGAGAGAGAATTAACAACATGCTTTCATATGGCCATGAAACATTTTCTTTACATGCATGCCAAGATGTTTGATGAAAATGCAGTACTGAACCTTGGTAATCCTCTGGTTTGTTTTTGTTGGTTCCAAAGATCTTGATAGTTGGGACGCTTCAGACTCCATACTGGTCTCCCAAGAAGTAGTGTTGGTCTACGTCCACAGCACCCACCTTCACAATGCCCTGTACCAAAACACAAATGCTATCAATGATCTTTTTTATATCCATTTTCACTTTTAGATTTATCCAGTTTATAACTGTGGTGAGACATGCTGCTTGTTATTTCTGAACTTTTAGATACAAAAATAAGTGATGGGAATCATAAGGATTTGAATGATTCAGGTTTCGATTCATGTTCCATTAAACAAGTATGGTTCCTTATAGGTGCATTAAGCAACTTTTCATGTTAAAAATACCCGTTTTCTAACCCATACATGCTTAAACAATTGCCTGATGGGCTGAATGAGCCCTTCTCTGATCACTGAGATTGTCTCTATAATCCTGTAAAGTAAAATAAATAAGAGGGATTCGGGCCGGAAAATTTAGACTGGGCGTGACGTCATGCGCGCTCACGGCACGCTCACATAGCTATGCCTGGCAGGTTTGTGTATTCACCGGCATTCTCCGTAGAAGATGCTTATAGTTCATTTCAAACACCAACGCAAACTCCACGTAAGATAAAAAAAAGAAATTTTTTGTCCGTGAGCGTGCACACCTCTGGTTGCAGTTTCGCTTGCCGCCAGAGGGGGCATAGTTCTGCAAAAACTCAGTGGGTGCTTCTCAATATCCCTCCTCGTCTCCTCTCTCCTCCGTCCTCCATCCTATGACCCGGAAACCGATCGAGCACAGCCATCTTGAAGGACATCTCAATTCTCTAATTGCACCGCAAGGAGTCGAGGATCGAGGAGTGAGGAGGCTTCCTGAGGAGTCATGAGCGAGGATACACAGGTGGATCCTATGCGGAAGAGTTTTATCGACTAAAACGTGACCCACGTATAAATTCTCCTCCCCCTTCACATCGGTCACAATAATTTTGATTTATACTTTACTTTTGCAGTTTATATAAACCACACATCTCACATATTTCAACAAGGTATCTTTCTTTATTATTATTTATTATTAATTTCTTAAATAAACAAATTTCAACAACATGAGGGCAGATCCTCTGAGCGCTGCTGATGACGTGATGAAGTGACGCTCGAGTGATCAAGGATTCCAATGTATAAAAAAAGCTTTCATTCGATCCCTCCGTCCTCGCGTCTTTTCCTTGCAGCCTTCCCTCGCATCCTACAGGGGGTGGAGCTGAGACGCGAGGAAAGGAAGCGAGGAGAGGAAACGAGGATGCACAAATAAGAATTGAGAAGCACCCAGAGACTTGCTTAATGCACCTTTAACAACAAAGTCCTTTTAATAAAAAAGAATTAAACCTAAATAAATACTATACACCACCATTCAAAGGTTTGTGGTTAGTAGGATTTTTGAAAGTCTCTTATACTAACAAGACTGCGTTTATTTGATAAAAAACAAAATACAGTAAAAATAGTAATATGTAAAATTTAATTTATTTCCATATCTTGATTTGGTACTCAAGAAACATTAGTATTAGTATTATTATTATTATTATTATTATTATTATTGTTGTCATCAATGCTGAAAACAGTGCTGCTTAATTTCCATAGAAATTCTGATACATTTCTTTTAGGATTCTTTAATGAATGGAAAGTAAAATAAAAAGTATTAATTAAAAGTTGCAAAATAAAATTATTAATTTCTTAAAAAAAAAAAAAAAAAAAAAAAGAATCTTACTGACCCCAAACATTTGAATACTACATTTTGGAAGAATGCTGAAGTTTAACAAACCATTCTGTGCCAGTAAATTGAACCAGTTCTAAATAAGCCCCAGTTCTAGATTGTAAGCGTAATTAATTATGATGTAATTTTACATTTGGAATTTACCTTTAGAGCTGCGGCTGCTTTTTTCCATTCAGGGGCCAATCTCTTGCAGTGACCACACCTTTAAACAATACAAAATAATAAATAAAAAAACATAAACATCATCATGACTGTATTATGCATCATATGCAAACTAAGACTAACTCTTAAGGCACTTCATTTGCATTGCTTTACATGTCATTAAAGAACGCAACAGATTGGGCTGATTCAGCACCAGTGATCCAGACAGTACCCTGATCTGTAACTAAAGACCTAGAGATCTAGAGTCACTCGGAGCAACACATATCCGGGTTCCACGGTCCACCACACTCTTACAGCTTACCAGGGGGCATAAAACTCGACCAGCCAGAGACTGTCACTCTTGATGACTTCCCTGTTAAAGTTGGAGGGGTTGAGTTCAACCACATCATCACTGGCAGAGTAGAGACCGTGGACAGAGAGAACAGTCAGAGAACACGCCAACACACCTGAGAAGATAAAGAAGGAGCATCAGTACTGGAATACAGCAAGTGATTTCAACAGCTCTATTAAAAAGAAAACCAGAAAAATGCTACTTTTTTTGTAAAAACAACAGTTTAGGCTCTCTGCATCTCACAGTTTGCTTGCAAACTATTTTGAGTAAAAAAAACGCGCCTCTCGACAGCTGAATTCACGCCTTTATGTCATTATAACTCACCCAGTAGCGCTCGCATGGTTCTTCTTTGTGACTAGTCAATTATCATGTTCAAGGCTTATTCAGTCTGTGTAGCAGGGTCCTCAAGTTTTATCAAAAGCTTGGAGTGAGATCACATGCGGTTAGGGGAGGAGCCCTAATGGAGCCCCGCCCCCGTCCGTCCCCACCCCCTCAATGTTACCCATTGTTCATAATTAACCAGCACAAATTGTAATTATAACAATTGGTAAATCTGATAAATGACAGAGCAATTCATCACATCAAATATACTCTTTAATGTTATATTTCAAAATAACAAATATACAAAAATTACAAAAATATAACAAATTGCTCCAAACAGTTTGGAAAAACAAATATTTTTGCATTTTAAATTGTGTCTAGTCGAAATGGTATAATGATTTATTGTGTGGTGGGACATTGTGAACAAATGACGTATTAGAGTATTAAGGTGTGTGTGTGTGTGTGTGTGTGTGTGTGTGTGTGTACACAAGAGTACACACTCCAGCTTATGAAATATGTTTTGTGTTGTAAGTGTTTGTTGCACATTTTGATGCCTTGAGAACAGGGGTAGGGGGCTCCCACGTTTTAGGGGGCTTACCCTTTGGTGCCCAGAATGATCAAATATCTTTTTGCTTTTTCCCTGACATCTTTGAAAAATACAAATGCAATGGCAATGATTAATGTATGTTTTAACAGGATATAAAATATTACCCAGCACCCTGCTTTAATACATGTAGCCTTTATGTAACTAGAAAGACTATTAATACAGTATAATATATAATTTAAAATACAATGAAGAAATACATCTTCATTCCTTCCCATACCCACTAACATTTTCCTTAGTTTCAGATAACGTAAGCTAGCCAAACTGAGCCAAAGCTTCTGGCCTTGTTGCAAGAGTTTTTGACTGCATCAATGATAATGTATACGATGGGCTATATATTAAATGTTCTAGCCTAAAAATGTTAGACGAGCTTTCTTCAATAAGCAAATTCATGACGTCATCGCGGCGTACTTGCGTTCGGCCTGCCTAATGTTTTTTCCTCATTAAAATCATGCTCACATACTGTATTTTAATATAATATAATATAGCCGAATGTCCAATAAAGCTGCTCATTTACTATATTATTTTGTCAGACAATAGAACGAGTAGGCTAGCTATTGAATGACTATTTTTATATGTGTAAAATTATCTGAATTGAGAGAGTTAGGGAACTGGGTGAACTAAAGCACTGTGATAGTGAGTATTACAAGTGATAAGCACAAGAAAAGAAAGTAGAATAAAATGGTGAAACTAAATTATTTAAATATAAAACAAAAGATAAGTGATAAGTCCGTGGAAACAACAAAGCACGTCTGAGTGTCAGCAGCAGTGCTGCAGCTCCTCTCTCAGCCTTTCACTGAACAGGGTAGACGCAGATGTGTGTGTGAAGGCAGAAAGCAAGGAATGTGCTGCCAACATTTGGAGGTTGAGATTTGTCACAAAAGCAGCTAGATTTGTCTCTAGTCGCTTTTTTGAAAAAATGTCGCTAAAGGGGCTAAATGTGGTTCAGTTCAACCACACGCAGTTTCATGTCATCTCATTACACACCCCATCGCCAAATCATTGAAAAATTCAGTTAAGACAGTTGTATTCATCTTAACAATACACAACAAATCAATATACAGAAAAACTAATTTCGAAAATAAAGGTAGCCTATGGGACACAAATCTGTGAGTAGCTTAGAGTTTGCAAAACTGAACATGTGATTGTGTAATATTCAGTTCCTGTAAGAAACTGCTCCAGCGGGTGCAGTTCCTATATTGAATATTACACATCACCACATGATGCCTAGGCCTACTCCATGAACTGGAACAGATTTTCACTGGAACTGAATCCAAATATTGCTATTTCAGTCAGCATATTGTTGTGTAACTTTACTTATTGGAACAGTATTTCACAATTTTTCACAGGAACTGAATATTACAAACAACTATTGCGAAACAACGATTTACAAAACAATGATTGCGAAAGCGTGCACAGATTAGGCCTATGAATTTGTTCACTGTTACCTTGTACGTATTTTTTTATTTTATTTTTTTAGTTCTATTTTATTAATAAATTTTGCATTCTATTTTTGCTTTCTCGCGTGACCCTATTTTTGTTGTGTCCCTTTTGAGCCACGGGGCGAAACGGGTACGGATTGAAAAACCAAAGCAACTATACGGTTTACAAATCTGAGCACAGCTGAGACTTTTTCTCTGGTAGGCTTAGGACAGGCCTATTTATTTCCGTCAAGGTCAGGCTGAGATGTCAAATGTATTCCCAGGAATGAGTGATGCGCTTTCCGCTTTTAAAGTTTTATAAAATAAGATATGGCCGTAATACGGTGGCCCAGTAGTGCACAAACAAACGAAATTTAAAAAGCAAACATAAGTTCACAACACAACGAAATAAAGCCGCAACACAACGGAAATGAGCCACAACACAACGAAATAAAGCCGCAACACAACGGAAATGCTCCCGAGGGCTCTCGGAGCACGATAAAGTTAGTTTTCCATGCCACTGAGTCTAAAACATTTCACCCTTGTGTTATGTAAATTTGACCCGTTTAGATTTTATAGTTGTTGGAAATACTGGTTAACCTATGGTTTTTTTCTTGCAAAGTTTGCAAAGTTTCAACATGCTGGTGTTTTTTGACATGTACAAACAAAATTACTATTACGTTTGTGATGTTCGCGGGTCAATTTGACCCGCATATTTTAATGCTCTAAGGCAACTGTACGGACCCAAAATAATAACATTTCTTGGTTATACTTTGTTATTTTATTTTTTTACTACCTTATGAAGCTAAAAAATTAGGTTTTCCACACTTATTTCAATACAGAAAAATATTTTGTCAGCCACAGATGGTAAAAATTACCTTTCATTTATTTTTTCAAACTACCTGAAATAATATATTAAATCTTTTTTTTTTTTCTTGATATTTTGTGACTTTTTCGCATTTATCATCATGAACATGCATGCAAAGTTTCAACATGCTGGTGTTTTTTTTTTGTTTTTTTTTTAATATTTTTTTTGGAATATTTGACAAATGTTGATATTAAAAGTTTACAGTTTGTACCTGAATCTTTGTTGTTTTTCATAGTGTGATTTTTGAGGAATTGTATTGAATCCAATTAGGGTCAATTTGACCCGAACCATAAGGGGAGTGCACAGAATTCCAACATAATAACACAGGGGTTAACTACACCACTATTAGTTTTAACAGTATGTATACCATTGTATATCGACATTTATTCATTCAAAATCACCAACCTGCATTATAGCTGCATATTTATACTCTAGAATGCTTTGATGCGCTACCAGCGCATGATCCCTAAGGGAACGTCCGTCAATTGTTTCAAGTTGTTTAAACGTATCATTTGTATTAATTCAAATTACTTTTAACATTCAAAAACATAAATGTTCCAAATCCAAAGCTTTATTGTATTGGTAGACTGACTTACTAAAGCTGATTTTTTTTCCAATACCTCCCTTCATTACAGTAAACAATTGTTATTTTTAGGACATTTCTGTAATATAACAGAAGTTTTTTTTTATTTTTTTTTTTATCATGTTTCAAAGGTTGTAGTTCCTTTGAAACATGATAAAACCAGACTGACTTACAACAGGTGAAATTGTGCCAATAGCTCCCTATATGCACAGTAGGCTACACAGTTTTAAAAAAAAAATGCGCTGTGGTAGCGCGTCAAATAATTATCCAGTATAAATACACAGCTATAATTCATGTAGGTGATTTTGAAGTATATTTTATGTCGATATACAATGGTTGCATGCTGTAAAAACTAATCGTGGTATTGATAAATTAAGACTGCCGACTCAGCAGAACAATGCAAGGAAAACTAACTTTACAGCGCCCCGAGAACCCTTTATTACCCTAAATTACAGAGCTCTCTAATTGAATTTTTACTAGTAAAAATATTAAAGATATGTATAATTGCAGAGCTCTGTAATTGAATTAAAGAACTCTGCAATTGCATTCTTACTAGTAAGAACTGAATTAGAGAGCTCTCCAATTTGAATTGTTACTAGTAAGAATTGAATTAAAGAGCTCTGCAATTGCATTCTTACTAGTAACAATTCAATTGTAGAGCTCCGTAATTAAAAATGAATAGAAGTCAATGGAGACATATGACTAGTAAAAAATCATTAGTAGAGCTCTCTAATTGGAATTGTTACTAGTAAGAACTGAATTAGAGAGCTCTCTAATTGTAATTCTTACTAGTAAGAATTTTATTGTAGAGCTCTCTAATTGAATTCTTACTAGTAAAAATGCATTTACGACGAGTAACGCTGGGTACAATTTAAGCTAAAACGGCTTGCCATACTGTAAAACAACAGTTTTAGTCCAACTGGCATCTTGGGTTAGGCATCTAGACACATATATATAATTTTGTTCTCAGGTTTCTCAAAGAGATTGGACTAGCCCAGAGGATTTAATAAAACATTTTATATATATATATATATATATATATATATATATATATATATATATATATATATATATATATATTTTTTTTTTTTTTTTTTTTTTTTATTGTTGTTTTGTTAATTTGATCCGATCTACCTGTTCCACACTCCAGCCCAGTTGGTGGCGGTAATCATAGATATCATATAAAGGCTAGATGTCTCGTGTGCGCTGCTGGCCAATGGAGGTCGACGTCTACACGGCGGCCATCTTACCACAGGGTGCTGCTCACACACAACATGGTGCATGTACTTTTAAATAACCATAACTTGTTCAATTCTCTACCGATTTTCAAACGGTTTGGTTTGTTATAAACGTCAGAGATGTAGCTATGAAACTACATACATATGAATAATTATACAAATGGACTTCCATATAAAAAGAATTATAGCCACGTTAATGACGTTTGTAAGAAACCAAACCGTTTGTAAATCCGTCAAGATTTCAGCGAGATAAGAGGATTTGTGTGCGTGCTGATCACTCACCTTAATTCACAGAGCCCTGTGGTAAGATGGCCGCCGGTGATGCCGGAAGTGACTCCGCCTTAAGACATCTAGCCTTTATATGATATCTATGGCGGTAATGCTCCTATTAAGTTGGTTGCCAACCGCCATAAAACCCTAAAGAAGAAGAAGAAGAAGAAGCGCATCCATGCCATAGCAGCAGGGGGGTAATCGAGCTCTCGATTTCCGTACCACCCCCGGAAGCCGCCATTGGCTAACAAGCCATCACCTGCTGTTAGCATCCCATTGACTCCCATTTATTTTGGCGTCACTTTGACAGCGAATAACTTTACATCTGAGACGTTTAAAGACTCCATTTACCCATTATTTATTTCTAAAGAAACATGACAATGTATAAAATGCTCCATTACCTTGTATCTTCTGTTATGGCCCCGTAGAAGCAGTTTTTGTAAAAACAGGCTAACGATTGCGTCATAACCACGCGACTCTCTGGAAATTACCATATAGACAGGAGGAGAAGCTCGCAGTCAATCGGGGGGACGTGGAGGCATAAAGTCCGATAAAGTCAAAGGAGAAGCCCATAGAGAATTATAAAGTTTCTCCTGCTCCTAGCTCATGGACAGCTCCTACTCACGCTCTCCGTCTCTGCAAGTTTCGGAAGGGAATGATTCAGATTTCTTTTGGCACAGCTACTAGAAGACTTACAACTGTCAGACAGGTTGCTCACGTCACATCCATGTCGTCAAGCTCAGTTTGAGTCTGCGCAGTTCGCTCAGCCATCAGGAAATGAGAGCTTCTAACAGTGTTGCCAGATGTACGATAATTATCGTATTTGTACGATAATTTTGACCTCTGTACGATGTACGATCAATAATGGAAAAAATCCTATAATGTACTATAATTTCAGAACTGTGTGACACTTCAAATGATGGTCGTTGTAATAGGGCTTCTCATTGATCTAGCTGTGGATTCTACGTCTACCAGGGTTACCAGGTGCCAGCAAGGTTTTCCAGCCCAAAACCTCGTCAAAAACCACCAAAAAAAAACGCCCAATTTTTTGTGTGGCTTGTTTCTCGTTTAAACACATTAAAATCATTAACAAGCTTTAAAATGACCCATTTTTCGACTTAGCCTATCCAATTTTAGAAACAATATTCAATCAAATGAACGCAAAAGTAGGCTACTGATCTCAATCAGACTATTCTACTAAACTATAAGCTTATGTTACGGAAAATAATGCGATCAACTTATCGATGAGTCTCTTTATTGTCAATAAAAGTCACTTGGAAAAAAAGCATTCAGTAACATAAAAACAGTGGATATATGGACATAAAAAATAACCCACTTAAACATTTCAGTTATTTCAAATGGCAACATAAAACATGCATATTAGGGCTTGGAGAAAAAAAATCGATTTTTTTTTTGTGATTTTAAAATAGATTTTTTTTTATTACAGATATTAATTCAAATTAAATTGCTTCTTTTCTTTTTCTTTTTTTTGCCCTTTGCTTATAGATGAGGTTGACCGAAGTTATAGCCACTTTCGTTTCAACAGAGGATGAAATGTGTCGTTACAGAGCTGCACCATTCTTTAAAAGTCTGTGATCTCGATTCAAACACTCACGCGTTCTTCTTCCATTTCGTCTGTCTATTAAACCTTTGACAAAATCATATCGCAACATTCAAATCTGTGTTGGCGTGCGTGCGTCACTTTAAGGTAGTGGGGAGGGAGTGTTGTGAGGTTAGGGGGCACATCAGCCAGAGTTGTAGTGTGTGTGTGCGTGCGTGTGTGAGTGAGACTGCTGCCTGCTGAACATTGGGCAACCCTGACGTCTACCGGGGGAAGAACGTGTAGAGAGAGGGAGCGAGAGACCTTGCGTGTGTGTGCTAGTGTGCCTCACGAGTCACGAAGGACCCACGCATGTAAGGACCCAACCAATCAAATGTAAGTGCGCCCCCCCCCCCCCCCCCCCCCCCCCCCCCCCCCCCCCCTTATAATACAAAAAATGTCAGCTATGAAATGAGCCTTAGCAAAGGTCAACCATTGTATTCCATTAAAATGTCATTAGCATCCCTTTTACCAGAATGTTATTAAACACAATGCAAGTTGAGATGTGGTGGACCGTGGAAATGTTCATGACTTTTAGAAATTAGACTAAAATGACAATATTTCATACTGCATGCATAGACACTGTTAAACATTGTAATAAGACAAATGAACTATATTAAAGATCAGCCCGGTTATGCTGAGCAGAGTCACCACTGTGGCCAACTTATACTGCCGCCAACCCATTATCACCTGTATTGGACTCAACAGCCACGGCAGGCTAGTAGTTGGATGACTGTGTGATAGAGAACAGGGTTTTAAACTATCTCACACACATGCATACCCACACTATGGAAACAAGAAACATGTTCAGTTTTTATCTCAATAAGTTCATTTTATTGTCTTCATACTGACAAAAATAAATCAATCAATCTATATTGCACACTTGCGAAGAAGAATTAAAAATACACTCTTTTTATATAAACAAGCCAAAATCAGTGCAAACAAGTCCATGGTCAAATGCCATTCATTAAATAGAGCAACAGTACATATACAGCAAGCAAAATCAACTGTAGGAAGTAGGAAAGAGCATTCTATTGTTTTATTTAAACTTGAAATGTCAAATTAAACATAATTCTGCTACTAGAATGGGGGGTTGCGTTGTTCCTGGAAACTGCATGAGTCACTTTGTGGTGGACTGTCTCCCTGTAAATATGGAATTTACAATGCAATACTAATCCCACATGTCTACAATTTACGTAATTTCAACAGTAAAAAACATAAATAGTATTATATAAACTAATATTCACACTATTAAATCATCAAAACAGAGGACTCTACTCACTCCTGTTATTTTTCATATGAGTAACAGGACTGAAAGTAACAGGATTTAGTTTTTAAGCAAAAAGTGTATATATACAAATACGCGACATATGGCCACATGGCATATGTGCTAATAGACCTTCAGTCATACAGTTTCATCATATATACATAAATTGAAATGAGATGACTTACTTTTGGTCTTCTAATGGCTTGCATCCAGATGATGCAACTTCCTGTTGAAAATGTGTCTTGTGCCATGTTTCAAGTTTTTCAGAGGGGGGAATGAGGGAGGGAGGGTAAAAGGACTGAGTAAGTACCTCGGGACACGACTAACATATGTATTTATATAGCCTATGGATTTCTTATGAATTTGTTTAAAGCATAGACACAACAATGGAAATAAAAAGTTTTCTGAAAGATTTGAATGATTCTGTTTCATGATAAAGTTTAGTTATAGATAACAGGGACAAACACATGCTATTTTTTAGTGTTCTCTAGTTTTTATTAATGTTTTAAATTATATATTTTGCTATTAGATTAATGTTCAGGACACTTTACTTAATAGTAAAATTAATTTTAAAGTACATTTTCATGCATATTTATACATATTGGGTATTGGGAAATTTATACATATTACATATTGGGAAATATACCCAATGGGTGGAATGGAATGGAATGGCTCAGCATTAATTAAGTGATCAAATTTAGCACTCTTATGGAAATATGATAATATTTTAGCATTTTAATCAGACTAATTGTTTGTCATAAATCAACATCTCAGGAAAATGTTAAGGGGTTTCTAATCAAAATATGACTCACAAAATTGATTTCATACACTGTAGAGGACATCAGGACTCAAATCATGTTTATCGGGCATATTAGGAGACACAAGTGAATAGGGAAAGCAATTATATATCAATATTCCTATGAAATATTAGATAATAGTATTAAAATATTGCCAATTATTACTCTTATTATTACACTTTTTTTTTCATTACATGTTGCCCCAAGAAAAACATTGATATGCAAATTACATACAGTGTACAGATGCATTGTATTGAATGGAACTATCCATGTAGCCATCAATTAATTCTGGTATATACTAACATATGTATGCGTATATATTTATTAGTTATCATAGTTGAGAATCATCTTTATACAAATATACAAATTGATATGACAAATAATTTTATTTTACTGTACAACTGTAAAGTTTCAACTCTTAATATTTATGTTTTTTTTCTTCATTTACAGATGTTAAGCCATCAAGCATTTATTTTGGTGGAAAACTGCAGGGAGCCCTTAAGTGTCATGATGACCCCTGCCTATTTCAGCCATAGACTGTTGCTGCGTCCCAATTCAGAGGCAGCATCCTTCGAAGGCCGCTGGCGTCACAGCAGAGCGACAAAGACGAAGGTGAAATGCGGCCTCCAAATGCGTCCTTCATTTCCTGTGAAATGAAGGATACAACAGATATATCCTTCGCCGCCCAGCCTACCCCACAAATCATTGCACACCGGAGACAACAGGATTCCTTGAGAGAAATTGCTCAGTTACACTTTTAAATGTAAGTATTGTGTTTCAAATTACTCAAATGTAGTAAAATAAAATGTAAAAATAAAAACAAAAACTTTAAAGTGGTTCAAATGTTGACACATATCTGACTAAGATGCAATTACATATAATTTGTTTTTTGTTTATAATATACCGAAATGGATCATGGTGAACATCTTTAGACAGTTTGTGAAACCAGTTTTGTTTTAGACAGTTTAATATAACTTTTAAAAAAATTCCAGTACAAATGTAACTGTCAGTCATCAACGGCAGCTGTCACAGTTGCTAGGCGACAAGAACAATCCTCCATAGGCTAGACAGTCCCATTTAACAATACTCAGTCCGACCTTCACGGCCTTGGAATGAGGCAGCCTCTGAATCGGGACGCAGCCTGTTTCAGCACTGGTCTTTCACACCTGAGATCTCTAAAAGTTGAGATTTTGGAAAAGACCCAAGAATAGTGGTGGGAAGATCAGATCATGTTACTGACTTGGAACTTTGAATCTCATTCAGCAACATGAACAAAACTTTATTCAAGTCATTTAGTTAATTTAAGCAGAATTAAACTAATAGTTACATTTTCAGTAGACAGATTTCCCCAATACGTCTACTCACATGCATGACATCATCGCTTTCACAAATTCGCAATTTTGTAGTTTACACCTATAACGGTATGGTTTTCAAAAACTTGTACTTTACAACTTCTCTTGTAAATGAACGACCAACGGCCAAAGACTTGGGAGGTGAACTAATAATTTCTGAATCGTTCATGATTGACCCATCAAGACTTAAAGTCCCCCTGTGGTGAAAATCCTACTGTTAATGTTGTTTATATGTCTATGTGGTGTTTTTATGCTTTGAGATAAACCATGTGTAAATTCATAAGTCAACACCATTGCTGAGTATTTTCTCTTTAAAACTGCAGTGAACCAAAGGCAATATCAAAAAAGCGGTTTGAAATCTCTGGTGTTTCTGACGTCACAAACTACCTTGTAACCAATCAGATCAACGAGTGGATCTCTGAGCTGCTGTGAGTGAGTGGAGGCGGGGGTCATTTGCATATTCATAGAACCGCGTCCAGTCCGATATGAACTGTGATCCACTTTGCAAGTCCGGATATGAACTGTGATCCGTGTTGCAAGTGTTTTTAAACTCATCGCGGTGTTCAGCGCATAAACTGCTCATTCCATGTGAAATGCTTTTTACAGGCATATTTTCCATATGTGTTGGTAGGTAGCCAATTCAGCCAAATGTATGTGGGGGAACTGCAAGACAAAAGCACTGAGTTGAAAAGATGACAAAGATGAATGAACACACGCTTCAGTATGAAACACACAGCTCATATACAGTGAGGAAAATAAGTATTTGAACACCCTGCTATTTTGCAAGTTCTCCCACTTAGAAATCACAGAGGGGTCTGAAATTGTCATCGTAGGTGCATGTCCACTGTGAGAGACATAATCTAAAAAAAAAAATCCAGAAATCACAATGTATGATTTTTTTTAACTATTTATTTGTATGATACAGCTGCATATAAGTATTTGAACACCTGAGAAAATCAATGTTAATATTTGGTACAGTAGCCTTTGTTTGCAATTACAGAGGTCAAACGTTTCCTGTAGTTTTTCACCAGGTTTGCACACACTGCAGGAGGGATTTTGGCCCACTCCTCCACACAGATCTTCTCTAGATCAGTCAGGTTTCTGGGCTGTCGCTGAGAAACACGGAGTTTGAGCTCCCTCCAAAGATTCTCTATTGGGTTTAGATCTGGAGACTGGCTAGGCCACGCCAGAACCTTGATATGCTTCTTACAGAGCCACTCCTTGGTTATCCTGGCTGTGTGCTTCGGGTCATTGTCATGTTGGAAGACCCAGCCTCGACCCATCTTCAATGCTCTAACTGAGGGAAGGAGGTTGCTCCCCAAAATCTCGCAATACATGGCCCCGGTCATCCTCTCCTTAATACAGTGCAGTCGCCCTGTCCCATGTGCAGTAAAACACCCCCAAAGCATAAT
Source organism: Abramis brama (assembly GCA_022829085.1). Taxonomy (NCBI): domain Eukaryota; kingdom Metazoa; phylum Chordata; class Actinopteri; order Cypriniformes; family Leuciscidae; genus Abramis; species Abramis brama. The sequence continues at coordinate 30,584,806 of CM040773.1, read as the reverse complement.
GCTACCACCCCCATGCTTCACAGTAGGGATGGTGTTCTTGGGATGGTACTCATCATTCTTCTTCCTCCAAACACGTTTAGTGGAATTATGACCAAAAAGTTCTATTTTGGTCTCATCTGACCACATGACTTTCTCCCATGACTCCTCTGGATCATCCAAATGGTCATTGGCAAACTTAAGACGGGCCTTGACATGTGCTGGTTTAAGCAGGGGAACCTTCCGTGCCATGCATGATTTCAAACCATGACGTCTTAGTGTATTACCAACAGTAACCTTGGAAACGGTGGTCCCAGCTCTTTTCAGGTCATTGACCAGCTCCTCCCGTGTAGTTCTGGGCTGATTTCTCACCTTTCTTAGGATCATTGAGACCCCACGAGGTGCACTGAGAAAAACAATAAGTAGAATTTACTCAATTTTTATAAGGCAAGTTTTTGCACAAATTTTTTTCAAGTAAATTTCACATTGATGGAAATTAAGTAAATCTACTTAACTAAGCCGAGTAAAATTCACAAAGTGAATAAGTACATATAACTTGGCCTGTTAAATTATATTGAGTAATTTTTACTTACAAATCTGATATAATTAATATAATTAAGTAAAACCACTTGATATTTTAAATACATTTTACTTGTTTTATGCAGTGCTGGTAATTATTTTAAATTAAATTAAATGTTACTCTTATAATGTGACAAAATAATACTGTGACAATGTGCAGTTAAGAGTAATTTATTAAGAAATAAGCATATACAGAAACCTATAATGACAATAATAACAATTCAGTGTGTTCGGTCTCTCTCTTTGTCCCTCTCAACCGGTTTACAGCAACGGAGGCACAAAGGGCTGAATGCATTTGAGAAATATCCTGAAATTAAGAAAAGAGAGAGAGAAAAAAACAATAATCAGTAAACAGCTAATACTTTTAAATTAAAAGTTAATTAATTTGCATTCACATTATTCATTTCATTTAAACCAAATCATTAAAAACATCCTGCATGACCTTACTCTCATAGTCAATTTACACACATTAATGCTAACATGTGACACACAGCAGATATCAAGGCTACGAATTAGGAATTTGGGAGTACGAATTATTGTCATTTACAACGTGGTTACGATTTAGTAAAAGCAGGGACCATTTAATAGATAGTATGCACGATTTAGCAAATGAATGAGGAAATGAATTATATTGTGCACGATGAGGGAACGAGAACCTTCTCACTTAGGCCTATTGTTAATTCGTGGCCAATATTTGTCATCTATAAAGAAAATTGCACACAAAATAAATATTAAACAAAAAGATCATGATTTAAGTGACATATTCATGGTTTTTAGGCGTAATTACTGATAAATCGTGTAAAACGTAAAGTTTAAAACTGAGAAAAAAATATGGCTAACGTCTACAAAGTTAACTCGTCATTAACCCTCTTGAGTCGGCAAAAGCGCCCGCGCGTAGCAGCAAATTAGACTTATACTCCGTCATTTTTGGTCATAAAGATTACAGACTTAAGAAATATGAAAAAATAAACTGTTAAATGTCTACTTTTTCCACTTTCAATCGAAATAAAACATTGTGCTTTTGTAAAATAAAGAAAATAAACAGGGTGCTTTCTGCCTCTGCCTCTCCCTTAACTTTTTTCTGGAGCACGTCTCTAAACTTAAGAACACTAAACTTTTCAAATGTATAGCATGAAGTGATGACAAGACAATCGTTGAATTAATCAAAAAATCATTATAAATCCGTAATATAATGCAGTTTTTTACTGTTGCTTACCTGTCGAGAGCCGTTGGAGTGGAGATTCGAAATCCCTCAATCATCGCGTGTTTTCTTCTTTCTGCGCATGCGCAGATTCCTTTCTTCAAGGACTAAATTTTACTTGATTTTTTTAAATTTGCTTCAAGTACTTAATTAATGCATGTAAATATGCCAGAGAGTCAGAAGTCAATTTCACTTGTCTGTTGGATGTCTAATATTTACAAGTAAAAAATTAGTATATAATTAGGATTTACTTAATATACTAAAGTTTTCATTTTTACAAAATTATTCTTAGCAAAAGATACATGATTTTTCCTGTTTTATTTACTTTGACATAAAATCATTTTTTACAGTGTGAGATCTTGCATGGAGCCCCAGTCCGAGGGAGATTGACAGTCATGTTTAGCTTCTTCCATTTTCTAATGATTGCTCCAACAGTGGACCTTTTTTCACCAAGCTGCTTGGCAATTTCCCCGTAGCCCTTTCCAGCCTTGTGGAGGTGTACAATTTTGTCTCTAGTGTCTTTGGACAGCTCTTTGGTCTTCCTCACTGTATTTACAGTATATTGTTAAATAGAAGCATTTGTGTTTTGAAAATCACAATAAGCAATATCAAGATTTCTATTTAATGCTGGTATATTGTGCAGCCCTAGACTAAACTGTGTGTGTGTGTAATTCACGGAAACCTAAATTTAGCTGTGACTTTGCACTTTGCACGACCCACCTTTTCTCACTCTGCAACGCACAAATAGGTCAGACTCATACTTTGAAAACCCCTGGCCTGCATTATTTTAAATATGCAAAAAATGTAATTAAATAGTCATAACATTAAAGTACTATTTTAGACTGTTGTTCATCTTTGAAACACAAATGAAGATATTTTTAATGAAATCTGAGAGCACTTTGACGCTTCAAAAAGTTCATAAGGAGATCATTAAACTAATCCATATGAATCGAGCAGTTAGTCCACATTTTCTAAAGAGACTCGAACGCTTTATATGATCAATAAATTATTTTGTAATGCAAATATCTAAACATCCTTAACATACGAGAAGCAAAATGTAGATATGAAACCTTTTTTTCTGAGTAACTGAACAAAATGAAGTGAGTTTTTGCTTAAAATGAGAACAAATATCTGTCAATTGGGTTTAAAAAAAAAAAAAAAAAAAAACTTCATGCCTTAAAATAGCTTGAATATAACTCTACACCCTTGCCTCATTTAGTATAGGCTACATGGTATCCATGTATCCATGAATATGCAAATTATCCCCGCCTCCACTCATTCACATCGGTCACCGTGATTTTGCCAAGTAAGACATGTTCCTGGATCAACATATTTTGTTGATCCTGGATTAACGTTCCTGGCTGCCCCAAAATTTAGTCCTAACCCTATCCCTAGCCCTAAACCTAACCCTACCCAAACTTTTCCCTAAAATCTGAGGGAAATGACAGGTGAATAACACTGATGTTGAAGCACCTCACCCTGGTTTTAAGCCTAAACTTGACATAAACTGTAAACTTGTTCCTCAAATCTGATTGGTTGATTGGAAAGTTGTTCCAGGATCAACAAAGATCCTGTGTGTTGATCCAGGAACATGTGGTACTTGGTGAAATCACGTTCACCCACCCACTCACATCAGCTCACAGATTCTCTCGGCACACTTACTGAGGTATACGTTGCACAATGATAGCGCTCTTTACAAGGTCGGACACGTAACTGTAATTAATATTATTATAAAACAGCTTATAATGTTGATAATGTTACACAAACTATGTGCCAGTTCGCCATCTCAGTCTGCCTTCTAACAATCATCAGAAACGCTTTAAAAAACTTGGAAAATCAGAGAAAGGAATATAGTTCATCATAACATTGTAATATACACTCACCTAAAGGATTATTAGGAACACCTGTTCAATTTCTCATTAATGCAATTATCTAATCAACCAATCACATGGCAGTTGCTTCAATGCATTTAGGGGTGTGGTCCTGGTCAAGACAATCTCCTGAACTCCAAACTGAATGTCAGAATGGGAAAGAAAGGTGATTTAAGCAATTTTGAGCGTGGCATGGTTGTTGGTGCCAGACGGGCCGGTCTGAGTATTTCACAATCTGCTCAGTTACTGGGATTTTCACGCACAACCATTTCTAGGGTTTACAAAGAATGGTGTGAAAAGGGAAAAACATCCAGTATGCGGCAGTCCTGTGGGCGAAAATGCCTTGTTGATGCTAGAGGTCAGAGGAGAATGGACCGACTGATTCAAGCTGATAGAAGAGCAACTTTGACTGAAATAACCACTCGTTACAACCGAGATATGCAGCAAAGCATTTGTGAAGCTACAACACGCACAACCTTGAGGCGGATGGGCTACAACAGCAGAAGACCCCACCGGGTACCACTCATCTCCACTACAAATAGGAAAAAAGAGGCTACAATTTGCACGAGCTCACCAAAATTGGACAGTTGAAGACTGGAAAAATGTTGCCTGGTCTGATGAGTCTCGATTTCTGTTGAGACATTCACATGGTAGAGTCAGAATTTGGCGTAAACAGAATGAGAACATGGATCCATCATGCCTTGTTACCACTGTGCAGGCTGGTGGTGGTGGTGTAATGGTGTGGGGGATGTTTTCTTGGCACACTTTAGGCCCTTTAGTGCCAATTGGGCATCGTTTAAATGCCACGGCCTACCTGAGCATTGTTTCTGACCATGTCCATCCCTTTATGACCACCATGTACCCATCCCTCTGATGGCTACTTCCAGCAGGATAATGCACCATGTCACAAAGCTCGAATCATTTCAAATTGGTTTCTTGAACATGACAATGAGTTCACTGTACTAAAATGGCCCCCACAGTCACCAGATCTCAACCCAATAGAGCATCTTCGGGATGTGGTGGAACGGGAGCTTCGTGCCCTGGATGTGCATCCCACAAATCTCCATCAACTGCAAGATGCTATCCTATCAATATGGGCCAACATTTCTAAAGAATGCTTTCAGCACCTTGTTGAATCAATGCCACGTAGAATTAAGGCAGTTCTGAAGGCGAAAGGGGGTCAAACACAGTATTAGTATGGTGTTCCTAATAATCCTTTAGGTGAGTGTACATCATACACCCGCTCTATTGCTAAATCTGACTTTTCATATTAACAGAATGTAACCTGGTAACCTGTAATTTACATTTGAAAATAACTTGAGTCTGGCCTAATGGCCTTTTAAACCTTCTCTTCATTAAGGAAGAGTTTAGAATTATTACATTATTACATTATTTATTACATTGGAAATAGTTATATTTAGAGGTAAAGTCAGACTGTGAGGTTCATAAAAAGCAAAACAGGAAGAAGCTCTTCACCTACAAACTAAACACGCATCAAACAAATGGCCCCTCCTGCAAAAGCTGTTTGTCCATCCAGCAGATCAAACCATATTTCTGAAGAAAACCCGACCGCAGTGGTTTCAGTCTGACTCAATAGATGAGGTGCTAGAGTTTTAAATATGGATATTCAATTGAATTATAAAATCAAAAAGATCTATCTTGCAAGGATGAATGTAATGAGATTAACACAATATTCCACTCTTCTATTTTTACGTAATTAATACAGTCAGAAAATCTTTCAACATTATCTATGTTGAATGATAACAATGAAGATTGTCGTTCGACGAGAGAGAGAGAGAGAGAGAGAGAGAGAGAGAGAGTTGTGGATGGATTCACACATGTTGAGTGCTTTCAGCAGATAGTCTTGTTAGATCAGACATTGAACGGGTGAAGAAAATGTTTCATATCTTTGTTCTGTTCTGTTTGTGCTGGAGGTGTCCAACTGGTAAGTTTTAAAAGCAGTTTATGGCTTAATATTTCACATTTGTTTCAGAACAAAGTGATAAACTGCTGCTATGGTTTAGATTAGACTACGTACACTTGTTATTGCAAATCAAATCAAACTAAGACTTTATTTTGAGATAAACATTCAGGTCTCGAGTTGTCAATATTGTAATTTTCATGCCTGGAAAAGGCATGGGAATATATTAAAATGTTACAAGCCATAGAGAATAATGGAAATGTCTATAATGAGGAAACTCGAACAGTGGAGGCTCAGAAATGAAACAATCCATTGTGCCGCTTTCAAACCTCTGGCCTTTTTTGTGATTTTATATACTAGTGCAAAATACCCGTGCAAAATCAGTTTTTGTGTGTGTGTTTTAGTAATTGTTGGTTTGGTGTTTGAGTGCTCATTGTTACAATTACACAGCAAAAGTTCAGTGACATTCTTATTTGTGCATGGTATAAAGCATACAGTGAACTCCGAGAAAACACTATGCTTGAGCAAACAGTTTGTGAATAGGCAACCACAAATGATGCCCGTGAAAGAGACTGTGAACGCATTGAATAGGATATGTTTAGTTGGTGAATAGCATAGGCTACTATTACACAGTAGCGATAACGTTAAGCGCACCAGAATGAAATATAACATTCAGAAGTAAACAGCATAGCTGACATATAGATTCAGTTTACATCCACAAATGAATAAGCGTGTCGATTCAGGGAGCAGAGCAAAGTGCCCGTGCAAAATCAGTTTTTGTGTGTGTTTTAGTAATTGTTGGTTTCTTGGTAAAGAAAACACATTTTTACTCCAATTAATCAAAATGGATTTATCACGTTCTGGAACTAAACTATAATATTCAGAAGTAAACAGTGTAGCTGACAGAGTGTTTATGTCAGAATGTTTATTTTTAAACCACAACCTTCTTGGGGCTTCTTTGACCGATACAACCCTCTAATGTCAGAATGTTTATTTTGAAACCACAACCTTTTAAAAATGATATATTTAACGATATCTTTAGCATTTCTCATCCAAACAACGTCAAACTTGGCACTGCACTTACTCGTGCCCGTAGCAAGACACATGTCAAGTTTGAAATCCATCGGACTAACGGTTCGAGAGATATGTGGTTAACAGACACACACACACACACAGACAGACAGACAGACAGATGTTTCTGTAATTTATAGATAGATATATATTAGTTTCATACAAAATGAACAAATGGAAATTCATGCCCAGCCATCATTAAAATGATTTAAAAATACTTCTGCAGTAATCATGAATAATGACAAATATACTACAAATTTATTTGTCAAAACACAATTGATATTTACTTTCAAACCGCAACTTATTTAATCCTTTGCAAACCATTAGTCTTAAAGGGATAGTTCGCCCAAAAATGATATTTAACCCATGATTTACTCACCCTCAAGCCGTTCGAGATGCATATGTCAATCATTTTTCAGACGAACACATTTTCAGTTATTTTAGAAAATGTCTTAGATCTTTCAGTGGTTATAATGTCAAGTTATGGGGTCCACTGCTTCAAGTCCCAAAATGTGCATGCATCCTTCACAAAAGTAATCCATCCGTTTCATATCTACATATCTATAATGGGTTTAATATCATTTTTGGGCGAACTATCCCTTTAAGCCTTAATCTGCATGAAGCCTGTTTCTGTTTGTTCTCCAGACGTGTTTGGTGATGATGAAGTGAAGTCAGTGTCGGTGATGGAGGGAGATTCCGTCCTTCTACACTCTGATGTCACTGAAATAAATGAAGACGATGATATACTGTGGAAATCTGGAACTGAAAACTCTCTCATAGCTAAAATCAATAGAGAGAAACAAATCTTCTCCACATATGATGTTCCTGAAGAGAGATTCAGAGACAGACTGAAGCTGGACAATCAAACTCGATCTCTGACCATCACAAACACCAGAACCTCGGACTCTGGAGAATATAAACTTGATATATTTGGAGCTGAACATTCATCAAAAACATTCAGTGTTTCTGTCTATGGTGAGTAGAGAGTTTATTTGTCCAAATGTTCACATATTATTGTTTTATTAAAGGAATGTTCTGAGTTCATCCCACAAATGAGTTCACCCAAAAATGAAATTTTGTCATCTGTCAAACCTGTAATGGTGATGATACACTGGGCAACCTTTTGAGTAATGTTGCCATCAACAGGCAACCAGGTGAGACACGGGGCCCACGACAGATCTAAAGTCTCCAGATAGAAATTTTGTTGCCCTTTCTCAATGCCCAAGCAACATCTTAAAAAAATTGCCCCGTGTATCATCACCTTGAAACCTTTGTTCATCTTCAGAACACAAATTAATATATTTTTTGTTGAAATCTGAGCCTTTCTGAACCACCCATAGGCAGCAATGTCATTGCAACTTTCAAGGCCCAGAAAGGTAGTAAAGACATTGTTAAAATAGTCCATGTCTAATCTCTTCTCTCCTCGAAGTACAACACTTCCAGGTTCCTCGTCAGGACACCGGCTCACTACTGGGCGTCTCCTGCGTCAGCATCACACGCATTTGTCGTGGTGCTCACGTGAACAGCGTCGGCCAATAGTGAGCCGGCATTCTGACGTAGATCCTGGAAGTGTTGTACTGTATTTACGTCAGTACAGTACGTCAACAGCATAAGAGAATGACATGGAAGAGAAGAGATTGTTGAATAAAGTCTTTATTTTTAGGGGGGTTTGCACAAAAAAAGTATTTTCTAAACTTCATAACCTTAAGGTTGAACCACTGGAGTCACATGGATTATTTTAACGATGTATTTACCTTTCTGGGCCTTGAAAGTTGCAATAACATTGTTGTCTAACTTATGTGGGGTCAGAAGGAACCTCTCGGATCAAGAATATCTTTATTTAGGTTCCGAAGGTGAACGAAGGTCTTACGGGTTTGGAATGACAAGAGAGTGAGTATTTACTGACACAATTTTCCTTCTTGGGTGAACTAACGCTTCAAGATATTTTTTATGAAATCTTAAGAGAGATTTTAAAGTTTTAAGGTTTTATGAAACCTTAAAGAGATTTCTGTCCCTCCATTGCCAGCTACACAACTACCACTTTCATGCTTCAAAACGTTCATAAAGTGATCATATAACTAAATACAAAACTAATCTTCATGGTTCTTGCAGAAGCTCAAACGTGCTGCGTAACACGAGAATGAACCGCAATGGTTTTTGAGGAAGCTTCACTATCGGTCAACCTCTTGTGTAGCTGTCAATGGAGGGACAGAAATAATTTATATTTCATTAAAAAGATCTTCATTTGTGTTTTGAAGATAAACAAAATCTTACAGGTTTGGAACATGAGGGTTAGTAAACGCTGAGAGAATTTTTAGGTTAACTATTTTTTCTTTAAAGGTGCATTAAGCAACTTTTCATGTTAAAAATACCCGTTTTTCAAACCCATACATGCTTAAACAATTGCCTGATGGGCTGAATGAGCCCTTCTATGATCGCTGCGATTGCCTCTATAATCCTGTACAGTAAAATAAATAAGAGGGATTCGGGACGGAATCGACTGGGCGTGACATAATGCGCGTTCACGCTCACCTGGCTATGTCTGGCAGTTTTGTGTATTCGCCGCCATTCTCCGCATCAGCGAAGACAACTCAAGCGACTTTTGCAAAAGTAGAAGATGGATTCAAAGACCGGCTTCTAGTTCATCCCAAACCCCAACGCAAACTCCACGTAACCGTGTGCACAACTCTGGTTGCAGTTTCGCGTGTCGCCAGAAAGGGGCATAGTTCTGCAAAAACTCAGAGACTTGCGCAATGCACCTTTAAACTCCTTTAAGCTCAGTTCGCTGAATTTATGGCATAAGATTGATTACCACAAAATGAATTATGATTTGTCCCCCGTTTTCTTAAAAAAAAAAAAAAAAAAGACAAAATGGGAGCTTATAATGGGAATCAATGGAGTCAGTTTTTGGACGTTTTAACAGCAGACATGTGATGCTTATTTTATTATATAAGAACATTACACAAAACGTACATTAGTTTTTATATAAACACTTACATTAATTATTTTGATGAAACCTGTGAATTATTTGAGCTGTAAAGTTGTTTTAGAGTTTTAGTGTTTATGGTGTCCAATGCGACAAAGTTAAATATAACTTAACAGAGAAAAGGTTAGTGTTTTTTTTTTTTTTTTTTTTTTTTCACATTAAACTCATGTTAACACTCATATTGTTCACATCTTCTCTCTGAACTCCTGAAACAGTGAGTATTTTAATGTTTGTGGATCTGCCCTGTTCACTGCCATTGTGAGTCTCATTGTAACCCAGATTTTTGCATTTCTGCTGGAAATAAATTGTGTTTCTGTTTATTCACTCATATTTTCCAGCTCAACTGCGCACTCCTAACATCACCAGAGACTGTTCTTCATCATCATCAAATTGTTCATTGGTGTGTTCATCAGTGTTGAAAGTGTGTGATGCGACTCTCTCCTGGTACGCAGGAATCAGTGTATTGTCCAGCATCAGTGTGTGTGATCTCAGCATCAGTCTCTCTCTACCTCTGGAGGTGGAATATCAGGATAAAAACACCTACAGCTGTGTGCTGAACAATCCCATCAGCAACCAGACCACACATCTGGACATCAACACACTCTGTCACACATGTGCAGGTACCACAGCACTGATGATAGATGAGTGTGTTTACTGACCTGATCTGTTTCTCAAAAGCATTGTAAGCCCAAGTTGATTGTGGAGACCATTGCCACCAGTGTTCTCTGTGATCAACTTCTTTCACAATGCTTTTGGAAACGCAGCCCTGGTCTCTTTTGTTGTACTGACACATTATTTAATGACCGTCTCTCTTTAGCTGTTACAGCACTGCTCCCACAGACTCCTTCACAGTCTCCTTCAGTTCCTCCAGTCTCACTGTCTCTGATAATGTTGATCTCTGTTGCTGGATCTCTGATGATTGTTGCTGTATTCGGGATCTTCTGCATCTGCAGGAAACGTAGAAAAACAGGTCAGGAATTAAATTATTAACTATAAATATTAATGCATTTGAATCAGATTTACAAAATTCTCTACAAGAATGCCAGCTCTGTTGTTTTTAACTCATCTGCATTATTGTTAAAGCAGTTCAGACCCAGGAGGAGGACAGAGCAGATTCAGCATTGTGTAAACCAACAACACGACAAAAGGTAAGATCCTTCATGACTGTGTTGCGAGAAGTTGTTGCAGTCAGTTAGTCTGATAGCAGACGGTCAGTGAACAGACCTGTGAATAACAGTCCATCCATTATTATTATTATTGCCTTGGGTGCCAATTAAAATGTGTTTTTAAGCATGTTTTTATTTACATTAAGTGTACTGTTTGCAACTAAAAAAGATAATTAGCATAAATCGAAATGTATTAGCACAGAAAACTCAGTCCTTATTCTATTTCTGTCATACTCCACACGCCTGCGCTACATCTGACGTGAAGGACAAATGAATTTGCAACGGTTTTGTCGTGTTCAGTGTAGACACGGTGTCTGTACCCAACTGTCAGTACCCAACATTCTGCCACCAACTTTTGTGTTAGCAGAAGAATATTATTTTTTTAACCTTGGTCATACATTTTAGTATGACATACAAACGCTATGGTCATACATGATTTCATCCATCACGGGTTAAAACCATATACTTCGATGTTTGCGGTGGTCGAGGAGACTTATGCTTGTTCTTCTGTAATTGCGCTCTTTTATTTACCACAGAAAATTGTTTTCCCAACATGAAAATATACATAGGGGCCTGAAGAACAGGTTAAGTTGACATTTGACCCAGCATTTTAAGGGGCCCCTGGGCTTTACCTCTTGATGGGCCATCATCCCCCAGAACTATTACTTGCATTCACCAATTTTTTCTAAATCACAAAGTGCAAGTTATCAGCCTTTTTTTTTTTTTTTTGCTGGAATAAATGCCATCATCCGAACCTATAAGTCTGTCCTACTAAATACACACATATCACTGCATGAACTACATATTGGCACACAGTCCGTTTGTTCTGTTTTTTCAAACTCATTGACGCCATTTGTTCATTTTTGAAGATGACATTTTCTTGAAGATTGTATGGACTGCTGAGCCCTGCTGCCCTGAATATACGCCTACCTAAATGACTTGCATGTATGATGTCATTTCCTCTAGCTTCTGTTCTTGTGCTTCAGTGTTGAGGCTACATCAGGAGGCATTCAGTTGAATAAATTATAAAAGAAAAAGAAAATCTGTTAAACATAGTGGAATTGGTCTGCAATTAATTTCCACTTTTTCCACACTTTTAAACTGTCGCATCATCAGGTTCCTGATTGAGTTTGTGTTTCCTTCCAGAAATCAAAGACGGATGCTGTGTATGAAAATGTCCCCAAAAAACGATGATCAAATACTGTATGTACTGGATCTGATGTTAGAGTTAGTACTGCACACTGACTCACACCTCTTGACCACATTTATTCTCGGACAGGATATATCTGTTTTGACTTCACTCTTTGTATCATATATTTTGGTATTGTGGTGTATGAAATTTTATTTTAATTTAGTGGTTCCCCAATGTAATAGCATCCAGAAACTCAACTAAATTGTTCTACTTTTAATTTATCATATGGGAATGAATAAACATATTAATCGCACCTGTCTCTGTACTCCTTTGTCTGTAATTTACTGTTCCTGAGTTATTATTTTTGGGAAATTTGACTGGATAATAACTGCATTACATAGTGACTGCAGACAGTATAACACAATATTAAGATCTGCTGGATATTTTGTCAAATGTAACACAAGCACATCATCGCTCTCTAGTGTCCAAAGCAGAGAATCACATCTCTAAGAATGGCACTACTTTTACTCGCTATAAATAGATGCTGCTGTTCTCATATAGAGGATAATGGGGTTTATATTTGACTGGTATACACCTTTCTTCTTTGGTCGTGATAAATGTGGTGGGTTTTTGAGGACTACTGTTACCAGCAGCATCAATGCACAGGAAAACTAACTCATTTATGCCCTTTTATTCAGTGTGATAATTGTGTGTTACTTGCAGTGCACGTGAAGATGACAGATTATCTCAATTGTATTAAACAAACCCATTGTAATCAGTGACTCTGTTTACACTGGATGCTGCACCTGTAAAATCCGACAGTAAACTGATGTTTAAAGTCTTTGCTGATGTCCTGTTCTGACAGCCCTCGTGTTGCAGCAGACCCCGCCTCTAGAGACAGAATACAACACATGTACGCGTAGGAGCCATTATACGTCGGGGGGACACATTTCAATAAGTTTTGTCCCCCCCACTATTTCCCAATGTAAGATTTTGTTTTGCATTGCCTGCCTACCCTGGTGAAAAAAAAGTATACTTTATTATATTTGAAATATATTCCCTTTTTCAATAGTACATTGCAAATATATTTAAAAAAATATACTATCTTTAAATATATTAAAAGTATATTAGCATCATGCTTTTTATCTATTTTTATAATACAACTTTTAACACACTTTAAAATAATAGTACTTTAGTATATTTTCTAAAAATATATTTAAAAGCAAGCATACTTTTAACATATTTCTAACAAGTGCACTATAAGTTCATTGGTAATAAATATATGCTTAATTACACTTTTAAGAAATATGCTTAAAACAAGCATACTTTTAATATATTTCTAACTAGTGCACTATAAGTACATTGGTAATAAATATATGCTTAATTACATTTTTAAGAAATATGCTAAAATCAAGCATACTTTCAATATATTTCTAACTAGTGCACTATAAGTACATTGGTAATAAATATATGCTTAATTACATTTTTAAGAAATATGCTAAAATCAAGCATACTTTCAATATATTTCTAACAAGTGCACTATAAGTACATTGGTAATAAATATATGCTTAATTACACTTTTAAGAAATATGCTTAAAACAAGCATACTTTTAATATATTTCTAACTAGTGCACTATAAGTACATTGGTAATAAATATATGCTTAATTACATTTTTAAGAAATATGCTAAAAACAAGCATACTTTCGATATATTTCTAACAAGTGCACTATAAGTACATTGATAATAAATGTATGCTTAAATACACTTTAAAAAAAATGCTAAAAACAAGCATACTTTTAATATATTTCTAACAAGTGCACTATAAGTACATTGGTAATAAATATATGATTAATTACACTTTTAAGAAATATGCTAAAAACAAGCACACTTTTAACATATTTCTAAAAAGTACACTACAAGTCCTTTTAAGTTTTTGTGTATTTAAAGAAAACATACTTATGTTGATCTACTTAAAATAGATTTGAGTATGCAGTGTACAAATGGCTACTTTTGTAATTGTGATTTAAGTATTTTTAATTTCAGTTTATACAATGTTAAAGATAGGCACAATGTACAATAAACACAAATCCATTACAAATTTTACATCAACAATCACACCATTGGAACACACAAGAAAATGTGTTTTCTACTGTACAGAAAGTGGCAGCTACTGGATTGTGATGTCACAAGTGGCCGTTTAACATGCAGTCAAGTAAACACTGGCTATATTGCATGGCCAAAAATGGAAGTTCACTCACTAGGGTAGGTAATCCTGTTCAGAAACACTTTTTTTTATACTGGGTGAAATGGTCCTTCCATCCTGAGAGTAGTCAATACATTATGTGTTCAGAAAAAGGAATGACAAAAATCAGACCTCTGTAGCAGCTGCAGGACAGTAAAAACTCTGACCAATCACTGCCATTCGGTGCGAATGTAAAGAACCAATCAGATGCCTTCATGTCTCGTGCCCGAGCCCCACTGCGTGCGCTGCCCTGCGTGTACTCATCACATGTCACCGTTCCGGAAACATTCAGCTCACTACACCGAGTAAGCAGGAGTTTGCGGCACAATGGAAGAGAAAATGCAGCAAAATCTACCAATGCCAGCTTTGCTGGTAACTGCTCGCCCTGATAAAAAGCCTAAAAAAAAGAAAATCGGAGGCAGAAAAGGCTGCAACGAAACAGGCACTGGATAAAGCCAGAGAACAAACTTGCGTCAACATTGCAGCATTTGAATGGTGGAGACAACTGAGGGAGCAAAAGTGATGAAAAGCGATGCCGAGGTTGCGTTCTTTCTGCTGAACAGGTAATTATTTGTTTTGCTTCGGGGGGATTTGTTATTTCCATGATATATGTTACGTTAGGCCACGTAGCTACTTTTGTAGCTAGTGCTAACTAGCAATGCTAACATTAGCTTCTCTGTCGGTGTAAGCCAGTTGCGTTACAGGTCTGCTTATCTGACTTTAAGGACATGCCATTTTGAACATATTGCACAGCCATAGTCGCAAGTGTCTGCATTATAATTGTGATAAAATGACGTTAATATTTCTTATAAACGGGACAACTGTGGTGATGTGGCATATGTGTTTTGTTAGCTACGAGAAGAAATGTTTGTTACTGTGTGAAATGGAAACAAAGTTTTGTTGTCATTCTTTGTGTGTCTTTGAGATGCAGTAATTATTGTCAGATGTGTAATTGTGATATTCTTCCTAAAGGTAAATCACTGCCAAAGGAGTAGATCACCACAGCAGACGACGCCTCATGCAAAGCCTGACCTGTCAGCCATCCCTGGACACTCCTTTTCTTATATATATTTATTTCTTATTTATTATATGTAAATACAGATTGTTTATGACAATCAAAAGCAGCGAAAGTACAGATACTTGTGTAAAAAAGTATTTCTCTTAGGTCTCTCTTGTTCGTTTTTAAAAAAAATAAAACAAAAAGTGTTATACCACATTCATTGTCATTATTCATTTAGCATGTAAGGAGGTAAGAAAAGTAATAGCTTGTTTATGCTGAAATGGTAAAGGAAAGGCATTTATCGTTTCAAAATATTTATTCCAACATGACAAAAATACTCTGCTTTCCTGTGACCTGCAGCTGACTCCGACTGTGGATGCGCGTTCATGTTTGTGGGGGCGTAGCTTTGGACGGAGTACTGACGGGAGGGGGTGGAGCTTAGAAGAGGTGCCGCTTTCAAATCTTGCTAGCTCTCCAAGAGGTGCCGCTTTCAAATCTTGCTAGCTCTCCAACATAGCTTTAAAGTATATTGTACAAAGTATAGCTAAGTAATTTGTTTATTAATGTGCATTTGTTATTGAAGACAAAGTGTGCTATTTGTAGTATTTGGATTAAGCCAAAGGTATTACGGAGAATATAATTTTTACTCAAAAATAATAGACTTGTATATTGCTCGTAATGATTTTGTAATGTACTTGTAACACAGATAAAGTACACTTTATTATCACTTATCAAGTATGTAAATAGTCCCTACACAGGCATAAACTTAAAGTATACTAAGTATACTTGAAGTTGTTCCAATTTAGCACACAAAAGTACACTAAATAGACTTAAAGTTATGCTTTACTACAATTTAAATACAACTAAAATATACTTAGTACAAAATTAGTTGTTTCAAAATAGCACACTTAAAGTTAACTAATCCTTAACACACTTGAAGTATACTTATAATTAGTGTGGCTGCAAGTATACTTAGTATATATTTTTAATAAATTTACGGTATATTTCTTGTATGTTTCGAAGACACTTGTAATTAATTTGTAATGTACTTGTAACACAAATAAAGTACACTTTAATACACTAATCAAGTATGTAACTAGTCCCTACACAGGCATATACTTAAAATATACTAAATATACTTAAAGTTGTTCCAATTTAGTACACAAAAGTACACTAAATACATTTAAAGTTATGCTTTACTACAACTTCATTACTACTAAAATATACTTAGTACAAAATTAGTTGTTTCAAAATAGCACACTTTAAGTTAACTAATCATTAACACACTTGAAGTATACTAATAATTAGTCTGGCTTCAAGTATACTTAACATATTTTTTTTTCACCAGGGTATCTTTGCCGAGTCTCTAAATGAATCCATTCTGCAACTTTTAAATACATTTACATTTTTAAAAACGAAATTATAGGCTTAAGTGCAGGGTCCGAAAGTTGGTCGTTTTGTCGCTATGGTTACACTACACACACACACACAAACACGCACACACCGTTGGCGGTGCGCTCAAAGTCATCTGTCAGTTGTGCAGTTACCCAAAATCTCCTGAATTAAGTTAAAACCCATCATGTCACTAGATGAAATAAAATCAACTAGCAAAAATACAGGAGGCCGCCTTCTTGTTCAGCTGCTTAATCTCGTTGTCCAGTCGACCATGATCGCGCACCGCTCGCGCATGCCATGCGCATCTAGGTAGGCTACTACTCAGAACTATGACACGGATAAATGTACGCAGCAATATATAATAAATGTTCCTGGGAGATCCGTAGTTGCGCGGGATGTGGAAGCGCGCAAAAGTTCCAGAACCTTCGACTGTCTTAAAAAAAAAAAAAAAAAAAAAAAAACTCACGAGCTGCTGATCAATTTTGTCAAGTTCAGCACAACATTGGTTGTACAAAAAGTGCCCTGGCCTTGAATGACAAGGTAAGGAAAATATGTTTAGCACATTGTATGGGTCACTATATCATGTGTAATCACGTGATGTCAATTCCAGCGTTATGGACGTGACATTCGCAGTAAAAACTTGAAATAAATTCTCAGAAAAAGTAATTTAATACCAATATTGAAACTGTTTATATATCCATACTCCTTTAATAAAGGAGTCCAGACATTAGAAAAATATCAGTCTACACATGCGTTTTATATTTAATATGAGGGAAATAGGCTACACATTCCGTGGACGTGACACAAACTTTTTTTTTTTTTTTGTAATTCTGTGAATTACACTGCAAACCAAAGTACTACCCACCAGATGAAGAAGGGTCGGCTCTCCACAGAACATAACATATTCATTTTATTTTATTTTTCATGTTCGCATTTATGAGGAAAAAACAATGTTACGGACGTGAGCGCTCTGAAAGCGGCACTAAAAGACTTAATAGGATTTAATAATTAAGAAGTAAATATAGCAGACAATAGATAATCACGACACAGAGGCGCCGGCGCATGAACTGGAGCTTGTCTCATAAATGAACCGAAACTCAGCGTATAAGGTAGCCTACTTGCCTCACAGACCTGAGAAGTATCTATAGAAAGCTTGAAATGTCTTCTTTTAAACCGAACAATTCAAAACGACAGAAAACATACTGCTGCTTGTGTAATCCGTATGAAATGTACATTTCTCTCTGGCGCGTTCACTACTGCGAAGATTGCGAGTCAGCATGTCAACTTCATCTATGCTGGGCAGTGACACAGAAAACACTTGTTCATTGATAAACAATTAAAATGTCTCCTTGCTATATTTTACATATTCATAATCATTACTTTTGCCGGTTCTTTGTGACAGCTTTTAGGTGCTTTATTGGCAGCGCCACCCTTAGGCTATGTTACATGAAAGCGTCACCACCATCAGCACCAAAAACAGGCGATTTTTTTCAATCCCTGTTTTGGCAGAGGAAAAACTGATCAGAAAATGTAACGAAACGTTGTAGAAATGTAGTGGAGTAGAAAGTATAATAATTGGTGCAAAATGTAACGAAGTAAAAGTCAAAAGTAGGCCTATGCACTATTGATACTACTTAAGTAAAGTAGCCTACAGATAGGTAAAGATACAACTACGTGAAAAATATAGCCTACTTCAGTAAAGTTACATTCCACCACTGCTGATTAACAGTAATGTAAATGCTAAATGTTCTAATACCTGTTGATAGTACAACAATGCAAAGTATGCTCTTAACCTTGCAGTTTTTCACATATCATGTAAGACTCAATTTCTCCATTTCTTTGCACAAAACTCTCCAGAAAATGCAATTTAATGGTTTATTTTTCAAAAAAAAATCCAGGGGGGGAATACCCCCGGACCCCCCTAGGGAGAAAATATGGAGCGTACTCGACAGAGCAGACCAGACCATTGTTGATTCCACAGCCGGTGCTGGATAAACAGCGAGTATGCCCCCACTCTGACAAAGCAATTTGCTTTTATACAGTTACAGCAAAATCAGATTACAAGCAAGTAGTATTAACATATACTTTGTGTCAAAATGATGATTTATGACCTGATTTATGATCTGATTTATGACTATGGGTTGTGTGCACTGTCACTCATATGTGACAGGGTGTCCATGTGTAAGTCATGAGTGACAGGGCTCTTGTCAAGGAGTTCCATGTGTAATCCATGAGTGACAGGATCTTGTCAAGGAATTCCATGTGTAACTTGTGAGTGACATGGATCTTGTCATAAAAACAGTGTTTCTTTAACAGGATCGGTCAGACTGATGTTTGATAGGCATGTCTATAGCAACAGGTTGTTGTGTTTTGACATGTCCTTGTGTGGTGATGTCCGGGCATGTTAAAAGGAGCTTGTCTAGACATATGGTAGTTCTAATTTGTATTACGAAACGTTTTAACATACTCGCACATCACCATATGCCAATGAAGTTTTTTTTTTATTTTTTATGATGTGGTACTCCCTGGTATGCGTTTTCACACCTACGTCACTACCTACAACATGGATTAAATAAGGTTAGGGGCTGCTGTGTTAGACACAGAAGACTTTCTGCATCTTATCCAGTTACAATGGCTGCTCCGGGAACCCCTAAAACCCCTAGAAAGGTCATGTGTATTTCGCCAACAAGAGGACCTGTTGAAATGAGAGAGGAGCTGACTTTTGCACCAAGGAAAAAGCAAAATGTTAGCTTGACAAAGTTTCTTCATGAAGACATAGCTAATGTGAAATGTGATTTCCCAATGTCTGGTAAACGCGTGCTGAGATATGCGTTTGACAAGGTGCTGCGTGTTGTGAAACTCTACACGGCTGATGTTGGAGACGAATTTACATGGCATACTCCATGTCTGATTTTTCAAGACAAAGACTGGTTTCTGTTTTTCAACTACGTTTGGAGAGATTTGAACGACTGTGGTGATGATCCCTTATACGTCGCCGAGTGGGATGGCTTAACTCCTAACACAAGATTTCGTGTGGTCGGGGACCATAGTAAAAAAAAAAACAGACGACTGTGTTTATATTTTTTGCTGCAACGACAAGACAAAGCTCAATGCCCAAGCATGGCCTATTCGTGAATCTGAGCATCACACGTGCTACGACATGAAATTTCTGTTTCAGTGGAGAGATGTTCGTATGCTTGACAATATATTCATAAGCATAGACAAGATGTTTAGATGGTGTGACATGTATGATCGTTACAGCTCTGTAAAGATGCAATTGTTTCACCCTGAGAAGGGCGTCACCGACCCCGAAGACCGCCTCTTAAGCCCACCCACATACTACAGTCATTAAAAACGCGTACGGATCGGTACAATCGCTACATTCGTTCACCATGTCTCAAGGATCTACACCTGTCTACTGCTACAGCAACACCCCTGAGACTGCCCCAGCGATGCCTGATGACAATGCCACACCACTGGAACCCCACCCCCAAACATGTGACAACAGTTGGTTGGATAAATTTTGCATGGATCTAGGATATCACAACCTGACCTTCCTTACAACTCCATATGGCAACACCGGTGCAATAGCTGGAGCTGCAGCCTTGGCAGGGATTGACGACACAGACAGTTGTATCCGCTCTGACGGGTTCAAAATCATAAAAGCTACTGTTGTGGTCCTTCTGGAACATGTCATCAACAAAAAACTGAAAGAAATCTGTTTGGGGTGTGAAGTGGATCACCCCAGTCAGATTAGACATTCCTGCTTGTTTGAACCGGACCCCTATTTCTTTGACTCCTACTTTGAGGAATTGACACGTAACCTGGTGAGACCAGACCTTAAGCACATCGTTGCTCAAGCATTGAGCCGTTGTGGTTTAAGGGTTCATCCCCAGAGGATTCAGGGGTCAGTGGATGCTATTTTACACGAACTGCGTGACAAGGTTTTCATTGTGGAAAAGCTTTGCGAAGTCAGAGAGAAAGTTGTGGACTGCAGCAGTGAACAAATTGTCTATGACGCTGTGGACAGCTGGAAAGGTATTGTCCAAGTTGACTGTTTGTGACAACAGCATGGGGAACACTTGTTTTGCAACTGGACTGGCTAAGTGTCTACTTAAACAACGTATTAGATGTGAGATGACCACCTTGTTGTATAACAACATTAATGAATGTGCCAATGTATCGGTTACTGTAAACAGATGTGGTGTTGATGTCAAACGTTTTACAAACCTTAAGAAACAGATGTGTGTTGTAAGAAATGTGTCAAATGAATGGTCAGATATGATGCAATTAGGCATTAATGCTGGTGATCCAGTTTGTGTAACCATCAGAAAAGTTTTAGACCTGATGACCTAATGTGGTAGCTTTATTAGAATAGTTGATATATTGTGCTTGTGTACATATGTGTCGGATCTATGTGTAGACATGTTGACAAGAAACAATCAGACTGATGTATGTGAAATTGTTGAAACACTGGTTGATTACATTCTTGAGAAAAATATTGTGATGTGTATAAAATTTCTACACTACATTGATGCTGTATGATACCTTTTGTATCCTTTTAATGTTTAAGAAATAAAACCCTGAACCACTTAACCATCTGTGTTATTCTTTTGTGGAGCGTGAAGTATCAGTATGTCAGAAGAAATGAAAAAGATTTATTACACACCTTCTAACCCTGGTTCTTTAGGGGGTAAAAAACGTTTAAAAGAAGCTGTTTTAAAAGAGATGGGGGTTCGTTTAACCGATAAGGAAGTTTCAGACTGGCTCGCTGGCGAAGATGCATATACACTACACAGAAGTGCCCCACTAAAATATAAAAGGAATCGGGTTTTTGTCTATGGTGTCGATATGCAGTTCCAAGCCGATCTAGTAGATATGTCTGCATATGCTGAGGTAAATGACAACAACCACTTTCTGTTGACATGCATCGATTTGTTTAGTAAGTACTCATGGACGCGTGCATTAAAAAACAAGAGTGGTGTTGAGGTCTCTAAAGCTTTTGAATCCATACTGAAAGAGGGCCGTGTACCACAGAAATTACAGACAGATAAAGGAAAGGAGTTTTTTAACAAACACTTTCAAAACGTGACAAAAAAGTACAATATTAACCATTTTGCAACAGACACAGAATTAAAGGCTTGTGTTATCGAGCGGTTTAATAGGACCTTAAAAGGAAGAATGTGGAGATATTTAACAGCTATAAACTCCAAACGTTACGTCGACATACTTCAAGACATTACACAAGGATACAATGTGAGCTATCACAGAAGCATCAAGATGAGACCGATTGATGTGGGAAAAGAAAACGAATCTGTGGTGCTACATAACCTATATGGAGATACCAAACCTCGCGATGTTAACCCCATGTTTAAATACAAGATTGGTGACGTGGTTCGAATTTCTAAAGTCAGAGGCCCGTTTGCAAAAGGGTATGAGGAAAACTACACACAAGAGTATTTTACTGTATCAGCGTGTATTCCACGAGACCCCCCTGTTTACAGATTGAGTGATTATGATGGGGATGTTATCAACGGTGTTTTTTATGCTGAAGAATTGCAAAAAATATTTGTCAGTAAAAACAAGACATTTAAAGTTGAAAAGATTTTGGATAAGAAGACGAAGGGTCGCAAAACATTAGTACTGGTACAGTGGCTCGGATGGCCTGCAAAATTTGCGTCATGGATCGATCAGAAAGAATTAGTCGACGTACAGGTGCCATAAAAACAAAGGACAAACACAGACTGTCTGCAGTTGTATAAAAAACAGACATGGCAGAGGGTGGTTTTTATGTCACACTACCATGCAATGCTTCACGGTCTGTATACCCTGATAATACAATCTCTAATTATAGAACAAGGATGGCTACACCTATAAATATAAAAGGAGAGTGGGAGGTGGGCCTTGTTCAAATCGAATATCCTAGAAGTTGGTACACATTTAACAGCAAAGATGCCGTTTTTGAGATAAACATCGAACCCATCACTGTCGACGACGAAAAAAACACTAACAATATACGCCGTGGTGTAGATGTGAAGAAGACCGAATTATCGAGACTACGCATACCGATAAAAACAGGTTATTACGACAAGGTCCCATCCGTTGTTAGTGTGATAAATGATTTACTAGCCCCTCATGGATCATTCGGTTAGGATGTTGTAAAAAACAAAGTATTTCTGAAAGCAAAACCTAACATTTCAATAACCTTCCATGGAAAACTAGCTATTATTTTAGGGTTGAAACCAGGTGTCCCGATAGGAGATTCTATGCGACAAAAAACAAACCCTGGAAAAACTAATTTTGAAAAGGATATTGTAACATATGCAATGCATCAGGCAGACATACACGGTGGCTTCTATACTCTTTATATATACACAGATATTATCAGATACCAGTCAGTAGGTGATGCCTTCGTACCACTCCTGGAGTGTGTACAAATAACAGGTGATAACAATAACACAGTCAGTGTTCGATACGACAAACCCCACTACGCATCTGTCAACAAATCGGTCATCACAGATATTGCTATAGAAGTGAAGGACGATCAAAATCACCACATCCCTTTTTCTTACGGGAAAGTGTGCATTAAACTACACTTTAGGCCAGTAAAAAATTTTCATTAAAATGGTGTATTTCAACAATCACAATGTTGATCCCATGCGTTATGTGGCCTATTACCAGAATCAAGCGGGAAATGGACTTCCGGGGTATGCAGGAGGCGGTGTTATGTATGGCGCTGGTTTGGGTGGTCTTTTTAGGGGTCTCTTTAGAATGGCTATACCACTACTAAGACGAGGATTTAACATAGCCAAGCCACATCTTAAATCAGCAGCGAAAAACATACTAAGTGACGTTGTTAGTAATACGTTATCACGATCTTTTAATAACAATCACGATACTCAAGACGGATCCGGGTTAATGGTGATGGCACGCAGAAGCGTACCTAGGCCTCCGGGTGTGCGGAGGAGTGGCCAGAAGCAGAAGAAAACAAAACAGCCCCCCAAGAAAACATCAGTTGTAAAACGCAAGCGCAAGGAGACAGCTAAGAGCAGTGCTTCAAAAAGATCAAGGAGTTCTGTTAAAACAATATTTTAGATCATGGCGTTACTTCACAACATGTCAGAAGAGTGTTTAAAAACTGAACTGGATCTGTTTACTGTACCACTGACTCAAACCGCTATTGAAAAAAACACTTATATAGAAATACCACCATTATCAGCAATATCTGACACATCCCCTCTGGAATTTTTTATTGCGGGGAATGGAGAGGATTACGTGGATCTAAACAACACATTGTTGTTTATGCGTGTCAAAATCACTTATGCAGATGGAACGGATATTGCAGACGGAGATCCCGTGGGGCTTGTTAACTATCCGGGAGCCACAATTTTTTCACAAGTGGACGTATCACTTGGAGATCGACTCATTTCACAGAGTTCTAGCACATACCCATACCGCTGTATGATAGAGTGTCTTACTAATTATGGTAAAGACACCCTTGAAACACTTTTCTCAGCGGGACTCTTTTACAAAGACAAGGCGGGTCATATGGATGTGTCGGACCCCGCCGGAGAAAATAGCGGTCTGACATAGATCACCACGAAAAAGCTAAGATGTACACCACTGTTTTACAGAGGTTTTTAACACTCGCTAGACTGGGGGATAGGGAATCTTCCACATTAACATTAAGTCTTCCACAGCCTGACAGCCTTGTAAAAGAAGGTCCACACCCAACAGACAGCGTTACAGCCCCCGATGGTTTAGATGGTTTTGCAGATGAGGTTTTAAAAAATATTCCACAGAGGAGCGTGAAAAATGTCCGTTACATTTTAGATAAAATGTCTAAAACTAAAGATATTACGTCGTGGACTGAGTCGGGGGAGTTTGTGTTCAAAGGCAGAACAATCCCCGGTTCACACATGCTTGACCTTGTTAAAAGCATCACAGCTCCGCATAAGATTGCTGATGAGCGGAGACCAGGCGGATGGCACGAGTTTCTGGAGGCTTTTGCTAATTTAAATCTGCCATACTCTGTGGTACCAAACCAGTATGTCAGACAAGCAATTAACTCATTCAAAACCAAATCGACCCCTACTGTAGCCGATTTACCTAAGAAGAATTCAAAACATCCAGAAGACATCTTGTTCAATTCACCCAGTCTAGACCAGAGTCGATGGTTAAGTTTTTAATCCCCCAGTTTGTGTGTAGCCTATTGCGTTCTCTGTTTTTTTTTGTTTGTTTTTTTTTTTTTTTTGAGAACTTATGTGTTATGAATGCATGTATTGTTGAATATGTAGTGTGTATGTTCAATTCACCCAGTCTAGACCAGAGTCGATGGTTAAGTTTTTAATCCCCCAGTTTGTGTGTAGCCTATTGCGTTCTCTGTTTTTTTTTTTTTTTTTTTTTTTTTTTTTTTTGAGAACTTATGTGTTATGAATTACATGTATTGTTGAATATGTAGTGTGTATGTGTAATAAAAAAGAGTTTAAAGAAATATCTGTTTCTCGAGTATCTTTATTTAAAGATATTAAGCATGATACGTGTACATTGCACCCAATTGCACACACTGAATACATTTGAAAACATTGTCATTACATGGAACATGTTTTAGTTTTTTCACAAATGTTGACACCATTTTATCATTTTTAATTAAATCATTGGTATACAATTTCAACACATAATCATAATCAAACCCCTTTGACATGTGGTAGAGAAAGAACACACAGTGTTGACCACACGTGTCTGATGAAAAATCTTGGACTTGCACAGTGGAATGTAGTACTTTACTAGAATTATGATTTAAAAAGTCTTTGATAACAGGGTGAAAGCCTTGGTAATCTGGTTTATTACCAAAACTATCGAAAAAACAACCTACTCTATCAGCATTTATGTAGATTGCCAACCAATGTTGGCCTGGGAGTCCTGATGGATCTGTATTGATTAAAACCATTGATGGTAATGTTCTTAAAGGGGTTTTCGGTAGATAGTCACACGGTAGTACTCCAAGAAAATAAGTATTGCACGAAATCTTATCCATGACACCCGTAAGTTGTACTGTGTTCATTTTAACGCCTTAATAGTAATCAACAAGTACCTGTCGTCGATTTGACACTTCAATTATGCTGTCAAATAATGCGTAAACAATTAAGTTAACAGTCTGTGGTAGTGGTTGTCTAAAGCGCGCTTCTAGTCTTATATTGCCGCTTTTGATAAGTGATACATGCTGGCTGCACTCCTCGTCTGGTGTAAAATTGAATGAGTAGAGTGTATAGCCATGCAGAAAATCCTCCCTATCGATACTCAGAGCCTGGTTTTAAGATGCTTTCCTGAAGCCAGCGCCAACTGGTAAAACTCCCGCACTGCAGAACCATTTTCATATTCAGGCTGTAGAGGCTTCGAGGGGTATTGTTGACCATCCAGATAAATAGCTAAAAATTCTAAATCGTAGTTTTTAAAGGCAAAAGGGTTTTTATTATATGCCCCGACAAATGCATCATTATCAACCATCGCTAGAACCAGAGATTTTGGTAAATGCCCTAAGAATAAGTTCTCTTGATTACAGACCCGGGAGCCGGCTGGTAATGAAAAGCTTTTTAAACACACCCTGTCGATGGGGTACTTGGCTGTGGTTGAGAGTAGGGCTTGCGCATGACCCAGTCTCACAGCTGGTGACACTGTCACTTTTTTCACAAATAGCGACGCTGTCTGGATGTTCAGTTTGTAGGCTCTGTCATTGCTCCTCATCAGACAGAACTCGTCTTTACCCCTTGTCATTCTAATTTTAAGGTCCAATCCATTGAGTAAAAGTTTATCTTGAAAGAAGATGTCACTGTGAACTGGCGCAAGTAGTTCGACCACGTTACTAGCGTTGGTGAAGGCTGCTCTCTTTGTCATACCGCTATTAAGTGTTGTGGTTCCTGTAACGTTTGTGTGGTGTTTGGTCATCGTGTAAACACATATCATTTCTGTTTATATGGTGTGGATGTATAAAAATAGCTTATCATCTTTGTGTCGTCTCTTTCCCTCTCTTTATTTATTTTTATTTTTTTATTTTTACCAGCCCTGCCGAAACAGAAAACTATCACTGCAATAGTAAATGCTCCTCCGCGAGACTGCGTTCCCATTGCTCCGCTTGGTAAGTGTTTGCAATTAGACATTATTGTATGGTATTATTTTTTGTTTTGTTTTATTTTATTTTTATTTAGTTATTAAAAAATAAAAACATTCTTTGTTTCCAGAAGGTTTATCAAACCTTGTGAGGAGATTGGTGCGTCTGAATCCACTAATGACGCGGAGAAGACTAGATTCGGTGGAATAGCTGCAAAACCAAAAAACAGACTCAAACGTAAAGCTACAGTGGACCACGGTGCAATAACAAAAGCAAAACTTCCGGTTGATGCTGGTTCGGGGGACGTCGATTTTGTACCACAGACATCGGTCCGGAAGAAGCCAAGAAAATCAACTAGGCCTACTAAAAGTATGTGAACAGACAAAAATGTTGGAATGTTTTTTAGTTCATACTAAATCAGATGCATGTTTATTTGATGATGGTGAGAGGTGTTGTGTGTGTGTGTGTGTGTGTGTGTGTGTGTGTGTGTTAACGTATGTACGTCTATAGTGACAATACGTTAGTTTAAACTGATGTGCAAAACATACATGTGTGGTTTAAAAAAACATAAATATGCTCTTAGAGTATGCTTTTAGCCTATCTATTTAAGTGACTGTAGTGGTAAACTGCATAAAGTGTAGACATATCTTCTCAAAATCTTATAAATAACCATATTGAAAATCTTTTATCTTTTATCTTTTAATGCAAACATTATACTATTTTTTTAATTTTTTTTTTATCTTTTTCTTAACAGATGTGGTTGCGGTTGACAATGCAGTTCCTGATATAAATGATGTTCAGAGCTGGAGTGATGGTCTGATAGATTCGTGGGACGATTGTGTATTTACACCAGAGCCTAAAGAAAAACAGGGGTCTGGACCATCCATCAAGCACGTGGTGGCTGTGGAAGAATCTGACTGTGATGTGTTACCTTCAAATCAAGAGGCCTACAGACACGAATCACAGCCCAATATAGACACTCAACAAATAATCAAAGTGATACATGCAATTGAGAAAAAGATTGATGCTCACGCACATTCTACAGCTACAGTGCTACAGCAGCATGATGTTTGGATTAAGCAACTCATGGCAACACAACAACAGCATGGCATTTCGTTCAAGCAAGTCATAGCTGCACAACGGCTGCATAGTGGCTCTGTCAAAAAAGCGGCCGTGGATCAAAGTTTGTCAGTGGAATTGTTAAAGAAGGTCGTGTTCATGGCAAAAAAGAATCACTGGTGAGTTGTCTTTTTCTTTTTCTTTTTGCTGGGTGTGTTATACTTTTTCTTTTATACATGTTTTTTTTTTTTTTTTTTTTTTTTTACATTTATCCCAAGCTGTGTGTGTTACCGCAGTGATTGTATAGTTGTTGATAAGTTGGTTTTCTTTCTTTTTAACTGTTTTATTTTGCCGTAGTTATTTCATGTGTATAACCTACGTGTGTTTAAATAAAAAACAAAACAAAAATTGTTTTAAAATGGCCAAACGTTGTCGGGAGTCAGATGATTTTGATCAGGAACGGGTAGCGAGGATTAGACGAGATGATGGCAGTCTGGTGTCCCTTGATCAATGCAGTACCACAGAAACATTGCGTTATTTAATACAGACAATGGATGAAATTAATAGACCTAGGTCTACAACAGATACATTGCTAGAATTATTAAACATCATGAACACAATGTCAGATGAAGATCCAGAACCAAATTCTGATTTTGAACATTTTGTGAATACACCACATATAGGGGAGATGTCGAATCCTATTCCAGAACCAAATTCTGATTTTGGACATAGCGTGAATACAACACATATAGGGGAGATGTCAGATACTATTCCAGAACTAAATTTTGATTTTGAACATTTTGTGAATACCCAGCAGTCAGGAGAGGGATTGTGTACACAGTCACAACGCACACTCAATCCTGAGACACCCAACATGGGTCTCACACATGGTGATATAGAATCACTTGTGAGAGATGGTGGTGATGTGAGTGGGTACACTGTACTGCCACGACCTCGTTTCAATGGTCTGGAAATTCACAGGCTTATAAATCTACGCGAGATAGCTTCTACAGATTTAGCAAACTACACCACGTTTCTACATGATGCACTTTCTGAAATTGTGTCGTTTTCCAGACTGTTAGGTGGTGATGGTAGTTTAATCAGCATTACCATGAGGGGGGCAAGTTTGACATCAGATGTTAGTACAATTTTGTCAGAGGGCAATGGTTACAGTGTAGATCTATTTATAGACGAACTTGAAAAAATAATGCAGAGCAACTCTGATGTGCAGTTTGATGAGAGATTGAATTTAAGAGTGACTATAGTGAAAAGTAGACAAGGCGGCGCTTATCGAAAGTTACGTGATCATGCCCATAATGAAGTGATTGCCAAAAACAGACTTAATCTGTTTTGTCCTATGAACATTTCAAACAATCTTTGTTTTGCAATCTGTATGGCACATTTCCTAAACCCTCAGAAACCACACACAGAACTAGTGTCTGTAGCATCTTCATTGCAGAACGCCGCTGGGTATGCTGATCAACATAAGATAGCGTTTAATGACATCAGGCAGTTTGAACGTATGCTGAATGTTAAAATAGTTGTCTTCTATCGGTCTGATACGGCTGTTTTGGAGAAGTATACAACCACCGACGATCCGCATCCTAAAACAGTATTTTTGTACCTGCACGACAATCATTATTTTATGATTAAAAATCTATCTGCGTTTGTTGGCACACCATACACGTGTGAGTTCTGCTATCAAGGGTTCACATGTAGGAGAGATCACAGATGCCGGTACAGCTGCGACGTCTGTAATGACCCCCGAGTGTCATAAACAACCCAAAAAGCCAAAACATTGCGGCGACTGTCTGCGGTACTGTAAGTCTGACTATTGTTTTGCTATGCATAAAAAACCCCCTCAAGGTATGCAGTACGCACAATGCAATGTTACCAAATATTGCGGAAAATGCAATAGACGTTACCATGTCAGCGGTTCTAAACCCAAACCCCATAAATGCACTGCAGATAGTTGTGTACACTGTGGTGAGAGTATGGTTACTGGCGGTGAGCATCAATGTTTTATTCAACCAGTTAAGGCGGAGATGCCAAATGATCGTTACATTTTTTACGATTTTGAGACCCGTTATGAAAACGGTAGACACATCGCCAATTTCGTATGTGCTATTACGTTTGCTGGCGAAGAATTCGTGGCCGAAGGACCAGATTGTGTGGATCGCCTCGTTAAAAAATTCAGACAGCCTTGTTACCGTAATTACACATGGATTGCACATAATGCCTCGGGGTTTGATAATTTCATCCTTTTGGAGCACTTTACTAAGAAGGGGTTTGCCCCTAAAATTACGATGCAAGGCTGTCGTCTAATCTTAATGTACGACACGGCATTCAAACAGCGGTTTATTGATTCATTAAACACAGTCGTCTGGTTGTTTTTTACTATGGTCCCCGACCACACGAAATCTTGTGTTAGGAGTTAAGCCATCCCACTCGGCGACGTATAAGGGATCATCACCACAGTCGTTCAAATCTCTCCAAACGTAGTTGAAAAACAGAAACCAGTCTTTGTCTTGAAAAATCAGACATGGAGTATGCCATGTAAATTCGTCTCCAACATCAGCCGTGTAGAGTTTCACAACACGCAGCACCTTGTCAAACGCATATCTCAGCACGCGTTTACCAGACATTGGGAAATCACATTTCACATTAGCTATGTCTTCATGAAGAAACTTTGTCAAGCTAACATTTTGCTTTTTCCTTGGTGCAAAAGTCAGCTCCTCTCTCATTTCAACAGGTCCTCTTGTTGGCGAAATACACATGACCTTTCTAGGGGTTTTAGGGGTTCCCGGAGCAGCCATTGTAACTGGATAAGATGCAGAAAGTCTTCTGTGTCTAACACAGCAGCCCCTAACCTTATTTAATCCATGTTGTAGGTAGTGACGTAGGTGTGAAAACGCATACCAGGGAGTACCACATCATAAAAAATAAAAAAAAAACTTCATTGGCATATGGTGATGTGCGAGTATGTTAAAACGTTTCGTAATACAAATTAGAACTACCATATGTCTAGACAAGCTCCTTTTAACATGCCCGGACATCACCACACAAGGACATGTCAAAACACAACAACCTGTTGCTATAGACATGCCTATCAAACATCAGTCTGACCGATCCTGTTAAAGAAACACTGTTTTTATGACAAGATCCATGTCACTCACAAGTTACACATGGAATTCCTTGACAAGATCCTGTCACTCATGGATTACACATGGAACTCCTTGACAAGAGCCCTGTCACTCATGACTTACACATGGACACCCTGTCACATATGAGTGACAGTGCACACAACCCACAGTCATAAATCAGATCATAAATCAGGTCATAAATCATCATTTTGACACAAAGTATATGTTAATACTACTCAAGCAGTTTAAAATAAAAAAGACAAGCCAAAATAACAGTAGATAAATATTAATATTAATTCATGAACCATGCTGCAAATCAGCCTATTTGAAAAAGTGTTAGCTGATGCTAGCTGGTTAGCTAACTAGCTAGCTGATGCTAACTTGAGGTAATTTTTAAATATAAAATCCAAATATTTTTATCGAAACACCTAGTTAGATTACATTTGATGGTAAACCAAAGGATGTGTTGTTCAGAACATGGTAACATTAATTATGATAGTGCGAAGCGGTGCTTTTTTTAGGTTTAAAAAAGAAATTGTCATTCTGAAAATATTATTTTTATTTTCCTTAAATTTAAATATACTGTATTTCCCGTCATATTCTCATATCATATATAACTGTGATGTTCTGCTAAACAACAAGCTTTAAAAGTTTATTTTTAGTTCATTTTTAGTCCATACCCTGAAGTCCGTTTTGCAGAGATGGACTAAAAATGAACTCCCAAAACTTACTGTCAGATTCTGGAAGATGAATTCTCCAAACAGTGGTACAAGAGGATGTGGTGCTGGTCCTTCAAGAGTCACTCTCAATCGCTCTGTCTATAAAGCCTATAAAAAAAAAAAACAGTATTCATGTATTTTATTACACTTCAGCTTGTGATTCTTATTAAGAGGGGGTACATTTTTATGATTCTTTGCCTAACCCAAGTCTCTGAGATCCTGACACCTTGCTCTTCTGGAGACTCCAGGTAGGTTGGAGTTCTGGAAAATGGTGGTGCTGGAGACTAAAGGGTTCCTGATGGTTTCACACTTAATTTTTTTACCTTCATTCTTAATTATTTTGCAGTTTACATGTCTTTTCTTCTCCACCTGTATTTGTCTGAACCTGCTGACCCAATGAGCATTTCACTGTCCAATGGTCATGCCTTAACTGCAATCTCTAGTATTGCATCCTTCTCATGGGCATTTAATAAATTTTTGACTTTTCAGTCTTAGTTAAATCTCTTTTTTGGTTTATTTTATCTGTAAAAGAAAACATGCCTTATAATTCTGCACACCTGAATTAAAGGCGTTTTTCATTTCCAGCCATCATGAACAAGTATATATCGCTTATAAATGATTAAATACAAAATTAATAGTAGTTATTAAGATTAATATGTTTTGGAATTGCCAAATTGTGCCTGGGAATAAAATATGATCAGAAAATCAACATGCCTAATAATTCTGCACGCACTGTATGTGTTAAATATGATCAGTGTTTTGCTATTGCTTTTCTCTGTCTGTGTCAGACACAGTTTCTCATCATGGTTTAGGCCTATTGTTTCTGAGTAGAATAGAGAACTACTTTATAGCATCAGAACAGGAAGAAGCTCTTCACCTATATTCACACATGCTCTAAATAGCCATTCTCTCTCACAAACAAGTTGGTCCACAAACAGATCAAACCACATCTCTGAAGAACACCAACCGCATCTTTCATTTTGACTCAGACGATGAACATCAGTAAACGTATGTGAGGTCAGACACGCTTTTAACTTTTTCCATACACTGAAAATGAGAGCTGAATAAATACACACAGCCATTTTAAAATTAGAAGTTACTCTCCATTTCACTGTACCATGTTCATCGTATATTTTCATACAATATTCACACAATATTCTTCTACTTTTAAATATTTAACATCGTCAATGTTACATTTTTAAAGATTATCAAAATGATAAAAAACAATTATGTTTTCCACTATTAAAAACATAGTTTTTACATCTAGTCTTATTATAAGACTGTATGTAACCATTTTTAACTTGCGTCAGAGCGGTTGTGCATGTGCACTAGGAGGGTCAAACTCTGTCAGAGGAGGATTCACACACATGATTAACAGTTCTGTTACGCTTGCTTTAATCAGTTTGAGTTTTCGCTGAACTGAAAATGTTTCTCACGCTTGTTTTGTTCTGTTTGTGCTGCTGCCGTCTCATTGGTAAGTTATTCATATATTTGTGTGGTGTCCTTTATTTGCATTTCAGTTACAATTAATTTATCATGTAACTTTACATTTATTTTGCTACAGAAGATCATTTTAAAACATTGAAGATTTCAATTATATTGATTGATAGTCTGACTGTTGATAGTCACCTTCCATTTTGTTTAGCATCTCTGCTGCTGTTCTTCAATTCATATTTAAAGGTTACAAACTGATTTCAGGCTTTGTAAGAGCCTTAATCAGTGACAAAACCTCTTCATGTTCTCCAGGTGTGTTTGGTGATTCAGTGTCAGTGATGGAGGGAGATTCTGTTACTCTGAACTCTGTTACTGAAATACAAGACGACGTTGATATACTGTGGAAATTTGGAGCTGAAAACTCTCTGATAGCTGAAATCAGTAAAGCTGCTGGAATCTTCTCCACATCTGATGGTCCTGATGGTCCTGATGGGAGATTCAGAGACAGACTGAAGCTGGACAATCAAACTGGATCTCTGACCATCACAAACACCACAACTGAACATGCTGGAGATTACGAACTACTGATAAGTGGAGCGAAACTGACATCAAAAACATTCAGTGTTTCTGTCTATGGTGAGTAGAGTCATCATCCTGCATTCCACATATATGTGTGTATTTACTGACCTGATCAGACTGATGTGTTCACTCACATAAATGACTGTCTCTCTTTTCCTCTCCTTCAGTTCCTCCAGTCTCAGTGTCTCTGATAGTGTTGATCTCTGCTGGATCGTCTCTAGTGAGGACAGTGTACTCAGCAAATTACACTAATATTAAAGGGAAAGCGGAGAACAAGGGATATTAATATAGACATATCTATCTGCTATAGCACAGGATTTGGTGGGGCAGGTGAAGCATATCATAGCACAGAGCATATGCAAAGACTGATGCGAGACTGCATATATTACACTTTAAATTTAGACACATTTGAGGCATTTGATGGCCTTGCACAGCCAGCCACCCTGTCTGTTTCAGAGAGGCATATTGCCATCAGAATCACAACGTGGTTTGGACTGGATTCGAATCAAGAGCGTTTACATAATTTTGTGGTTTGATTTGAGCCCATCTTCAGATTCTTCCTCATAAACACCCCACTAGCCTCCAAATACAAAAGTGTAGGCCTACCCAACAAAACGGCCCGTGCATGTCATTATGAGGTGTTATTTAGTTCTGTAAAAGCCCCACCTAACAGGTCCTTGTTGGTCAACTGGAGGACCATGTGAATCACACTAACACTCCACTCTTACAGCCCTGAACTCTTTGACACCGGGGCCTTTGAACTGTCCACTTTAGAATAGGTGTGCGGGGTCACTCGTTATTTTTGTACTTTAAAGCAATTCAAAACCAGAGGCATCCTCAATCAAGCCTTGGGTGGCTTTATCTAATTCATGAACTTAGTAATTAAGACGTTTGTAGCAAAACCCCCTACGTTTAGGTTCCCTCCCCAGTACCTAGAGCGAGGGAGAGGGGTGATACGACACGAGGATGAGAGGGGGGAAATTATGGGATGAAAATTTCATTAGCACATTGATTTGCAGCATTAGAGGAAAGAGATTCTATTGCATTGGTTGTAATGACTGTAGCCTGTTAAAAGTGTATTTTTATTGTCCTTTTTTTCCTGTGTGAATATTAAACTCTGAAGTTGATCTGATTTCTGCATTGATTGGAATTTCTGACTTTTCGTTGTTATTATAGTTGTAAAAGTGCAGTTGCAGATAATTTTTTTTTTTTTTTTGCTGCTGCTTTGTTTACTCCACCAACCATGTAATTTTTAGATGAAATGTTTTAGAAATTTTCATTTTCATTTTTTTAAACATTTAATATCAAGTTTTCTCCTCCCACTGACCCATACTTGCCCTTTTTCATACTTTTTTTTTTTTTTTTTTGTATGCCGCTCTCTTTGAAGTGAGAAAGCAGTGCACTGTGACAGAGCTGCCAACTCTCACGTATTCACCGTGAGACTCACGCAATTGACACTGTTCACACGCTCACACATCCATTTTCTCACGCACAGAAAAATCGCAAAGCAAAGAGGACACGGAGACCGACAGACTAGACAGAGCAGGTTACTTAGAAAAAAAGCTCTCAGCTCTCAGATTCTGTCAATTTTATTACGAAATTCAAACAATAAATACCGTTTTGGCGTTTGAAAATGTGACGTGACAGATCGCAAGCGGCACATGAACCGATCATCTCTACTAGCTAATAGTAAATAAACACGAATGAACAATGTTAAAACTAAGAAACAGTTGTCTACAACTTACCGAAATGAATATTCATCATACATAATATCGATCAATCAGTGTTTTTCAACCGCGGATAGGGTCAATAAAACAGCTGGAGAACAATTATGTCACATAACATTTACCTCAGGAAAGCCATTTGATGACCATAATATAGGCTGTTAGTTAGCTAGAAAAAAAAAGAGCTTTAAAGAGTATTTAGCTAAATATGTGTACTATATTACATATTTATTATATTTTTACTTATATCATTAAATAAAGATGTTATTATAATAAAAAACGCATTATATTTAATTTGAATTATTTTTAACCTTAAATAGCCTAATACTACCAGCTGATAGGGCTCTCTGCATGTTTACAGCATTAGGTGAGTTTTTTTCTTGAGAAAAATTAATGCCTATCTTGTGTACCTAATGTTTATCCAAATGAGTCAATATTAAATCAAATCACAGGAATTGAACTGAATTGAAATCCTGAAATTTGTTTTAAGCAATAATAAAACATGTAGCTTACCAGAAATTGTACAATATAAACATTGTAACATGTTGTCACTAAACCTAATAAAATTCACTTTAGTTACTAAAATGTTTTGACAATCACAATACACTTATTGTGATGCAAGATTTATTATTATTTTTTTGCGTCTTCCGTTGACAACTGGCTGAGTCTCTTACTCTAACTTCTTTGCTGCCCTAAACTGACCTGCTGCGCAGCAGTAATAACAGACAGACATCAGCATGTCCTCTAAATGCTTTATTAACGGCCGGGAGAGTCTTCGAACAGTTGTCAGAGAAACTCTCCCAAGAAGAATCAAGACCGGAGGATCTCAGACAAATTCCATTGAGAAATCCCCCAGTGCACAAGAATAGAACAGTTTTTATAGTATAGAGGTATGGCATAAATGTCATGCTGCATTACATAATTTCCCACTATTTGATTGGTTCTTCATATGCAAACCCCTCTGTTACTAGGTAAAGCAAACTTTGTTTTAATGGTTATTTCATTTGTTAATCCCAAGATTCTAACAGTCTGTCTAGTTTCATTTCCCAAACTATGTTATTTATACACACACACGCACACACTCAGTAACAAGTTTTCCATTGGTTTCGTACAGTACATCCTGTTCAAATGTTAGATGTTAAATAAGGTTAGATGTTAGAAACATGGTTAGTTTAAAATTTTCTACGACATTTCAACAAATTGCCATGACAGTGTCATTGTAGTGAATGATATGTTCTTGTTTATTGTGGCTTAAGTCACGGTACGATTTGAAATCTTTGCCGTAGGCTACTGATAAAAACTCAGGCTAAACATTTAAATATAGTCATGGTTGCTTATTATTTTGCTTTATCTGAACCGGACCCCTAAAAAGAATGGGAAAAATTAAACATAATTGGGCTGAGGATCAGTTCAATCTAACAAAAAGCACTGGTTTCTTGTGTGCCAAAGGTCATTCATTTGACCTCTGGGCCTGTTATAAGTTTGAGTGCATATAGTTTATTTTGTCTAGTTACTTTACTTTGTTTAGTCAAATGAAGTTAAATGAAGCTCTAAATGTTTGACACAACCTTCTGCCAGATGGAAAACTCTCTGCTGATGACTTTTGCGGCGCTCCTGCTCCTCGGTGTTCGTAAGTAAATTGATTATTCCTAAATATACTTCATTGTTGTGTTCTTAAATGATGCATGTTACATGATCATGCTCTGCAGAAAATATCCGCTGTTAGTTTGAGATGCTGATGTACAGTTAGAGTTTTATCTGTCTGTTTAATATTTTAATATATGGATTTAACATATCAGCAAGACAAAACGGACCAAGGGACACTTAGTCACAACATTGTGCATATAGAAGAACGTTTATAATGAAAAACATTAGGGCCTGCAAGAATGCATTACAAAATTAGTGCAAGTGTCAATAGTGTCCTGATAAAAGACATCATTTCTTGTAGTGTTTTTTATTATTCTTTCAAATTCTTACTCTTAATTCGATATTTACTGGAAATTGATGCCAACATGAATATTTTAACATTTTTGCAAGTTATCTAATATGGTGATTTCACTAATAGGGTGAATTTGGTATATGGGTCATCCTCGCAAAAACTCTTTACACGTTTCTTTATTATTCCTGAAAAATGTTTTTTTCTGCACTGCATACTTCAATCTTAATTATTGCATAGTAGACCGTGTTACTATTTGTCATGTGCATGTCCAGTGGTAATTCTTTTTTTTTTTTTAGAAGTTATCCACTTTTTGCATTAAAAAATAAATTTAAAAATTGGCTTTAAAATTTTAAAAATCATGGAGCAATTACTCTGCCTACTGTTAAAGAGGTAAATCCCACCAAATTACATTTTTCAGCCCATCGTCTGCTAAATAAATCATATCTTGTTAAAATGCAATACACAATAGTTGACCATTTAGTTTAGGAACATAAGAAGACATAAACAAAACCGTCGGAAAAACATTTCAAAAGAACAGATGTTGTGCTTAAAGATATTGTAAGCCATTTATCATATTTAACGTCAGCACAAATAAATGAACTTTTGATATATTTTTGTTTTCAATCAAAAATAAATGTACATTTTTTATCAACAAGGACACTAAATTATGAATCAGTGAAATTCATAATATTTTTTTTTTTTTTTTTTTAATTGTATGTAGTCAAAATATGTTTGTGAATAAACACAGACATTGTACATTAGATTTCCTATGTATATATATATATATATATATATATAATTTTTAAAATGTATTGACGTTAAAACGTTTTAATGTCAATGCATTTTAAAATCAAAATTAGTCATTTATATTATTCATTTTAAGTTTTACCAGTCATTTTATGCTTATATTTTATGTTTTTATACAATAACATAAATAAATAAAAATATATATATAGCCTATATATATAGCCTATATATATAGTTGATTTTTATTTATTTATGTTATTGTATAAAAACATAAAATATAAGCATAAAATGACTGGTAAAACTTAAAATGAATAATATAAATGACTAATTATATTAGTCTAATTATATTAGTACTAATTAAAATCACCAAAATTATATATATATATATATATAAGTATAAGTATATATATATAATTTTGGTGATTTTTGGTAATCCAAATTGTAGATCCCTTAAGTACCTGATTCTGAATAGCCATGTTTGCATAGTGCAAAAGGGATCACGCAATCATGCAGTCAAATGTGCATGATGAAGTGTGTGAATGCCTTCGAGAAAAATTATTCAGACACCAGATATAATTTTTACCAGTGGGTGCAGGACACTATAATTTATCTTCATACAGTGGACTACCAGTAAACTTTATTTTTAAAAAAAGGTGGGACCAAAAATAATTCAGACACTTTGACCTGACCATGTTTTGCTTGTGTTTTTTCTTTAATGGGTAATGCAACCTTTTTACACACAGACTGACCAAAATGAAGCATTGCTTGGTAATTGGTTGACCTAAATTGGTATTATCTAATTGTATAGTTAAATTTAACAGCTGACAGCTATTCAACTTAATTCATTTGTGAGACAGCCTAACAGAACGATGGCCAAAACCAGTGAAATATCAACTGATTTGATAACTTCTTGTTCTTGTCCTTTTTCTTGTCAGTTCTTGTCATATTTTATTACCATTTTCTAAACTATAGCGAATAAACTGTGATAATGTGAGAAATGTTGAAGGTGTCTGAATAAATTTTGGTTTGACTGTATATAAGTTTGTGAATTCTCTGCAGCAGTATTTTAATTAACTAACGTTTCTTTCATTTGCATTTAACATTTAAAATGTTTAAAATAATTGGAATTGTATTTATTTTCCAAACTACACATTTTATGTGGAGAACAACATTTTCAACATATTCCAACATTGTCATGAAAGTAATTGTGTGTTTTCCCTTTACAGGAGAAGGAACATCACAGTTTGATACCCCCGATACTACAATACCCACTGCGGCCCCATGTCCGAAACCCATCCATATCACTCAGTATGTTCTGGCCCGGCTGAGGGTAACATGGAAGAAGAGTCCGTGCGAGGGTCGGCTGTATCTGTATTTACCTAATCAGAGTCCAGCCCCTTTGTGCTTTAGCAGCCACATATCAGACAGCTGGTCGAGTGAACTCTGTAAGGACATGAGATGTGGAGACTTCAAGGGCTTTAAGCCCACAAAGAAGGCTTATGGTCATATGCTCACAAGCAACATGACGTTAATCAATGAAGACTGCGTAGGCCTGCAAATCACTTGCGAAGGTACACTGTAAAAAATGATATGATCAATAAGTTATGACAACGTGTTTTTACATTGCCTTAACATATCAAAATAAGACATTTGAAACTAAAAAAAAGGTACATTTTCCAAAAAAATTAATTTAAGTCAGTTTAATGTACTTAAAGTTGAAATGACTTTTAAAAAAAAATTAAGCAAGGAACTTTTTTTTGCAGTGTATGTGTGTGTGTTCTTTTTCTTTTCCAGAGAAGAGTTTTACTATTCTATAACTCTGTATGTTGGAATGTTTTTTTCTTTTCTTTTCAGGTTTCATCGACAAAATAATTGTTAACGCTATATGCTGAGCATTTTGAATAACGCATCATTTTATTTTCTTCCCACATTTTCTCAGATACTCTAGGAAGTGAGTTGGCTGCCTATAAAGCAGTAACTGGCATATCACTTTTCTTGATGTTAGGAGTCATTATGTTTCAGTATGGTCAGCCCACATACAAAGCCATCCGCAAAAGATGTGAGTCAGTGAAGCCAACAAGCGTGTCTTTAATCTCACATTACCTATAAAAAATGTAAATGTTTATATGCAGGCACATAGCACCATTCAAAATGTCTCTGTGTTTGCTTATATACAGTCCAAAAAACTAAGGTTTAATTGAAAATCTGGGTAACACTTTACAGTAAGGTTCCATTTGGTAACATTTAACATGAACTAACACTGAAAACACTTCTAATGCATTTATTTATCTTAATGTTAATTTTACCAATACATAATTAAAATCAAATGTTGAATATTTTAATATTATTTAATGGTCCTTAGCTTATAACTAACATTAACAAAGATTTATAAACAAATGTGGGCTATTCCTCGATGCTAGTTAAAATTAGTTTTTTAATTGCATTTACTTATGTTAACTAATGGGACCTTTTTGCGAAGTGTTACCAAAATCTGATTTTTTTTTTATTATTTAGGATTTACAATTTTTTAAACAAGGAAACATGATATTATTTCATTTTCTGCAGTATTTATAGGTTGCTAATCAAATCTAAGCAAAAATACATATTTATGTAGGTAATGTAATTTAGTTCTTAAATAATGTTGGTTATTGGTTGTCGCATTGATCTGAGCAGCTCTTTACTCGTCTCACACACAAACACTGATTCTGTATTTCTGTATTCTGTACTTTTACTCTTGTAATAGTGATGTTTTGTGTGTGTGAAAAGTAATAATGTCAAATTCCATATTGCCATTTTTAAAAGAAAAAATTTCAGTATTAAATATTTAATTAATTGTGTGCAATAACTTTGATAGCCTAACAATCACACATATGTTGTTCAAACAGTTCAGATTCGTGAAGATGAGAAAACTTCAGTTGTTATGTTACTTCATCCATCATCGTTCTATGAAAGAAACACACAAACATCGGTAAGATCATTTATCATTAGTTTCTGTTGTGTGTGTTTGTATCATTCAGCAGTGAGTCAGATGGAGATCAGTGTGTGATTGTGTTTCTATAATCATCAGCACTTATCAGATATTTTCAAAAGAAGCTATTTTACTGTTAACACAAGTAATACATTTTAAAACAATTAATTAACACAAAATGACTGCAAGATATTTTAATATAATAAATTAACAAAATATTATATAAGTGTCAGGCAGCAGGAAAAAAAATGTATAAAATACAACTAACCGTATTATTGTGCAAAAGAAAGGACAAAAAATAAACTCATTAACTTTTAAAGGGAGAAAAGAAATCAAACTGTATTCAGACACAAATTCATGCATGAAACTCTTCAGTTCAGGCTAATATTAATACAATATTAATCTATTATTTTGGTATTTACAAAATTCAGCTTGTGTTGTTATGATTTAACACAGTTAGGCCTTTGCAGTTCATGCTAAATGATTAGTTTTTTTGTTTTTATAAAAAAAAAAATTATATTTGTTGTGATGTGTTTTACAGAAAGCTGAAGAGGAGAGTCACGTGGAGTATGTGTCTGTGTCAGCATGAGAAGATGATTTAATATTTCAATATAAACAAGATCCAGCTGTGGGATGATTTCACTAAAGGAAACGCATTAAGCGAGTCTATGGTATTAATATTAAGATTGATTTTCAAGGCAATAAGCATATATATTCATGATCTCATATATAGCGACTTGTACTTTGATATGCATTACTTTCTAGTTGTTTCCTGCAAGAGTAGGCTAGGATGCAGCTTCTTAACACCTTTTTGTTTATTTTGTTTATTTTTTATATATAGCCTATAATATCCTGTTTTTGTCAATTCAAGAATGGAACCAATGAATAAATTCAGTCAATTTAGGGAAACAAATATAATGTATGATTCACTGTTGTAATGGTATCATGCAAATGTCACGTGACTGATCACGATATTTCAAACCTTCCAGCCAGCAGAAAAAAAAAGGTCAATATAAGAGCCTCCAAAATGACACTGCTATAACAATATACATAGTAATGGATTTAGAAGTAGGCATTTTCTCCACATAATGGTTTAGTTAAATCTAACATGGTTTAGTTAAATCTAACAGCAGGGGTCGTGTGTGTTCCCCGCTGTATAGAGCGCCATCTAGTGTTCAAAATAAGACTTCACATCTGGAACAATAACACTAGGGATCTTTCTGTGTTTGTTTATCGGTCAAACGAGCCGACCTCGAGTCTCTGTGATCTTCTGTCTCTATATAGCTCAGGTCCCTCCTTTAATGCAAGTCTGTGGGATCTTTTTCACCTGTTTATCGTCCAGCAAGTGAAAATGGTGAGATATACACAATGGATGATAATATAGTAAGCCTACTAGATACATATAGCATCGGCTAGTATCATGTAAGTTTACTATATAGGCCTATTAAATAAATGCTTTTAAAATTACAGTTGATTACTCGCTGGGTTTGTATTGTTGGGTAAATGTAACACACAAACAAACAGCAGAAGAACATCATTTATTCACACTTCTACTCTCAGACAAACACACACGAGTCTCATGGACGATCTTCAAAAACTTTATAAACCACATCCTGATTCATACACTGCATACAACCAAGAGACCATTGCACATTTTACTAAACCTTAAACCCCTAATGAAGATCACCACTGGAAATTAATTCCATTACTTTAAATAAAAACATTGCATTGATTTACAACATTTACAGTTTGACTATCCTGGGATTATTATAATAATATCAACGTATTTGGTTTTACATGCTGGACACATCAATGTGGTAAGTCATTCACCAACGTGAGATTCTACTAAATAAACCTCTAGAAAATGTCTTTAGTTAGATCATAAACAACAGCAAAAAATAAAATAAAAATGCATATATGTGGAGCTGTTATGTGTTTTTCTACTTGCATAATATAAAAGTATCAATTTCTAAAACCAAAAACTAATAACTTTAACAAGCTAAACTATTGAATGGCAGTGTTCTATTGTGTATTTATTGCTTTTCTCCCTCAGTTTCTCAGCATGCTCAACATGTTTGTGTGATTAAAAGCATGATGGATCTCTGACCAAGATGTTTGTCCACCAACAGATAAACCACATTTCTGAAGAAAACCGACTGCAACAAGTTTCAGTTTGACTCCAAACCTCACTAAAACTGTGAGATTATATATATATATAACTGAATAAATAACAATTTTAAAATCACTAGAGTTAGTCTTTATTTCACCATGATAAGTAATTCATCCAATATTCAGACAATATTCTTCTATTTTGACATATTTAACACAGTCAGGCAAGTAATTGTGTGCAATTTGAATGCATAATTTTAAATCTATTAAACCATTAAACTAAAGTTGGAATAACTCAGTTTCAATAGACTTTAGAAAGACGAGGAACGGCTCATAATGAGTAACAGTAAACAACAACAATGAGATTCACTCACAGTAACTACATCATTCATTCCTGCCGCAGTGCATGCTGGGAACTCGAGTACCAGCAAGGATTTTTTTAAAATAATGTTAATCGTTTGTGCATGAGAGTGTGCATGTGTTTGTTTGTTTGTTTGTGTGTGTGTGTGTCTGTGTCAAGTCATGTCACCTTCATTTATATAGCGCTTTTAACAATAACAAATGCCTTTCAAAGCAGCTTTAGTGTGTGTTTTTGTGAGGTTTTGATTGATTCACTCACGTCTGTTTGTTCGTAGTGAGACTTTTCATTTAGTTAGAAGTCTCTGCTGCTGTTACACTTTACACATTTCTGATGATAAAATACATGAAGACGAAGACATGCTGTAGAAAATATGGGATCTTCACATATGATGTTCCTGATGGGAGATTCAGAGACAGACTGAAGCTGGACGATCAAAATCTCTCTACCTCTGGAGGTGGAATATCAGGATAAAAACACCTACAGCTGTGTGCTGAACAATCCCATCAGCAACCAGACCACACATCTGGACATCAACACACTCTGTCACACATGTGCAGGTACCACAGCACTGATGATATATGTGTGTATTTACTGACCTGGGGTTTGTTTCCCGAAAGCATTGTTAGCCCAAGTTGATTGTGAAGACCATTGCCACCAGTGTCAGTGATCAACTTCTTTCACAATGCGTTTGGGAACGCAGCCCTGGACTATTTTGTTGTAGACTGACACATTCTTCACTGTCAGAAATAGGGGTACAGTAGGAGTCAATTTCTGTCCCCCAAGGTACAATCTACACTAACGTACCCCATAGGGCTTATTATTGGACCTCAAGGTACATATATGTACCTTTTTGAGGGTCAAAAAGCATTAAAAGGTACATTTATGTACCGTTTCTTTTAAAGGTTAAGGTACAATATTGTACCCTTGAGGGTACAGCCCCAGTGACAAGTCATTGTACCCCTAAAGGTACAATTATGTACTTTATTTTCTGAGAGACGCTAATGACTGTCTCTCTTCAGCCGTTACAGCACTGCTCCCACAGACTCTTTCACAGTCTCCTTCAGTTCCTCCAGTCTCAGTGTCTCTGATAATGTTGATCTCTGTTGCTGGATCTCTGATGATTGTTGCTGTAGTCGGGATCTTCTGCATCTGCAGGAAATGTAGAAAAATAGGTCAGGAATTCAATTATTAACTATGAATATTGATGCATTTGAATCAGATATATACAAAATTCTTTACAAGAATGCAAGCTCTGTTGTTTTTAACTCATCTGTATTATTGTTAAAGCAGTTCAGACCCAGGAGGAACACAGAACAGATTCAGCATTGTGTAAACCAACAACACGACAAAAGGTAAGATCCTTCATGACTGTGCTGCAGTCAGTTAGTCAGATTGAAGTTTGCTGCATCAGACGGTCAGTGAACAGACCTGTGAATAACAGTCCATCCATTATAATTATTATTGCCTTGGGTGCAGATAAAAAAGTGTGTTTTTTTAAGCATGTTTTTATTTACATTAAGTGTATGTACTGTTTGCAACTAAAAAAGTTAATTTGCATAAATCGAA
Organism: Abramis brama; assembly: GCA_022829085.1. Lineage (NCBI taxonomy): Eukaryota > Metazoa > Chordata > Actinopteri > Cypriniformes > Leuciscidae > Abramis > Abramis brama. Next base: position 30,539,809 of record CM040773.1, on the reverse strand, counting down.
ATGTATTAGCACAGAAAACTCAGTCCTTATTCTATTTCTGTCATACTCCACACGCCTGCGCTACATCTGATGTGAAGGACAAATGAATTTGCAACGGTTGTTTAGTCGTGTTCAGTGTAGACACGGTGTCTGTACCCAACTGTCAGTACCCAACATTCTGCCACCAACTTTTGTGTTAGCAGAAGATTATTATTTTTTTAACCTTGGTTATACATTTTAGTATGACATACAAACGCTATGGTCATACATGATTTCATCCATCTCAAGTTAAAACGATATACTTCGATGTTTGCGGTGGTCGAAGCGCAACATGCCTTCAGACGGGATTGGGAATGCTTGTCCTTCTCTAATTGTGCTCTTTTATTTACCACAGAACATTGTGTTCCCAACATGAAATATACATGGGCGCCTGAGCAAATTCTTTACCTCTTGAGGGGCCCTTCATCCCCCAGAACTATTACTTACATTTACTCAGTTGTTCTTAATCACAAAGTGCAAGTTATCAGCCTTTTATTTTGCAGGAATAAATGCCATGTACAAAACATCCGAACCTATAGGTCTGCCATATAAAATATACACACATATATCACTGCATGAACTACATATTGACACACAGTCCATTTGTTCTGTTTTTTGAAACTCACTGACACCATTTGTTCACTTTTGAAGATAACTTTTGCCTGTTTGAATGAATGTAGGCCTACCTAATGACTTGCATGTATGATGTCATTTCCTCTAGCTTCTGTTCTTGTGCTTCTGTGTTGATGCTGTTCTACGCTGTGAAATAATCAGGAGGCATTCAGTTAATTACATTATATACGAAAAAGAAAATCTGTTAAACATAGTGGAATTGGTCTGCAATTAATTTCCACTCTGAGTGAATTTGAAGCAAAATTCTATTATTAGCTTTTAAACTGTCGCATCATCAGGTTCCTGATTGAGTTTGTGTTTCCTTCCAGAAATCAAAGACGGATCCTGTGTATGAAAATGTCCCCAAAAAACGATGATCAAATACTGTATCTACTGGGTCTGATGTTAGAGTTAGTACTGCACACTGACTCACACCTCTTGACCACATTTATTCTCGGACAGGATATATCTGTTTTGACTTCACTCTTTGTATCATATATTTTGGTATTGTGGTGTATGAAATTCTATTTTAATTTAGTGGTTCCCCTATATAACAGCATCCAGAAACTCAACTAAATTGTTCTACTTTTAATTTATCATATGGAAATATATAAACATTCATTATTAAATAAATGTTATTTAAATGTTCCTTTGTCTGTCATTTACTGTTCCTCAATTATTATTTTTAGGGAAACTTGACTGGATATTAACTGCATTACATAGTGACTGCAGTATCACACAATATGATCTGCTGGATATTTTGTCAAATGTAACACAATCACATCATCGCTCTCTAGTGTCCAAAGCAGAGAATCACTCAGTTCTCTAAGAATAGCATAGCACTAGCCTACTTTTACTCGCTATATAACAGATGCTGCTGTTCTGATAGAGGAACCACCAAAGAGTATGACTGCTGATGGCTATTTGAACAACAAAACTATGATAATAGGCTAAATTGTATTTAATCAGCAGTGTCATTCGGCCAAGCTTGTGTTCTGTGAGGAGTGACTGCGGTGATAATAAATCACACCAGTTCCAGAACAACAGCAACACATACTCTTCCAATACCTTATCTTAAGACATGCGTGGATATTTCATGATAATTGTCATTATTACTAGAGTACGGAGCCCCTAAAGGTGGTGGAAAATATTTTAGGTTGGGAGAATTTTTTTTTTCAAATCTTTTGCGTTCCCTCGCAAAACTTTTGCGTTCCCCCGAGAAACTTTGCGTTCCCTCGCAAAGATATTTGCGTTCCCACGCAAAACTTTTGCGTTCCCTCGCAAAGATATTTGCGTTCCCACGCAAAACCTGTTTTGAGCTCGGACAGACACTTCCTGTTTAATGTCCCGCTGGCAGTGTTTCAGAGCTTCGTACGTTAATGGAGCGTTTCATAGTGTTTGAACTTGGACTCAGATATAAAGATGCGGTCAGTGTTTAACTCAAGGAGTTCAGTGAAGCGGGCAATATTCACATAGGCTATTCGAACGTCCCTATTCTTGAGCTAAACGTTGTTAAAGCACAAACGACACCTATTTACAACCAGTAACCTAGACAACGAGTACAACCCAATTCTCATCAAAACAAGCTTTTATAATATAGGCTAAATGGATCTCTATGAGCAGGCGGCTGAGAGACAAGCTCAAAGGGACCGTCTGCAAAGTGCAATATAACCCAAAAACGATTACACCTCAACTCATAGTCAAAAATAGTCATTGACTTCAATGTTACAAACTGTAGTGCCACCCAATTCAGTTTACATATCAATGGTGACCCACTGGTCATACTACACTGCTTTTGCACATTTTATATTATGAAAAATATTCAATAACTTCACTGTAACACACCACATTTAGTTCACACATCACCGCTCTGTTGGTTATAGGCCTACAACACTTGTTTGGGAAGTAATTGCACATAAAAAATAAGTAGGCCTATTCTTTACACAAATTATATTGGTACTGTACGCAGCGTTTGCATTATATTTGCTTACTGAATTTGATGGCATCACTGTATAACAGTGAAGTTATTTATAATATAATTTCTAAAAAGGGTGAAGTTATGCATTTTATTTCATAATAAATAATTCTAAAAAAAAGTATGCTTTTTAAAAAAAATCTAACTATGTGGTATAACCAGCAGGAGAGCAGTGATGTGTGAACTGAATTTGGTGACAGTACAGTGTGATCACAGTGAAGCTATTAAATATGTTCAATATAAAATGTGCAGAAGGGTTGTGGAATTTGCACTTTACAGACGGCCCCTTATTTGGACTTGTCTCTCATTCGTCTGGTTAGAGACAAATTAATATTATAAAGCTCGTTTTGATGAGAATTGGGTTGTAGCTCGTTGTCTAGGTTACTGTGATTGTAAATAGGTGTCGTTTGTGTTTTAACAACGTTTAGCTCAAGAATAGGGAAGTTCGAATAGCCTATGTGAATATTGCCAGCTTCACTGAACTCCTTGAGTTAAGCACTGACCGCATTTCTTTATATTTGAGTCCAAGTTCAAACACTATGAAACGCTCCATTAACGTACGGAGCTCTGAAACACTGCCAGCGGGACATTAAACAGGAAGTGTCTGTCCGAGCTCAAAACAGGTTTTGCGTGGGAATGCAAATATCTTTGCGTGGGAACGCAAATATCTTTGCGAGGGAACGCAAAACTTTGCGTGGGAACGCAAAGTTTCTCGGGGGAACGCAAAAGTTTTGCGAGGGAACGCAAAAGATTTGAAAAAAAAAAAAAATTCTCCCAACCTAAAATTTTTTCCACCACCACGTCCATTTAGGGGCTCCGTAGTACTTGGACTCAAATATAAAGAAATGCGGTCAGTGCTTAACTCAAGGAGTTCAGTGAAGCGGGCAATATTCACATAGGCTATTCGAACGTCCCTATTCTTGAGCTAAACGTTGTTAAAGCACAAACGACACCTATTTACAATCACAGTAACCTAGACAACGAGCTACAACCCAATTCTCATCAAAGCGAGCTTTATAATATTAATTTGTCTCTAACCAGACGAATGAGAGACAAGTCCAAATAAGGGGCCGTCTGTAAAGTGCAAATCCCCAAACCTTCTGCACATTTTATATTATTGAACATATTCAATAGCTTCACTGTGATCACACTGTACTGTCACCAAATTCAGTTCACACATCACTGCTCTCCTGCTGGTTATACTACATAGTTTGATTAAAAAAATGCATAATTTTTATAATTATTTATTATGAAATAAAATCAATAACTTCACCCTTTTTAGAAAATATATTATAAATAACTTCACACTGTTATACAGTGATGCCATCAAATTCAGTAAGCAAATATAATGCAAAAGCTGCGTACAGTATAGCTACCAATATAATTTGTGTAAAGAATAGGCCTACTTATTTTTTATGTGCAATTCCCAAACTAAGTGTTGTAGGCCTATAACCAACATTAGAGCGGTGATGTGTGAACTAAATGTGGTGTGTTACAGTGAAGTTATTGAATATTTTTTATAATATAAAATGTGCAAAAGCAGTGCAGTATGACCAGTGGGTCACCATTGATATGTAAACTGAATTGGGTGGCACTACAGTTTGTAACATTGAAGTCAATGACTATTTTTGACTATGAGTTGATGCTGTAGTCGTTTTTGGGTTATATTGCACTTTGCAGACGGTCCCTTGAACTTGTCTCTCAGCCGCCTGCTCATAGAGATCCATTTAGCCTATATTATAAAAGCTTGTTTTGATGATAATTGGGTTGTAGGTTGTCTCGTTGTCTAGGTTACTGTGATTGTAAATAGGTGTCGTTTGTGCTTTAAAGGGATAGTTCACTTTGAAATAAAATTTTGGTATGTTTTAGCTTACCTCAAGGGCATCCAAGATGTAGGTGTCTTTTTTTCCATAGGAGTTTCAATTTTGATATTTTTAGGTCAAACCGTTCTTGTCTGTCAGTCATTTCATGCAGGTCTATGGTCACTGTCTCAAAGAGCATGCACAAAGTCCAAATTAAAACAATTCCCCATCGTCCAAATTAAACAATTCCCCATCGTAAGTACACATTGATGGCCTAAGACACGAAACGAGCGGTTTGTGTGAGAGAACGAACAGTATTTATATCGTTGTTACCTCTTGAACACAGCCGCGTCCAAATGATCTGAGGGCGCGGGCGGGTATACACGAAGTCGCCTTGGCTACGGTTTCGTTCCAATGAACTGCAGTAGCGAAGGCGACATCTAGTGTATATCTCTATATATCCGCGGGCGGGTATAGATACACTAGATGTCGCTTGGCTACGGTTTCGTTCCAATGAACTGCAGTAGCCAAGGCGACATCTAGTGTATATATCTCTACCCGCCCGCTCCCTCAGATCATTTGGACGCAGCTGTGTTCAAGAGGTAACAACGATATAAATACTGTTCGTTTTCTCACACAAACCGCTCGTTTCGTGTCTTAGGCCATCAATGTGTACTTACGATGGGGAATTGTTTTAATTTGGACTTTGTGCATGCTCTTTGAGACAGTGACCATAGACCTGCATGAAATTACTGACAGACAAGAACGGTTTGACCTAAAAATATCAAAATTGAAACTACTGCGGAAAAAGACACCTACATCTTGGATGCCCTTGAGGTAAGCTAAAACATACCAAAATTTTATTTCAAAGTGAACTATCCCTTTAACAACGTTTAGCTCAAGAATAGGGACGTTCGAAAAGCCTATGTGCAGGGGCGGAATAAGGTGGTGTTACGACCCTTCATGGTTTTAAAGTCTAGGAAGGTAGAAGGGGAACATTACGTCACCTGTCAACAATATTTACTATTAAAACACTGGAAAATGAGTGAAACCAAGAAGCAGCAAAACGTTTGAACACATTTATTATGTGCAACTGGTCAAATGATCTCTCTATATACACAGATATATATAGAGATAAATAAATAAAGAATTAAAGTTGTTTACAATCAAAAGCAAATCAAACAAACCAACAAATTATATTATCCCAGAACTGGGAGGGGAAAAGGGAATAACTGGACAGTGCCAACTCAAAAAAAAAGAATAAAACAAAAGAATCTTTCTATACCATTTTAGACTAACCTAACTAATACAAAAGAAAAATGTAGAAAGGAAAAATCTTCGACGTCCGAGACGTCGTATCCTTCCCTACTCTAACTATCAAACAAAAATACAACAAATGGCACATGCCCCTTAACCTAGTGTATTTAAACAGAAAATAAACCTAAGTGCTATGTACGTCACGTGACATCTCTTACCTGTCCCTTTCCCTTTACCATTTCAAAAACACAGCGTTACCGCTCTCAAACATTTATAATCAGAATTGGACGGCAAAACAGCGAGATCTCACATGACCGATGTTAAGCACATTAACAGAGCTTGATAAATTCTCAACGAAAACAAGCAAAACCAAAATCAAGCTTAACAGAAAAGAAATGCCAAGCGCACAAAGTCAAGTTCACAAACAAAAAGGCCGCCGCCGTCTAATGCGTTCGTGACTCCTTTTATAGTTCCCGGATTTCCGGTAACCATATAACTGGATCTCGCTTGCAGACGTCAGCACGCCAAACCCCTCCTCTCGGACGGTTGACAGCCAATCAGGCGACCGATCAGCACATCACCTGGGAAAGAGAAAATAAACGGACAGCGGCAGAAACAATACAAAAGAAACTAAAAAAAACCCCAAAGTCGCACAGCTTGTTGTCACATAATATCGTAACAGTGGTCAGGGGCCCCTAGGCTGCTCTTTGTGTGAGGCCCCCCACCCCGTTCCGATCAGAGCTCGTGAGTGGAGAGCGCATTTCTGAATATTCCGCTCCCTCGCTCATTCCGCAGGGTCGCTCGCTCAACCCAGAATGGCTTGCAGGTTCGAAAACATGTGGAATAAGGGCTGCTTCCGACTAAATTTTTTTCTAGTCGACTAGTAGTTGTTCATTTAAGCCATTCGTGGACAAATCGCCCCCTTTATATTAATTTAATTACTTAGGCTATATACAGGATAATGAGCGTTTACGTAATATAGCTGCACTCAAGCGCACGACCGCATGCATAAAGCTTGCCACAAAGAACCGGTAAAAGTAATGATTATGAATGTGTCTAAAGTAGCAAGGAGACATTTAATTATTTATTAATAAACTGGTGTTTTCTGTGTCGCGGCAAAGATGAAGTTGATGCGGTCTCGACATGAACGCCAGAGAGAAATGCACATTTCATATGGATTACATATTCAGAGAGTAGCCTATTTATTTTGGTTTTGAATATTTTCGTTTAAAAGTAGACATTTCAAGCTTTCTATAATATATAGCCCATATTTCTCAAATCTGTGAGGCACAAGCTGAGTTTCGGCGCCCTCCAGTTCACGTGCAATGCAAGTGATCGTGTCGGCGCCTTATTACATTGTCTGCTATATATTTGCTTCTTATTTATTAAATACAGGCAATTGGTTAATAAAACATGGATCAAAATTAAGATACAATTTATACAAAACGAAAATATTTTAAAAAAGAGACTACAAAACAAAACTTAAAGGAGAAGTTCACTTTCAAAAAAACTTTTGCTGATAATTTACTCACCCCCATGTCATCCAAGATGTCCATGTCTTTCTTTCTTCAGTCGCAAAGAAATTAAGGTTTTTGATGAAAACATTCCAGGATTTCCCCCCATGTAATGGATTCTATTGGGACCCAAACGGTAGAAGGTCCAAATGACAGTTTAAGTGCAGCTTCAAAGGGCTTTAAACGATACCAGACGATGAATAAGGGTCTTATCTAGCGAAACGATCGGTCATTTCCAAAATAAATAAAAAAGTTTAAGTTTTATAAGCACAAATGTTCGCCTTGCTCTGTTCTGTGATGCGCGTTCGTGACGTCACGTAATACGCAATTACGTTGAAAAGGTCACGCTTGAAAAATTTCTGTCCTGAAGAAAATGTTCTTTTTGGCTTTTTAATATTAAAACACCGAGGATACGCACACGAAATGGGCATTTTAAACGATAAACTGACACAAATACATTTGAAAATGTGTATATGGTCCTCCTTCCGCACATTTGTAAACACGTCAAGCGTGACCTTTTCAACGTAATTGCGTATTACGTGACGTCACGAACGCGCATCACAGAACAGAGCAAGGCGAGCGTTTGTGCTTATAAAACTTAAACTTTTTTATTTATTTTGGAAATGACCGATCGTTTCGCTAGATAAGACCCTTATTCATCGTCTGGTATCGTTTAAAGCCCTTTGAAGCTGCACTTAAACTGTCATTTGGACCTTCTACCGTTTGGGTCCCAATAGAATCCATTACATGGGGGGAAATCCTGGAATGTTTTCATCAAAAACCTTAATTTCTTTGCGACTGAAGAAAGAAAGACATGGACATCTTGGATGACATGGGGGTGAGTAAATTATCAGCAAAAGTTTTTTTGAAAGTGAACTTCTCCTTTAATGAAGTGGTCAAAATGTTTTACCCATGTCTCCAGACATATTGCGCATCTCATGATGTATCATATCTTTCTCATGCTGCATGCTCACTTTCATAATCAACATTGATTAAATTAAAAAACATAATGACGTCACATATTTTCCAACCCAGCCCTCACCCCTGTTGCAACAGTCGTTGTTTAGGTACCTTAAACGCGCACGTACAGTCTCGGAGTCATCGCTGGAACCAGGAGATGAAGGAGAGCTGAGATCCACATCACCTAGCACATCTTCGTCTCTGCCACCCCAGGGTGCTAGTGCGGCTAGCGCAGCTAGCGCGACCAGCGCCGTTGCTAGGAGGGCGCCAGCGCCGCTGCCTCGCGAGTGGATGATGGCCCTGAAGACGCCTAGCAATGGTATAGTGGTAGTATACCTTTAGTTAAGTTATACCTTAAGAGTCTTCGTAGCGCGCTAAGAGACAAAGTTAATGGGAAACGCAGCCCAGGTATGATGCGTAATGGAGATTCCAAAGCGCTCTTCTTTGGTCAGAACCATGGAGAGTGATCGCGGATAGGTCCGTCCTATGCACCGAAACTTTTTTACAGTGCAACAAAATATTTAAAGAGCATCAAGCTATTAAAATCTATATTATGTATACTCACAGATAATTTAACAGTATATTAGTCAGTAATTTTTATTAGGTTAAACAATGATTGGATAACGTTTTTAATTTAACGTTCACAATTGGTCTGGCCCATCCAAACTGGAATCCTGGCGCCGTGCCGTGCCTGGTTCGAGCTTAAGTAAAAAAAAAAAAAATGTCTGGCCAATCCGAGGCCCCCTGCACACGTGGGGCCCCTAGGCTGCAGCCTACGCAAGCCTGTGCATTAATCCGCGCCAGCCTATGTGAATATTGCCACTGACCGCATCTTTATATCTGAGTCCAGGTTCAAACACTATGAAACGCTCCATTAACGTACGGAGCTCTGAAACACTGCCAGCGGGACATTAAACAGGAAGTGTCTGTCCGAGCTCAAAACAGGTTTTGCGTGGGAACACAAATATCTTTGCGAGGGAACGCAAAACTTTGCGTGGGAACGCAAATATCTTTGCGAGGGAACGCAAAAGTTTTGCGTGGGAGCGCAAAGTTGGAACGCAAAAGTTTTGCGTGGGAACGCAAAGTTTCTCGGGGGAAAGCAAAAGTTTTGAAAAAAAAATTTTCTCCCATCCTAAAATTTTTTCCACCACCACGTCCCTTTTGGGGCTCCGTACTACGGTCATACTACACTGCTTTTGCACATTTTATATTATGAAAAATATTCAATAACTTCACTGTAACACACCAAATTTAGTTCACACATCACCGCTCTAATGTTGGCTATATACAACACTTAGTTTGGGAAGTAATTGCACATAAAAAATAAGTAGGCCTATTCTTTACACAAATTATATTGGTAGCTATACTGTACGCAGCTTTTGCATTATATTTGCTTACTGAATTTGATGGCATCACTGTATAACAGTGTGAAGTTATTTATAATATATTTTCTAAAAAGGGTGAAGTTATTGATTTTATTTCATAATAAATAATTATAAAAACTATGCATTTTTTTTAAATCAAACTATGTAGTATAACCAGCAGGAGAGCAGTGATGTGTGAACTGAATTTGGTGACAGTACAGTGTGATCACAGTGGAGCTATTGAATATGTTCAATAATATAAAATGTGCAGAAGGTTTGGGGATTTGCACTTTACAGACGGCCCCTTATTTGGACTTGTCTCTCATTCGTCTGGTTAGAGACAAATTAATATTATAAAGCTCGTTTTGATGAGAATTGGGTTGTAGCTCGTTGTCTAGGTTACTGTGATTGTAAATAGGTGTCGTTTGTGCTTTAACAACGTTTAGCTCAAGAATAGGGACGTTCGAATAGCCTATGTGAATATTGCCCGCTTCACTGAACTCCTTGAGTTAAGCACTGACCGCATTTCTTTATATTTGAGTCCAAGTTCAAACACTATGAAACGCTCTATTAATGTACGGAGCTCTGAAACACTGCCAGCGGGACATTAAACAGGAAGTGTCTGTCCGAGCTCAAAACAGGTTTTGCGAGGGAACGCAAAACTTTGCGTGGGAACGCAAATATCTTTGCGAGGGAACGCAAAGTTTCTCGGGGGAACGCAAAAGTTTTGCGAGGGAACGCAAAAGATTTAAAAAAAAAAAAAAAAAAATTCTCCCAACCTAAAAATTTTTCCACCACCACGTCCCTTTAGGGGCTCCGTACTACGCAAACAAAGAGGAATATCATGAATCACGTCTGTTCTCTCAGATCCTCTGTATGAGCAGCGCCTGCAATGCAGATCTGTATGCCGTATCTTCCCGTATCAAAATAAGAGTCTCTGCTCAGATTGTCCATGTAAAAAGGTAATATTATTTTTTTCTCAATGTCCATATTCAGAGTGCAAAAGGGAATATATTTATTGTTCACACTTTTCACAGTCGCACTACTTCTGACAGAGTTTTCATGTTTTGGGATTTTTAACAAAAAAATTATTTGTACCAAGTAAAATGCCCCCACTCTGACAAAGCAATTTGCTTTTATACATTTACAGCAAAATCAGATTACAAGCAGTTTAATCTTAGATAAATATGAATATTAATTCATGAACCATGCTGAAAATCAGCCTATTTGAAAAATTGTGTTAGCTGATGCTAGCTGGTTAGCTAACTTGAGGTGATTTTTAAATATAAAATCCAAATATTTTTATCAAAATTTGATGGAAAACCAAAGGATGTGTTGTTCAGTAACATTAATCATGATAGTGGGAAGCAATGCCCCCTGGGGGCATTTTACACCACAGACTAGGTTTTTTTTTTTTTTTAATTGTCATTCTGAAAATATTATTTTTATTTTCCTTAAATAACATGCACTCCCTAACTAAAGGCCATCATATTCTCATATCATATATAACGGCAATGTTCTGCTAAACAACAAGCTTTAAAAACACTTTTTCCCCCTCACTGCTATGTGTGAAATCCGTTTTCTCGCAGGTACGTCACCAGTGTAAGCTTCACAGTGAATAATTCTACATCACTCGTCAACTCTTGAAGGACCAGCACCATATCCTCTTCTACCACTGTTTGAAGAATTCATCTTACAGAATCTGACAGTAAGTTTTGGGAGTTGATTTTTAGTCTATCTCTGCAAAACGGACTTCAGGGTAGGAGATGGACTAAAAATGAACTAAACATAAACCCCCAAAATTACTGTCAGATTCTGTAAGATGAATTCTTCAAACAGTGGTAGAAGAGGATATGGTGCTGGTCCTTCAAGAGTCACTCTCAATCTGTCTGTCTATAAAGCCTATAAAAAAACAGTCTTCATGTATTTTATACACTTCAGCTTGTGATTCTTATTAAGAGGGGGTTCATTTTTAGGATTCTTTGCCTAACCCAAGTCTCTGAGATCCTGACACCTTGCTCTTCTGGAGACTCCAGGTAGGTTGCAGGTCTGGAAAATGGTGGCGCTGGAGACTAAAGGGTTCCTGATGGTTTCACACTTAATTCTTCACCTTAATTCTTAATTCTTTTTAACATGTGTCTTTTCTTCTCCACCTGTATTTGTCTGACCCTGCTGACCCAATGAGCATTTCACCATCCAATGGTCATGCCTTAACTGCAATTTCTAGTATTGCATTAGTATTGCATTCTTCTCATGGGCATTTAATAATTTTTGACTTTTCTGTCTGAGTTCAATCTCTTTTTTGGCTTATTTTATCTGTAAAAGAAAACTTGCCTAATAATTCTGCACACTTGAATATAAGGCGTTTTTCATTTACAGCCTTCATGAACAATTATATATCGCTTATAAATGATTAAATAAAAAATGAATAGTAGTTATTAAGATTAATATGGTTTGGAATTGGCTAAATGTGCCTGGGAATAGAATATGATCAGAAAATCAACATGCCTAATAATTCTGCACGCACTGTGTGTTAAATATGATTAATGTTTTGCTATTGCTTTTCTCTGTCTGTGTCAGACACAGTTTCTCATCATAGTTTAGGTCTATTGTTTCTGTAGAGTAGAATAGAGACTTTATAGCAGCAGAACAGGAAGAAGCTCTTCACCTACACACATGCTCTAAATAGCCATTCTCTCTCACAAACAAGTTGGTCCACCAACAGATCAAACCACATCTCTGAAGAACACCAACCGCATCTTTCGGTTTGACTCAGAAGACGAACATCAGTAAACCGGTATGTGAGATCAGACACGCGGTTTTTCTAACTTTTTCCATGCACTGAAAATGAGAGCTGAATAAATATACACAGCCATTTTAAAATTAGAGTTACACTCCATTTCACTGTACAATGTTCATCACATATTTTCATCCAACATTCACACAATATTCTTCTACTTTTAAATATTTAACATCGTCAATGTTAAATTTCAAAGATTATCAAAATGATCATTTTTAAAAAAATGTTTTCCACTATTAAAAACATAGTTTTATTACATATAGTCTTATTATAAGACTGTATGTAACCATATATAACATGCGTCAGAGCGGTTGTGCATGTGCACTAGGAGGGTCACTCTCTGTTAGGGGAGGATTCACACACATGATTAACAGTTCTGTTTCGCTTGCTTTAATCAGTTTGAGTTTTCGCTGAACTGAAAATGTTTCACACGCTTGTTTTGTTCTGTTTGTGCTGCTGCCGTCTCATTGGTAAGTTATTCATATATTTGTGTGGTGTCATTTATTTGCATTTCAGTTACAATTAATTTATCATGTAACTTTACATTTATTTTGCTACAGAAGATAATTTTAAAAAACAATACAAATAAATATATTGATTCACATATGTCTGACTGTTGAAATGTGTCACCTTTTATTTTGTTCAGCATCTCTGCTGCTGTTCTTCAATTCATATTTAAAGGTTAGCAAATGAGTTCAGGCTTTTTAAGAGCCTTAATCAGTAACAAAACCTCTTCATGTTCTCCAGGTGTGTTTGGTGATTCAGTGTCAGTGATGGAGGGAGATTCTGTTACTCTAAACACTGATGATACTGAAATACATGAAGATGAAGACATGCTGTGGAAATATGAAGCTGAAAAGTCTCTCATAGCTCAAATCAGTAAAGCTGCTGGAATCTTCTCCACATATGATGATGTTCCTGATGGGAGATTCAGAGACAGGCTGAAGCTGGACGATCAAACTGGATCTCTGACCATCACAAACACCACAACTGAACATGCTGGAGATTATGAACTACTGAAAAGTGGAGCGAGACGATCATCAAAAACATTCAGTGTTTCTGTCTATGGTGAGTCGAGACATTATCCTGCTCTTGGTATTTTGTTAGCTATTTACATATAGAAATGTTTGATAATTTCATAGTTTGAGAAGACAGACACAATCACTGCTATAGTCATCACACTAAACACATTGAACTGAAAAAAAGATTGTTGTTTAGATTCATCCATATTTCTCTTTATTCTCTTTTTTTTTTCAGCTCGCCTGCCAGTTCCTGTCATCAGCAGTAACTCTTCACACTGTTCTTCATCATCATCAAATTGTTCATTGGTGTGTTCATCAGTGTTGAATGTGTGTGATGCGACTCTCTCCTGGTACGCAGGAATCAGTGTATTGTCCAGCATCAGTGTGTGTGATCTCAGCATCAGTCTCTCTCTACCTCTGGAGGTGGAATATCAGGATAAAAACACCTACAGCTGTGTGCTGAACAATCCCATCAGCAACCAGACCACACATCTGGACATCAACACACTCTGTCACACATGTGCAGGTACCACAGCACTGATGATGTGTGTATTTACTGACCTGATGTATCAAGTTATATATACTGTAGTGCTGATATTCACTCGCAGTAATGGCTCATTTTGTCCATTACAGATGAGGCTCAACCATTGTTTCATACAGTGTTGATCTCTGCTGCTGCTGGGTCTCTGATTATTGTTGCTGCCGTTGGGATCTTCTGGATCTGCAAGAAATGTAGAAAAATTGACAGCGGAGGCAAGTGTTACAAAGAAGTATTATAACAAATAATGATTTTAAAATTTGCTCTAAATATTTTTGATCGATTGATAGCACTATCATTTAATCAATTATTGTCACACAATTATTCTCATAATTACTTTTTATAAATTATCAAAGTTCATTTTTATTAAAAACACTGGAAATGCAAAAACAGAAAAATCTGCATGTTTTCAGCAATAAAAATTCTTTCTCCATTTTATAAACAATCTTACATGTGTAAAGAAACTGCTAATGCTCAAATTAAAATCTCTATGATGACTTGATCAATTTTACCATGCAAAAAATGCAAATGACTTTACTCTTGTTAAACATCCTGCCTGGGTTTGATTTATAAATTAAAGAATGTTTCTCTAAATTTAATGGTAAACACAAACTCTGTTTTGAATTGTTTTGTGTGTGAAAAAGTTATAGGCCTAATGTTAAATGGTTGATGCCATTTTTAAAAACTGTATCGTTAAACATTTAATTAAATGTGTGCATTAACTTTGACAGCCCTAGTAATTATATGTTGTAAAGAAACAGATCAAGTTGAGTTTTGTTGTTTTAGTGCATCTTTTCTTGTTGAAACAGTCGAGACTCGCGAAGACGAGATCACTTACGCTGATCCTGTGTTCTTCAAAAGAAACGCACAGAAACCGGTAAGACAATTAATGATGTTACACATAAAAATACACGTCACAGATTACATTTGAGCAAGCAATTAGTCATTTGAACTTGACTACATTTTAGCACCTGAGAAACACTGCAGGATCTCTAATTTTTAAATTAATTTGTTAAACTTATGTAATTACATTGAGGAAATTAAACATTTTAACAGTTTGTACATCAAGACTTTAACAAGTCCTTTTGAACAAATAAGGTTTTGTTTCATTAAAATAAAAGTTATTGTGTCAGATAACTACTAGAAATAGTATATAATTTAATTAATTTGTATTGTGTATTATTATTATTATTATTATTATTATGCTATAATATAACCACCCACAATTTTTAACTAAAAAAAAAAAAAAAATGAAAAGGTGTTTCCTCAAGCTGGTTTATGTTAGCTTTGCCATAGGAGGGATTTTTTTCTTATTCATATAATAGTGCAGATCACATTACATCTCAATCAATCTTCAGAAATAACCTGCCCCCTTTTTTATTATTATCATATATTTTGTAATGCATTGTTTTTGTTTTGTTTGTTTTTTATTACAGAAAGTAAAAAGTGAGGATCACATGGATTATTCCCCTCTCAACATGAGCAGATGATCAAATTAAATTATTTTTATAATTTACAAGTACTAGACAGCTGTTTGACCACTTTCACTGCAAACCTCCTTTCAGGGGGTTTACATCTTAGTTTACATCTAAACCGATATTGTTTGATCTGTTGGACAAATAGCTTGTGCGTGAGACTATGTCTACTGCTGGAGGTTTGTGTTTGATGTCAGTTTTTGAGTGTGTTCGAGGTGTCAGTAGTGTGTTTGAGTGTGGTTAAAGGGCTTTTTCCATTCCTGCTCACATGAAACCATTTGACTTCTGCTCTGCAGAATTTCTTTTTACTACAAAATTCTGAACTTATGTTCAAAAAAAGGTCTTAAATCAAACACTGATATTACTATGAATTATGAAAATATCGTATACTTTGTGTGCATATGCAACATGATCGTATACATGCATGCAGTGATCGTGCAGATAAGCTCTGCTAGTTTCAGTAGTTATTTCCAGCTATAGGAAGAAAGGCAGAAGTTATTTCTAAGAAGAACTATTCTTGATTCTCACATCTTTTTTTAAAATAAAGGTCATGCCCTTGTTTGATGGATGTTGTAATTTCTTTTGTTTTCATTAGTTGTGTGAAGAAAATAACTAAAAGTAGAAAATGATGGCAAAACAGTGCACAGCAGTGCTGCTGTCCAAAGGAAAAACACAAATCATCAAAATGTAGGTATTAAATATTCTTTAAAATTCTTATCTCTTCAGATGGCTTTGCTCGTTCAAAAAGAAAGTGTGAAAATTAAAATCAATTAGAATTTTTTTTTTCTGATTTCCATTATTGCCATTGTAGTGTTCTGTTTTGAATGGGAACTTGCACTGCGTCCTAGGAATACCTTTGGGCAATGCCTCCAGCGTGACTGATGTCTGAAGCACATGTCTAAATGCGACAATAACATTGACCAGCGATAGCCAATGACGTCACCGTTGCGACCAGAGTATATAAAGAGTGCCTGTAGTACACGTCAACAATTTATTTTGTCTTCATGATCCGTTTGTTTTTGTACAGTGAAGATGATCACTCATCAAAGCATTTTAGGAAGTTTGTGCCTCAGTCTCAGAGACGACACTTGAGGACACATGACTTGTGCATTATGTGGTAGGGTAAGGAGTACACATTCAGTTCTCCAGGGAACTCGAGGTAGCCTTTACTCTCACCTGAGGGATAGTAGTTTGTGTCAACACAGGCACGCTTGGCTCTCAAGTGATAGAGTCTGGTGTTTGAATACTTGGTTTGTTGCTGGAGTCTCAGCTGAACATTTTTGATGGCAAGGCTAGCACTTTTCATTACCCCCCTTATACTTTCTGGTGATCTGCCATACGAGCAAGGCTTGGAGCTCTTCTGATCTCTGGTCTCCTACAGGCAGCGGTCTGTTCACCTTGGGCGAACCCCTCCTGTTGGACGTCACCTCTGAGAGTGTTGGAGCCTAGAGAACAAATCATATTACAGGTTTTACAATGGTTGTAGTTAGCTTTAACTGGTAGCTCCCATTGTATGATGAGCATGGGGAATGCCATGGACACTGTAAGGCTTGAAACTTACGCTGCTATTTTGAACCAATAATCGGAAAAAAAAGGCATGTGAAGGATGACGTGTATAATTCAAATATTTATCGGACTCCAATATAATTAGTCTGAATTAAAGTTGTTGTTATTCTTTAACCTCTTATTCATTAAGGTAAAGGTCTTTCTTAGAACTGATAGCAAAACGTAGGATTTAATGTAATGGAAAATTATGATTTTCATTGATTTACAGTGTTGATTTTCATTATTTTCATTATTAAGACATTGAAATGATCTTTGCTGGACTGTACGTAGTCTGCCAACATATGACTAATGTGTGTGTGTGTTTAAACACTGGGAAACAGGTGAGACATCAGGAGGAGGCAGATTGAAAAGGGGCTCTGACCCCTAGGGTCAGAGCCCGTCCAATTTAGAACTTGTGAGTTTGTAAGAATAAACTCAGCAGGATTAGATGACTAGCAGAGAAACCTTCCCTTGTTTAGATAAGAGCCTGTAAGCAGGAGACCTTGAAAGCAGTATAAAGGCTCCTCTGCCCTCCCTCTCGTCGTTGCACTTGTTTCACAGACTGTACTGGTGACTTCTGTGTGGCAACTGGGCCTTCTTGCAAGAATAAAATACTTTTAATGATCATTTGAATTTCAGAGTGTCTCTTACGCAGTGATGATTGTTTAATGAGAATTTTTGCCACAACATTTAACCTGAACGTTTAGATAACAAAAGTTATAATCACTTTAGTTTTCAACATAATCAGTGATAAAAGGAAAAATTCTCAAAGCCAAGCAAAGCAAAGTTATTTAAGTTACATGTTTAAATATACAGACAGAATAATGGAACAACATACTGGATAGAAACTTAGTTGTAACAAATAATGCACTGCTGTGCAGAAGAGGCCGTGAAAGCCTTTCTCATAGTATGAGGTTACACACTGGTGTGTGGGAGTGACAGAGTTAAAGCCTTTCTCATAGTGTGAGGTTACGCACCAGTGTGCAGGAGTGGCGGGGTTAAAGCCTTTCTCCCAGGTCAACAGTTACCTTTCCTTCTTATACCCTGAGCAAAGCATTGTTAAACATGAGTGGAATAACAACACCAAAACCAACTGACAGGAAACCAATAGATGAGGCAAATGTGTGGTGATCAAGAGGGGAAGAAGAACATTAACATATTCTCCTCAATGTATGTTTAACCAATCGTACCTAGATTGTACATTAGGATACTTTAATATCTCTATTAAGTTCACCACCATTCATTTCCGTTTATAGACTGTCAGATGAGACCAAACATGGCATAGTTACATATTAGAACACACTAAATAAACAGTATGTAGTTGGAAGCATATGTCCTATGAAGCAAATGGTACAGACGTGTCATTGAGGTGCAAACGACTCTGTCTCCCCCGACAGATCCATCCTGTGCCTGGAGTGTCCCAACAGTCCTCAATCAGCATATTGATGAAACCCCTGCACTAGATTGGCATTAGCATACTGTGATGATGAAGGCCATTGTGCCACGTTTAATTAAAAGGATTCTGAAGTACTAGGGCAGTAAAGAGTTCTGCCCATATTTGCTCAGCCCTACAACACACTTAGGTTATACAACACACACTACAACACACACAAAGGCTGTAGGTTTATTTTTTATGTTTAGCCATTTTACCTACATTTTGTTGCTAGACGCATGCATTTTATTATAGAAATACTTTATATAGAAAATGTCCCATTTTCATTCAAAAACATTTGATGTACATCTACAATGTGTGAGAATAAAATAAAATAAAATAAATAAATGCAAGTAAAAAAAAAAAGAACTTAAAAAAAAAACATTGCTTTATAACATGTTATAAAAGTGAAAAAAGTGACATGATGTATAGCCAAGTATGGTATCCCATACTCGGAATTTGTGCTCGGCATTTCATCCATCCAAATGCACATGCACAGAATTGAGTACTGAACACACACTATATTATAGTATATTAACTTAATTAGTGGAATCGAGTATATAAGTGCTATAGGTTTTCATTTGGATCAGCGCTCTCTGTGGATGGATCGATAGGCTCTAGACCAGGATGTAACATCTCATTGATTTATTTTCTTACATGTTTCTTATATCATAGCTTTAAGATTTTGATATAGACTTTACCCTAGACTTGTTTGTGGTTATTTTTGTATATTTTAAAGAAAATATGACAACTTGTATTTATTAAACACTGGTATATGATCCCTCTTTTATGTTGCTGCTTGAAACGAGCTGGCCGTAACACCCGGTACTAGCAAGAAATACCTAATAAAGTGGCTGGTGAGTGGATGTTTACAATACAAGTAGTATGAATAATGTATTACGCCATCTTGTGTCCTAACTAAGAACTCACCATTAAAAAAAAATCCAGCTGTTTTAATTGCATTAATCACATGAAAAAATATCTTTCAAATGCATTTTCATGCTTTAATAAGAAAATTGTGTGCATATACGATCAACTTTAAGGCACTTTTTTAATGATGACTGATGCAAAGTTGTATAAATGTATAAAAATACATTGATTTAATTTTTGCCTTTCCACACATAAGGCCATTTTATATCCACAGATAATTTACAATATTTGAATAGCTAACCAAAATAAACAACCATTTGTGATTGTAAAATAAACTGAACCATTTGTGATTGAAAAGAGGAAACAGCAATGTCCAGTTCTTATTTACATCATGGTAGTGTTCATGTTACAGGATTTTGTGAGGAGTTTGGCAAATGACAGTATTTTAGCTTTGAAATGACAAAATATTAACATGACAAAAACAGACGACGATACATTATTTAGATTATTTACAATGAGCACAAAAGATTTATACAAAAAAAAAAAAAAAATTAAACATTGCTTGAAAAGTCTAGCAACAGCATTAGAATCTGAAGACCACAATACAGTACACGATATGTGGTAAGAGCAAGATGTCAAATCCAAAAATGATAGGGACCTACAGTATCGGCAGTGCAAACTCCATTCAGCACCTGCATGTCGTTTGAGTGACAGCTGCTTTCAAATTCTCAACTGTACATTTGTGAAGAGTGCTTGTGTCTTACAGTACAAGGGTACTGGGTACTTGGAAGGTTAAAACAGTCAGTTACAAGAGGATGTACACAGATGGGACAAAATAACCAATGTCAAACAAGATCAGGGCAAATGACAAAAAACAAACAAAAACAAAGGTCTCACTGTTCCTGTCTGGATCACTTCAGCAGCTTTAATAAACCTCTACAACACTTGCTTGCCCCCAGTTTCAAGGCACATTTATAAAAGCTACTTAAATGTTCTAATTTAATTAAGGGCTAATCCTGTCTTCAACTAAGCCCTGTCTGTGAAACCAGGTCTTTCTATTCTACTGCTGGTAACATGTTAATTTGGTTCATACTTAATGCTTAAACTGCCTTTTTTTGAAAATAATATGGCTATGTAAAAAAATGAAAGGTTAGGGAAAAAGGAGGCAGAAACCAGCAAACGTTAACAATTTGATCAAATTAAACAAACACAAAAATAAAGTGGCAGCCCCTCACGGACGACTGCTTGTCCTTCACTGTCGTCACTCCTTTTATATACAGTCCCAGGCGAGAGAAAAGGAGACTTGGAGCTTGAGGAGAGACGGAGACGAGAGAGAGAAAAAAAATCTAGGCTGTTTCCTGGACACACTGCCGCTCGGTACGCACAACAGTGTCCCCCTCTTTCCTCCCAGGTTTCAGCAACAGTGTTACAAGGTTATTAGTTCAGGGAAGGAGGAGGCGGGAACCGGCAAACATTCAACAGCAAACACAAAATGAGAGTAAAGTGGCAGGCCCTCATGGACAAACCCTGCCGGACAAACAAAGTAAACACAAGGTAAAATCCAGGCCTGGTCCTCTTCCTTTATTGTCATTGCTCCCCCTCTAATCAATCCAGAGCGCATATCGACCACTAAGGGGGCCCTCGCGAACACTCTTCTGAAACCTAAAATGACAAATGGGACACCCTACAGTCTCATGGACTTAACGGACACGGCAGCCATTGTAAAACCACAAGACTGAAAGTGCATAAAAAGTGTGCCATTTGGGACAGGGCCCATGATACACTCGAGACTCTTGAGACACCTTGGCCCCGCCCCACTTGCCATAGGCTACATGACTGTTTCAGTGAGTTTCATCCTCTTCTTCTTCTCATTACCCATCCACTCGAGTGTCCCATTAAATAAATTTATCAAAATAATAATTAATGTTTCTGTGATGTTCCTTTGGCAGTCTCAGTATGATTATGGCATCTCCCATCAGCAGGATCCTCATTCTGACTAACGGACGAGTATCGTTCACCATTCGCCTGTAAGAGAAAACAGATTCACAGAAGGTAAAATAAATGAACAGGATTGATGATTCACACAAACAGAAAGAAAATTATTCCTCATTGTGTTTGAGGAATCTGGGGTGGTTTCCTTTTCCTGAATATTTGACATAATACAGTACTACAGTAGTACAACATTTAAATGTCAACGCCTGATCCTTTTTGATTAAAATAATATGAAACTACTCAAGGAGAATTAGGGCGTTATATAAAATGAATGACTATGACGATCTGGTGTGTGACTTCCCCTTCCCCTGTGTGTGTGTGTGTGTATTTATATAATTATTTATCACATAAGATATATATTTATGCCACTGATTTGCATTCTAAAGTAAAACAGTTTATGTGTACTGATTTTTAATTAAACTACATAAAACTGTTCAGATCTGTAAGTGCTGTGTGAGTGTTTTTTTTTTTACCTCATTATTTGGCACTGTCCCGGTGCCTGTTTGAACAACAATGATAAAATCAATTCCAATCAGAATGAAAATACATATTTTCACATACGTTCGCACACAAACTCATAATTTCATCTTGTTAAATCAGCTGTATGTTATACTAACCTTCTCTTGTTGCTTGACTCTTGCGATAGTAAATCGTAGCAGCAACAGCAGCAGCAGCAACAAGCAGCACCAGAACTACTATTCCTGCAACAGCAGCTGAAGATGGACCTGAAGCTGTAACAATAAAATGATAGACACATCAATTTCACTGATGCGTTTGACCAACATTTACACCTTTCTGTTTTGTTCATCAGTTGTGAGGTACTGATTTAACTGATAAATGGTGGGTTTTTGAGAAACAGGAACTAAAATGACAAAAGTACTTTGAGCTCAACTGGAAACATCGATGCTCACAGGAAAACTGATTTTGTGTATTGTGGAGGTTTATAACATTCATCATAATGTTGGTCAAAACTGTCCACAATGAAAGGCACTGTATTTAAAATGCACTGAGAGACTTAATGACACTCACCAGTCACAGTAACACTGAAGCTCCTAATCCTCCTAATACTGAAGCTGCTGCTGATGATGTTGATCTCTAGTGTATATTCTCCAGAGTCTGTGGTTCTGGTGTTTGTGACGGTCAGAGATCCAGTCTGATGATCCAGCTCCAGTCTGTCTCTGAATCTCCCATCACACTGTTCATCTTCACAGATCTTACTCGGATCTCCAGTGATTTCAGCGATGAGAATGTCATTAAAATACCATGTGATCAAATCATTTGTGTTTATCACACCAGGATCTAAAGAGACAGGTTCTTCCTCTTTCACTGTCTTCACTTCATTTAGTTCAGCAGCAGAAACATCTGAAACAAACCAACAGATGATTGAGGATCTATTTGCTGAAAACAGCAAACTACACATTTGTCTTTGGACTGTGGATATTAAAATAATTATTTTATTTTATATGATGAACAGATTTAATTTAGGCTTTTAATATAATCATTGATCAACACACATACGCACAAAGTACGATAAACAGAAGCTCAAACGGGTTTGTGAAGGCATGCGTTGATTATAACAAGTGTTCTTTTCTCATGGTCTGTCTGAATACACTAGTTCCAGTCAATTTAATCACCGTTAATGCACTTGCTTTATTGAAATCACACCATAGACTGCAAAAAAAACATGGACAGCGCATTTCTACTTCCTTCCACTGTAGAAAAATTAAGCCGAAACATCCATCCACACAGAAACATTCAGGAGCACAGAAACTTGTTATTAATGTTGTGAAGGAAGTGGATTCTGGAATCCACTGCTGCTTCCATATAGGCTATCTAATGAGTGATTATAATCAAGGTATTAATAATAATAAATAAAAAATCTCCTTCTAAATATCAAATGAGTTGAATGACTTCTCAAATCTTATGAAATTTTTCTTAATTTTAGAAGTTACCAGTGTGATTACTGAAATGTTCTTTTCATGTATTCTCTAATGTCTGTATTAAATATCTGAGAGGTGACTGAGGGAGGCCAATGGCAGGAATACAGTAACTGTGCTTGCTCATTTAGCCTGGATTCCAGAAATGAAATATGGACTCGTTTTGTTTGAGAAAGTTCTTCAACAGGTTAAAAGTTCTTCTAGCTCAACATGACGACTATAGGTCACAAGGGTCATTGGAACCAATAGTTTTTAAGCGACCATTTTTTAGCATTTACTTTACTGTTCTATAATAAAGTGTCCTCTCATTGAAGGAAAGAACATGTTTATCTGGATGTTTTGGGAAGATTCTCCTGTTTATAGTTAGAGCCCTAACCAAATCCAACCTTGAAGAAGCTGTGTGTCTGTGTATGAGTTAGTATACTTAGGCCCCGTCCACACTACTACTGCGTTTTCGTTTAGAAACGGAGAATTAAAACGAATACGATCTCCGTCCACACCAGCGTTTTAGCTGCGTATTAGAATTGATCTCCGTCCACATTAAAACGACTGAAAACGCGGATCACGTGACCATTCACCAACACTAGGCATGCGCATGCCGGTGTAAACAGGAAACGGATTGACTATTCCTCAGATTTGATGAAGAAGAAAGTAGCTAACGTTACCGCTGCACACGAGAATTGTCAAAGATCGATCGAATCGGCAGTTATAGCATTGTAAAATGCAGAATTTAGGGAAGGAAGGGAAGGATACGCCATGACCGATGACACCCAATCATAGAGCTGAGCGTGAACTTCTGCGTCATTGTTTCTAAAGTCCTCCGTTTTGACCCGTCCACACTAAAACGCCCTGCGGAGATTCAAAACGAAAAACGTGTCGGCCGCGTTTCTAAACTTCTCCGTTTTGGGTCTACGTTTTTGTCGTTTTAGTGTGGACGGGAGGTGCAAACGTAGCAAAAGGTCTCCATTTTTAAACGAAAACGCAGTAGTGTGGACGGGGCCTTAGTGACAGGTTAAGAAACAAGTGGCATTATTGGAGATTGACTGACTTGTTCGACATGTTGGTGCCCAGTCTTGTGACCTCGGAGGAACACTCATACCAAACTCAGGGTTTCTGGTGGCAGCCATACAGACTATGGAGATGTGCTACTGCCTATCAGTCCATGTGTGGAAAATGTGTTTATCTATTTCTTAGCCAATCAGAATCATTCAACCTGAAGTAATGACATAGCTTAGACCTTGGTGTAGGGTATAATTGCTGTGATCTTTGTAACTGTAAACGAGTGGCCTACGAACTCCTGTGTGAGTCCTGAAGCTGACTTCTGCTGATGAAACTGCAAACTATCTTAAGTAAACAATAAATAAAATAAACAAATCTTCAATTTATTACAATTCTGACTCTTGTCTTTCATTGACTGCACTTCTAACTCCTGGTCTTAATTAATCATATCTGGTCCTTGGGTCTTTAACTGTAAATTCCCTAACAGTTTCCTGTGACTTTTGATAAAACAGCTTTGTTACTGAATCGCTTAATTACATATTACTCAGCAATGAGGGGGAAACACACACACAATCTCTCTCTCTTTCTTCTCCCTAATTACACAAATAAATGTAATCTTATCACAGTACTTTATCTCTGTGTCTAATTGAAAGCTGGCAGAATGCTATATCTAACTAGCCATAACTGATGAAAATAAACATAATTTTTAGCCTTCCAGTCAAATATTGAGCTGCGAACATCAATAACAGATTGAAGTTGTCATGCTGGCAAATGACTATGGTATAAATAGGATAATCCACATGGTTCTTTGTCTCCACATTGTGCATTAAAATTGTGTAATACACACCTAACCATTGATTATCCCTTACATAATCCATTCACAATTTTAAGAAACGTTTTGTTTTTCATGCTGCTAAGAGTCACTGCTGTTAGAAACACCTCAAACACATGTGATATAAACATATATAACATGCTTTTAAATGTTTAAATGACTCACCATGAACAGCTAGACTGAAGGTCTTTTCAATGTTGCGGCTGTTGATCTGTAGATGATAAACTCCAGAGTCTGTGTTTCTGATGTTTGTGATGGTCAGAGATCCAGTCTGATGATCAAGCTCCAGTCTGTCTCTAAATCTCTCAGTGCCTTCATTACACTGAACATCTGTACAGATCTTACTCAGATCTCCATTGATTTGAGCGATTTGAGTGCCATTAAAATACCATCTAATTCTGTCTTGTGGGTTTGTTTGAACACCAGTGTTAAGAGTGACTGAATCTCCATCCTTCACAAACACAAACACTTCAGCTCCTGTGGAAAAAATTAACAGATAATGATAAATCACTTATAATATAGTGAGTTTTTTTTTTTTTTCTACATGTGAAATAACACTGACATCAGACATGTAATTTTATGCATTGATCATGTGAAAAGTGTTAAGGTAAAAGAGATGATCTCCATAATATTTTAATATTGAGTCAAAGCTCACTTTTGTTATTTTTTTTATTTTTTACTTTACCGTTTTAAAAATATTCAGCTGTATTTTAACATTTATTAGAGGAAAATGCATTGAATGATTGATTACACTCACCACTGATAGTAACATTGAAGCTCTTAAGGCTGTCAGTATTGCTGATGCTACTGGTGATCTGTAGTTCATAAAGTCCAGAGTCTGCGTGTTGGATATCACTGATAGTCAGAGATCCAGTCTGATTATCCAGCTTCAGTCTATGCATGAATCTCTCAGTCCCTTCATTACACTGAACATCTGTACAGACACTAATATTTCCAATGATTTGAGCTATACGAGTGTTTTGAAAAAACCATTTAATTCTGTCTCTCTGGTTTATCTTAACATTGGTGTGTAGAGTGATTGAATTTCCCTCCTTCACTGTAACTCTGTTGGTCTCAACACCAGAAACACCTGGAAAAGAAATGAACAGATAATCATGAATGTCTGGGATAGTGGGGGAAAAAAATATATATAACAGGAGAGTGCTGTGAAGATGTTATTCTACAGATCATACAGACTGAGAAATATATCTGTATTCAAAATTTAACATGCAAACAGTAAAATACCATCATAGATTTACACATTCACAAGTCTCGAATGATCTTGTTCAAGTTTTAGACATATTCAAAATTAAACTTCCATAGAACAGAGTAAAGGCTCCGAAGTTTATGTACCCACGAAAATTAAAAACCCAAAACCATGGTTATTGTAGTTAAACCATGGTTGGTAACCACAAATTAACGTTGGTGTTGTTACATTAACCATTGTTTTGATAACTGTGGTTATACAAATGTAATCCACCCGCTAAACACATGGTTACTACACTTTTACTATAATAAAACCATGATTATTTTAAAGCCTAGGCCTACGACACTAGCTGCCGGTTTTACAGTTGGGAGGTTCAATCTTCCTCCCTCTCCTAAATCAAACTGCGTTAAAACATTAAATAATATAGAACTACTTGAAGTTTTACAGAAATATATTCACCATTTAAAACAGGATTAATAACGTGTGAGTGGGTCATCTGTTAAAGGCCTTCTCCTCAGTCTGAACCCTCATATTCATATCTAATAATAGATATAACATCTGTCTTATAAAAAATGACTTACCATGCAGGAGAAAAACACACAGTGTGAGAAAAATGCCGAGCATTATTTTCCCCACTTTTGAGGAAGTCCAGATTCCGTCGAATGTTTATGTCGATGCCATTTTACATAAAAGCGAAAGTAACGTGCGCCTAGTGGAGATTTGAAGAAACAACGTCGAAAACATTAACTCGACAAAGCTTGTGTCGGTTTCGCCAGTGATGTGACATTCGACGCTGAAGCTCCGAAACGTGTGTATAACAAACAGAAAAACAGAAAATGTAATTGTTTTCTTCGGCTTTGCCTCGTCTGACTGACATTTGCAAATGGCAGAAGGGAAGAGAAAGAAGGAAACAAAGTGATGTTTATAAGCGGTTGGCAAACCAGCTTATGGTGCATTACCTCCACCTGGAGTGTGGGAGCGTCAATATTAGAAAAATACAAAACTTTATATTCTTATATCATTTCCTGTTCCTTTAAAAAAAATTATCAGAGCTATTCTAATATGTTTATTCATTTGTTGTTTACTCAATAAATACTCTAAAGTCATGATGCTTCCATTGGCTTGCTTTATCACAAAGAAAGTGGATTCAGCGTTATATTTGTCAAATAAATATACAGTCTTAGAAAAAAATGAACACTCACGATAAGTCTATATTAATATAAGAATAAAGTGGGTTCTATATTTGTATCAGTTTTATTTTGATAAACATTAAATCATATTTTATCTTTACACAGCTATAATATTTACTTCTATAAAAACACAAAATTATGAGCATCAGCATAAGTAAAGTTAGCCTATATTTATTATTATTGTTCAAGCAACATGAAATACACTTTTGTACAAATGCAAGTATACAACATTTATGCCATTATGCATACAATAGTACAATTGTACAGTACAAATACAATACAATACAACAACAAAAAAGAAAAACAACTATATAAAAATCAAAGAAAAATGTTAAATAATCACGTGAGATAATATAAATCAATAAAGGTGCAATCAGGTATAAAGAAATCAAATAAATACTTTTTAAAGCTCAAAAGCCTTTTTTTTTTAACCAAATAGAAACAAGTATTTACCTTTACTGATCACATTAATCGTAATAGCCTACTAAATTAATTTAAACAGACAACAGGGGAAAAACTGTTCCAAACCTTTGAATTGTTACATATGATCATTGTGTTTTCATGTGATCATGTTTGTGAAGAAATAAGACCACAGGTTTCAGTTTGACTCAGACATCGAGCGGTTAGTGTTTCACCTCAGTAAGACTGGCAATGAGAGATGGGAGATGATTTTACCTGTTTTATCATTCACTACAACTAAATGATTCTGGACCATTTTAAAGTCCATAACCTTTATTTTACCTCAAATTTTAAGGAAGATGTACACAATATTGCACTCTTATACTTGTATATCAGTCAGGCAACTATACATTTCAATATGAATCAATGTTAAATGATAAAAAAGAAGAATTGTTTTCTATATAAGTACATGTAAAGTCTCAATAAGAGCCAGATGAACGTTTATATGTAAAGACGGTGCATGTGTGTGCATTAGAAGGGTTAAACTGTGTCGTGGGAGGATTCACACCAGTTTGACTGTTTCCAGCGGATATAGTCTTATTACATCAGACACTGAACTACTGAAGAAAATGCTTCACGTGTTTCTTTTCTTTTGTTTGTGCAGGATGATTCTTGGTAAGTTAAAAATATAATCTTTATTGCTTAATTTCTTTCTGTTTCAGAACACTGTCTATTTCTACTGTTCAAATTAGGGGTTTGCATTTGCTTTTCTTCCCAAATCAATCAAGTCAAACTGATTGACTTTGTATTCAGGCGTTCGGCAATGTCCCACATACACAACTATGATTAAAAATGTCCAGCAGAATTAAACTCGGCACTCTACAGTTGATAACTTTAAAGATAAAGATCACACTTATCTGTCTGTTCATATATCTTTTAAGTCTTTACTGCTGCTCTTGAATTCGCCTTGGATTTCAGACTTTCTAAACAAAAAAAGACACAAAACCTTTTTGTGTTCTACAGGTGTGTTTTGTTCTGAGACAAATGAAATACAGTCAGTGATGGAGGGAGATTTTGTCACTTTACAAACTAATGTTACTGAAATACATGGAGATAAAGACCTACTGTGGTCTTTTGGAGCTGAAAAGTCTCTCATAGCTAAAATCAATAGAGACACTAACATTTCCTCCACATATGATGATGTTCCTGATGGGAGATTCAGAGACAGACTGAAGCTGGACAATCAAACTGGATCTCTGACCATCACAAACACCACAACTGAACATACTGGAGTTTATCAACTAGAGATAAGTGGAGCGAAACTGACATTAAAAACATTCAGTGTTTCTGTCTATGGTGAGTAGAGACTACATACTGTATGTCCAAAACGTTCATATTCTTCTTGTTACTGCAACTAATTTATAAAATGATTTCAGTGTGGGATGACAAACACAGTTTATTAGATTTATCCTTATTCCTTGTTACTCTCTAATGTTTTTCAGCTCGTCTGCCTGTTCCTGTCATCATCAGTAACTCTTCACAATGTTCTTCTTCATCATCCTCATCCTCATCATCATCATCATCATCATCATCATCATCATCAAATTGTTCATTGGTGTGTTCATCAGTGTTGAATGTGTGTGATGCGACTCTCTCCTGGTACGCAGGAATCAGTGTATTGTCCAGCATCAGTGTGTGTGATCTCAGCATCAGTCTCTCTCTACCTCTGGAGGTGGAATATCAGGATAAAAACACCTACAGCTGTGTGCTGAACAATCCCATCAGCAACCAGACCACACATCTGGACATCAACACACTCTGTCACACATGTGCAGGTACCACAGCACTGATGATATATGCGTTTATATACAGATTCACTCACAATAATGACTCTCTTCTCCTCATCCTCCAGTCTCAGTGTCTCTGATAGTGTTGATCTCTGCTGGATCTCTGATGATTGTTGCAGGATTCGGGATCTTCTGGATCTGCAGGAAACACAGAAAAACTGATCAAGAAGGCAAGTCTTTACTGCTTATAAGAGAGAATTATACATATTTAGCGTATTACTGAGTTTGACCATTTCTGTGAATTACACTTAGTTTGCAATATATATATATATATATATATATATCTCTAAGACAATAGATGGCGCTACATACACACATAACCTGTTTAGGGAACTACCTAGTGACAAGTTAGGAGACAGTTTTGGCAATTCTATCTGTCATTAATCACATAAATGAACAATTTAACTTTTTGAATACAAAGATTTAGTTAAATTTCAGTACTGTTTTGTTTACCTATTTTTATTGTTATAGTGGTTGTTGTTGATGATGATGATGCAACAGTGCAGACTCGTGATGAAGAGATCACTTACGCTGATCCGACATTCTACAAACGAAATGTTCGTAAACTGGTAAGTTCATTTTCTATTTCTGTGTCTTATTGTGAGTATGAGTGCAGGTGTGTGTGCTTTATATGATGAACTGACACACACTTACGATTAATATGAGTTTGTATTCAAGCCCTGATGGGTTGAGTAGATCAGTGGTTCTCAGCTTGTGGGTTGTGACCAAAAAAGAAAAATAGGTAGTAGGTCTGTTCAGATAGCAGACAGCAGAGGAAAAAAACCTAGATAATACAACTCAAATAACCATATCATGAATAGTTAGCTAAATAAATAGACATTTAAAATGGAAGAGGATGTTAATTCCAATAGTTTGTGTGTCCAATCAAACTGTATAGTATTTGAGACAATTTCATTGCTGCAGTTCTTTCCTTTGTCCAATAATAAGAACATTTGCCACAGTGTTTGTTTTAGCCTAGTAAATCACACTTGCTGTTATGCATCTGAATTCCTTTCATTTCAAACATTTATTAATTTTCTTTTTGTATTTTGTTTAATGTTTTTTGTTACAGACAGCTTCAGAGGAGAATCACGTGGACTATGCGTCTGTCTGCACGAGAGTATAGTCTATAAGTCCCCTTCACTAGTGAGCGCTGAGCATTTGGTTTCTGTATGTGAACTCTGATCTTTACAAGTTGTGGACAAGTTCTGGGGTTGTTGAGAATCCACGTATCTGAACGCAAATTATGGAAAAGCACTAAACTTCACAACATCCCTACTGGGACCAGCTCAGTTTGAGAGTCTGAAACCTGTGGTCTGATGCTCTTAAATATATACGTGTGGTTTGATCAGTTGCTTAAACAAAAAGTGTGTGCATAAGAGTGCCTATAAATAAACATGGGGTTGATGTGCCTTTGAGAGGGCATGATAGAGGTGTGAAAACTGTGCAGTTGAAGGGCAACTGTGCAGTTGCTAATGTGAAACTCACAGTTTACTTGCATGCAATAGTGACTCCATGCATTACAATGTCTATGCAAGTACACATGCTTGCATCATTTCTGTATTTGGCTTTTGAAACTTTTGTTAAATTAGAATAACTAATAAAATTAGTTTTAAAAATCAAATAAAGGAACAAGGCAGTATATTTAAATATTTAGTACATTCCTGGAAAAGAAAGAGTCAACACCATGGCAATTTTATAAATTTTATTTTTGAGGATGTTTAGATTTTTTGTAGAAAAAACAAGACACAATTACAAAAAAACAAGACTTTTAATAGCATAGACAAGATAAATGTACAATAAGTGAAGGTGCAATATAAGACACATGACTGACTTTGTAATACATTACTTTGTAATCAACAAGCAGACTCTCCTATTAGGCTATATGTGTTTCCCACCTGCTACAAGTACAGACATGTCCTAGCTTATGGTGCGTTTACAACAATGTAGGCTACTAAAAATGGAATTTTGGGAAAAAAAATAAAAAATTCCTTTGCATTTTCCATGTACAGATGACAGCGTTGTCAAAATAACCGGATCCGCAAAAACGCCTATAACCCTGCATTATTCACATCAGGCCAGTAGTTGGCAACATCACTTTGTAAGAAACACTTCACACCTTCAGACTGAACACGTAAAACGCATGCGCCTGACGTCACTGTTTTCACAAATTTGCGTTTTCTTTGTTTATAACGGTATTGTTTTTGAAAACATTGCTTAGTGAAGCTTCTGTAAGTGAAACAGGTCAAAGAGATTTGTTAATTTTGTAGGGAATTTTGAAATAGTCACGGATGAACAAATGAATCGTCCAGCTCTCAATTAAACAGACCATAACTATCAACTCTGCAGTGGATGTAAATTTCCAAAATATAGTGAAAATACTAAGGTAATAAGAACAGCAGTTTAAGACGTTAATTTCATAAGCACATAACACCATAGACACTTCTTCCTGACTTAACTTTACTTACTGACTTACTTTACAAATTTACTTTCAAGTTATTTTTCAGTTCAATAAACACTTCAGCTCACGCCTAACAAACTCATGAAGAATTTCTGTATTCTACACACATCCAGGACTCTTGTTCAGCACCAAAGCCAATGCAAATAACCGTTTTATCAATCTTTAGATGTGTCTCTGAGTTTGACCTCTTTTAAGAAGGTGATTTTTGAATCGCATTAGGTTGTGGTTAACATTGTCCATTCTTTGCTCTTCTCTCTCTTTTCCTTTGCTTTTCTTCATTCTATATATAAGCTCTGCTTAGTTTAGTTGTATAGTTTCATTTATTGATTGTCTCTGTGTTTGCAGTTCACAGATCAGTCACTTAAACGTTCGATCTTGCTACATGCTTTTGTACTGTTAGTATAACATAGAGTTTACAACATAGAGAAAGTTATCCTTCTTGGCCAGGAGTATAATAATCAATAAAGCCAATAATCTTTCAACTCCCCCTGTAGTCAATAATTGTATCCCTTAAAACTATCTTTAATCACCAAAATTACATATTAAAATGTGTTTTCCTTGAAAATAAATTCTGAAAAAGCTGATCTATACCTTTATAATTAAATATAACTAGCTGTAATTATATATGTCGCTAATATAATCATTTTATATATATATTTTTCCCCTTTGAGCTAATTTGCTACATGCCATTTTCATTCTCTTTACTAACATGCCATTTCCATTCTCTTTACTAACATGCCATTTCCATTCTCTTTAAACTAATAATATATTCGCACCAGTGTAGTACATTTTAAAACTGCATACAATAAAAACATTCAGTGCAGACTATATGATTATATTTATTAAAATCATAAATGAATGCTGTTATTGGAACCTTACAATAAATAATACAGTAAAGCTGTCCTTGAAGGTCGAGGAAGGAAGCCACAGTAATATATTTTTTTATATATACCGACTATACTTTGAAAAGATGTGTTCGGCTTTATGTATTCGGCAGTATTCATGTCACAAATGAAGCAAACTTTGGACTTAACAATATGAGCTCCACGCGTCGCGGGCGATGTGCCACCCCGTCGGATCACTGCAAGGACACCACATCAAATTTGATTTATGAGCCTATGTTAAATATTGGTTGGCTGAAATATAGCTGCGGATGCATGATGTCCATTTTAGTGAACACATAGTTAAAGGGATATTTTACCGCTGGAAAGATGGAAGTATTTAAATTGGGTCATTTATGTAGTAGAAATGTGAAATTATTTTAGAAGTTGCTGCCTTCTAGATTGAGAAAAGCCAGGAAATGTATTTTTGGCTCATGTGGATGAAAGACAACAACTCCCAGAATGCACTTGCTTCGCTGCCCTACAAGGACACTCCCAAGCCACGCCCACCGGTTACAGAGGTCAGTATCGGAAGAAATTCTACAACTAGGCTACTAGTCGACTCGGAACTGAAAAGACGGCGTTTTATGTTGAGATCCCCCTATGTGTGGGTTGAAAACATGCGGAACTAGCTCCTCCTACTGGCTGTAGTCTCTCGTCTCTGGCCAAAAAAGCCTCCGATGGCGCAAAATGCCGACTTCTGTGTAATCTAAGTTTTTTTATCCAGACACACAATACAGAAATCTCTCGTCTCAGGGGGACATGAGGGAGGGAAGCACGGTCATTCAAAAATACTACCAGGTTTCTACTGATACAATGCTTAAAGCTAATCGGTGAAGTATCCCTTTAATCAAAACTGATTGTATATATAAAAGTAATATATACCATGACTATGTATATGAAAAAGCCTACTTTAAAAATTAAACAATGTTATTATTCCGTTAAGTCATCATATTTTGGCAAGGTATTCCAGCCATGATCAATTTTTGTATCTTGTCATCTTTCAATCAA
The DNA here is from genome assembly GCA_022829085.1 of Abramis brama. NCBI lineage: Eukaryota > Metazoa > Chordata > Actinopteri > Cypriniformes > Leuciscidae > Abramis > Abramis brama. Next base: position 30,505,869 of record CM040773.1, on the reverse strand, counting down.
ACCAATATTTTTTGCAGTTACAACTTCTGGCCACTGTGTGGAAGCCTATGGAGTGAGGCAGTAGTGTGTGTCCACGGTAATGACTCATGTGCAGTTACACTGAAAGAAAATGACTATTGAATGGGCTTTATGCACAGCTGCACTACTTCCTGAACTTCAGCCAGCTCTTTGTTTCCTGTCTGCCATTATTGGACAAACTGATTAATCCAGGTGTGCCTGACCTCAGTAACAATAATTAGACACACCTGGATTAATCAGTTTGTCCAATAATGGCAGACAGGAAACAAAGAGCTGGCTGAAGTTCAGGAAGTAGTGCAGCTGTGCATAAAGCCCATTGGCCTAGAAATCTAGACGCACCCTAGCGGCAGCAAAATTTATTTTGCAGCCAGGGTAGTCTAGCCACTCTCCTTTGGCTTGTGAGCTGGAAAAAACAAACTCTAGTCAGGCCAATCACATCGTGTATAGAGTTGGTGTGCGGGCTTAACATAATGACGACAGAGTTGCGACAGTTCCGTGTGAATTCCCTGCTACTTGAAAACAAAGAATGGCTGCTGCTTGTGAACAGTGGTCTTTTAAATCAGTTTTGGCCGCGACTCTTGGAGGACTTGGAGTTAAGCTTTTCTTTGAGAAAAGAACAAAGAATGGCATTTAAGTCTTTGGCACGCATTCTTAAAAAAGGAAGATGTGTTCGTAGTTTTGCCATATACAGATACCACCAGATACGGCAAAAGTTGAATCTATCAACTAGCTCCGCTGTCGGGAAAACGCTCTGGTTGGTTGTATTGCTATCCTGTTGCATGCAGCATGCAGAGGGAATTTGAAGGACAACCGTATATCCCGCCCCTCGGATTGAGCCGTGCCAATGGTGAGTTGCCAGACCCAATATCTTGATGTAGGTCTCGCTTGCCAGGCTACTATTGAATAGATGTCCACCAACATGCGTAACAGGACTAGAATAACTTCCACGGTTAGTTAAATCCAGTAAAATGTTAGTAAGCTTCACAGCGAAGAGGATCCAAAATAGCCAGTGTCCATCCATGATGCACAAACATTGCAAATGCTTACATCACTTTACACATGACACTGGTTATAAGCTAAATGGTTGTGACAGAATTACACATACATTAAAAAAAACTCTTCATCTGTCCAAAAGTCATTTGGTTTATTATTTAAGGGATACAAGATGTTATTATTATGGGCCCGTTTTCTACACTGTTCACCTGGAAGAAGAAAACAGATTGACAGAAGGTAAAGGAAATGAAGAGCATTGTTGTTTCAACTACACACACACACACATAATACTCTTCAGTTTAATGAATCTTCAAACAGATAAACTGAATCACATTGTCATCTTATTAGCAATTCTACATGTTTGAATGCAGTGTTTGATGCTTTGTGATTAAATCACCCATAAACTATTCAATAAGGATTTGATTGTTTCTATGAAAAATATGACTGCATCATGTGACTTTTTTGCATGTGATTTGAAACATGAAACTTCTAACTTGAACACAGTTAGATAACAGATAACTATAACATAAACACATAACATAAACATAGATAACTAACATAAACGCAGTTAAAATGTCAGTCATCTTCCCTAAACAACTTCACATCTAAAAAAGCAGCACAATCTTAGTCATTATACTGATTTATACTACAGGGCCGTTGAATGCTTGAATCTGATTGGTTGACAAACGTTCTAAGGTGTGCATTATTTTCAGGGAAACGCACAGCTAAAGTAGTTCCAGGCAGGCAAAACACACACACAAAAGAAAGAAATTCTCACCAGTTACACCTGCAAGCACCAGCAGAACACCAACAACTCCTGGTATTATTAAATACATAATCCAATCTGTAATGAAAAAAATATAGTCATTAACTAGAGATTGACAATAATTGATTCTTATGCCTTTCCACCTTCATCAGTTGTGTGCTATTTATGGAACCGATAAATGGCTTCATCTGGTGCTCATGGGAAAACTGACTGATTTTTATGCATTGTTTATGTTAATAGCTTTCAATTGTGACAAGTGTGTCACTTGACATGCATGTCACAGTGATACAAATGATCTCAATTATTTGAATTATTTAATTATTTCATTTTCAGAGCTCTCTTTTTCAGACAGGTCACAATGAAAACAAAATCATTGAAAAACTGACTGAATTTTACTCACTAGGGCCAGTCCCATTTTCACTGATAATGCTGATGCTGCGCTGGCGGCGGATGATGCTGCTGTTGCTGAAGATCTCAAGATGATAAACTCCAGAGTCTGCGGTCCAGATGTTTGTGATGGTCAGAGATCCAGTCTGATGATCCAGCTTCAGTCTGTCTCTGAATCTCTCTTTACACTGATCATCTGTACAGATCTTCCTCAGATCTCCACTGATTTCAGCTAAACGACTGTCATTGAAATACCATGTCATCAAATCTTTGGGGTTTTTCACTACACCAGGATCTAAAGTGACAGATTCTCCCTCCTTCACAGACTTTTTCTTATCCGTCTCTGCACCAGGAACATCTAAAACACAAATAAACATCTGGTATAATAGGACAGAGGATTCTTCTGTGGGATTCTGAAACCTCCTTTACTCCCTCATTTACATGTGATTGCTGCATTTGTCCCCTAGTGATTTTGATTGTCCCCCTAGTGGGGTGGATAAGCAACATTTAACTTTTATTAACCATGGTGAAATTACTTATTTGAATGAATATGAGTGTATTACTATATCCACAAATGACCCTCAATACATCTGAAAAAACGAACAAAGAAAAATATGGTAGGCAAAGCTGTGCCTTCGCTAGCCTGCTAACTAACATTACAGTACTGGTGTAGTGTTTACTGTTGCTTCTGTAAGGTCTTGCTTTTGTAAGACTGTTCTTAGGAAAATTATCAGTGATTTTGTGATCGATTACTGTTTGTATTACCATGGTTTTCTGACAAATGATTAAATGGTGTATACCATCGAATATATAATCAATCAGAAGCAAAAAACAACATACCACTCTGAAATTTCCTGTAAAATCTGTTTTTGCAAAGTCAGTACATGAAATCCGGTCATCACAATCCTCTTGTTCGTTAACATTGTGAGGGTCTGAATCAGGCTTGAATTGTTTTGAAATTGACGCCATTGTTAATATTTACATCTGAGTAGATCTTGCGGTTATGAAGGGCGGTACATTTCCCGAATACGCGCTGAGTGCTGCCAAATCACATCACACTGGGCCAGCTAAACAATCACAATTACATAGGCCTACATTTTGCATTTCGGAAGGAGGGGCTTCATTGAAAACGACGAGACAGACTGGGAAGCTGTAAAATATGTGAAAAATAATGCACATTTTGAACAATCAAGGATGAAAAGATATTATAGTACACCCCAAAAACAAAATCAAGACTTCATAGAAGGGCATAAAAGGACCCCTTTAAAAACGTACGTTTTCAAAAAATGAGCCAAACTGCTTCAAAGTTTCCGTTTTCGCTATGGGTGTGTGTTATTAACTTTGTAGAACAAAACGTCAAAGTGTGGTCCATAAATGTTTGGGACGCAACTGTACACAGGCAAAGAGAATAAACAGCTCTGAAAGTAACTAAACACATTGTGATTATGCATGTTTTTTAAAACATTTGTTAAATGACTCACCATGGACAGTAACACTAAATATCTTTCCAATGACGGTGTTGCTGCTGATGATCTGTAGTTGATAAACTCCAGAGTTTGTGTTTGTGATGTTTGTGATGGTCAGAAATCCAGTCTGATGATCCAGTCTCAGTCTGTCTCTGAATCTCTCAGTATCTTCATTACACTGAACATCTGTACAGATATTACTGAGATCTCCACTAATTTGAGCGATGCGGGTGTTATTAAAATACCATTTGATCTTTTCTTGTTGGTTTGTTTCAACATCAGTGTGAAGAGTGACTGAATCTCCCTCCATCACTGACACTGACACTCTGTCTGTCTTAACACCAAACACACCTGGAGAAGAAAAGAACAGGTAATCACTTAAATCACTTTAAGAAAGTATAGGACACATACAACATGCATAGTAACATTTTCTGTAAATTTCCAAACAATATAAACATTGTATTGGTAAACAGCATTGTCAATTACTTTATACCATTACATCACAAATAAGCTCACAACAATGTACTAGTATAGCATACAACATAAAAGCCTCAGTAAGAAACAAATTATTAATTTCACATAAACTCTTAAAAATAAAGGTTCCAAAAGGGTGTTTTTGCAGTGATGCCATTGAAGAACCATTTTTGGTTCCCCAAATAACCTTTCAGTGATCAGCTCTTTAAAAAATATATAAATCTAAAGAACCTTTAGTGGAATGGAAAGATTCCATCATGGATGTTCAAGGTACCTCATGGAACCATCAATGCCAAAGAACCTTTATTTTTAAGAATAGTTACTGTCACACATTCAAGTCTGTCACTGTCAACATCTCGATCTTGTTTTTCCGTGGGTGATCGTGTTTTCCCTCCAGCATCGATCGACTGTGTTTACCTGAATACTCACCAAGCCCGATTGATTTTTGTGTGTATTTGACGTGCTTTGCTCCGTCTCTGAGAGCGCACACAATGAGAGTCGCCTGGGAAACAGCGCGAGTTCTCTTTCCCAGCCTAGTGCGCTTTTAATAACTCTTTTAAAATGAAACACGCCCTGAAATAGTTCTGTGTCATCTATTACAATCTGTTACACGATTTGAGAGAGAGAGAGAGAGAGAGATTTCGGACCTGAGGACAGAGGACCGCGCCACCTTAATTCAGTGGCGTGCACAGCAGGGGCAGAGGCAGATGGACCAAAAAGGCACAGATTTATTTTTATTTTTTTACATTTATTAATTAAATTAATTACCTGTATTTAAAGCAGTAGCCTACCGTCTGTTGTGTTTTTAAATATTTTAATGACTTCCTCACAATTAGTTGTAATATCTCGCTCGATGGAGAGCAGCAGTAGGTCAGAGAGCCTCTCTTCCAAATGAAAAGACGCTGATACAATTATAATGTATAACTCATCAAACAAAAATAGGGAAATTATGATAATATTACTAAATATTATTTACTTTACCAAACAAAACAGTTAGAATCAAGAAGGTAATTATGAGGAATTCATGTTTAGTTTTGTTGATGTTGTACATTTTTTGTATGTATTCATGAAAGTGTTAGCTATCATGAAATCAGTAACACTTTACAATATGATTTCATTAGTTAGATTTGTTAACATTGTTCTGTTCTTTAGACAGACTGACGAACACGAGCACCTGCTCCATCACATAACTTTATTAAACTGACTTCATTAACCAAAACATACACATGTGACTCTGGATGTCATTATATCAGATGACCACTAGATGTCCTCATAACCTCATATATGTATAACATATCTAATATGTTACAAACATGAACTAATAATGAACTGCACTTCTACAGCATAATCTTAGTTAATATTAATTTCAGCATTTACTAAAACATTATTAAAATCAAAATTTGTATTTGTTAACATTAGTTAATGCACTGATTAACATTACATGAACAAACAATTAACAGTTGTATTATTATTAACTAAGATTAAACAAATACAGTAACAAATGTGTTGCTCAGTAGTTCATGTTAGTTAATGAACCTTATTGTAAAGTGTTACTATGAAATCAAAGATATAAATTCCTTAAAATTTAGAGTTGGACATGGACTTAAAATTTCCTTTCACTAAATGCATTTCCCCAAGCTAATAAAACTTGCTTTGCCTTGGATAAAAAGAAACTATTATAATATAATAATAATGACTTTATTCAGGACTCAAAATGGAAGGTCCATAGTACAAGTTTAAAAAATGACAATAGTTACAACATTACAATAAATATACAGTACATAGAAATCAATTAATAAAAGGTCTATAACTTTAACTTGTAATACAAACAGGAGCGCCAATGTCTCCACAGTCTAGATTTATACCCAACAGAGCTAAAATCATTTTGGGCTAAAATAATAATATGCGAAAATCCGCCACAATCTTCATTCGTTTTTATTGTGAATCACCAGAAACAAATGCATACTTACCAAGCAGTAAAAACCACAATAGGATGAAAATAAGAAAGCCCATCGCCTCCTCTGACACTGATACAGATTCTGTGGAAACAAAAGTATCCTAGCCTACCGTTCAGGACGCCAAAAACGAAAGTAATCAGACTAATGGGAGTTCGTTGACGCCAAAAACGAAAGTATGAGTCAGTCATAGGAAGAAAGACCCACAGCTCCTGACGAAATCCGAGAGCAATTATTGTCCATCACTGACATTTCCATAACAAGTATGTCTCATTTATACACACTCACCAGTTTGAAAACACACAAAACTTAGAAACGCCCACTTTTGTAGAAACCCCATTTGTAAAAAAATAAAAAAACATTATAAACCATTATTATATTTAGTAGTGTTTAGTACCTAGCCTATATCATTCTCTGGCATACTACCCTAAATTACATTGTATCACTATAAGAAATATTCATGTTACAATTCAAAAGATAGAATTAAAGAAACATAAGATATAAAGTGCAGAGATCTCCTGTTATCTTCTTGATATTTTAGGCTATCCAACATTTGTAAAAGCAGTCCTCATCTTGTTATATATATATTCGTATATACAGCGTATATTCAACAAAAACTAATGCCAAACATGCATATATATATATATATATATATATATATATATATATATATACTTAAAATGCCCCTATAGTGAAACAATAAATACTGAAAACAAAAAAACTCTGTGTCAAGTCTTGATCCCAATCCTGTTTTCCCTAGTGATGGGAGAAACAAAGCATTTCAAAGCTTTGAATCCATTGAACCAATTGCTTCGCAAAATGATTCACTGTTTCGAAGCGTTCAGACCGTGGGGACCCCTGCTGGTCAAAACAGCGTATATTCAACAAAAACTCATGCCAAACATGCATAAAACAATGACAAAGGTCACATGGGCCGCATCTGGATCACACACAGCAAGCCACAACTCACATTAAAACCGGCTCATATGAACTTTGCCGCTTCCAGAACTGAGCCATATGTGCCATAGTTTGCCAGCCCAGATGAGGCCCGGAAACTTCTCGGTTACGTATGTAACCCTCGTTCCCTGAGTAGGGAACGGAGACGTTACGTCGGATGACGACGAATGGGGTTTTGCTTAGAAAGCCTATCATCTTCGAGTATATAAAATGAGCCAATGGCAATGAAATGCCATGGGTCTGCGGAATTTGCATAGCGTAACTCCGCCCCATCCTGGGGGTATATAAGGAAGTGCGCGAGCAACATGCAGATATGTTTTCGCTGAGGAGCCGAGACTGAACTCAGGCGTTCCAGCGGTACAGCGGAAGTGGCAGGGAGACGTAACGTCTCCGTTCCCTACTCAGGGAACGAGGGTTACATACGTAACCGAGACGTTCCCTTTCGTTGTCACTCCGAGTTACGTCGGATGACGACGAATGGGGTTCCCAGTGTAATCACGCCACCTCTCGACTGTCTTCCAGTGCCCTGCGTAAGTCTGAGCTCCCTGTCGTGAGACTGGCACGGACGAAGGACTCCTACTTAACACAGGAATACCAAGGTACACTGGGAAGCATATCTCAGTGGAAATATGCAATCATGCCCAGCACGAAGGGGGGGACTTAGAATACACATATGACCGCAAAGGGCTGCATATGGAGAATCACTGGGGTGTCCAGCCGCAGGTGGAATATTTCAACCCCAGGGGTGGCAAGGTGGCTTGCCAAGGGAAAGACACATGCTCAGAGAGGCTTACAGTGGAATACACATGTGGGGGTCGCCCAGAGGGGGAACCATGCACATGGAGGCACCTAGCCAAGCGCGAAAGCTGCCCGTGGCATAACTCTGGCGTTGAAGTCGTCAGTGCTGGAGGAGACTCAGGGCTTATTAGGCTCACCTGAGGAGAATATCGCACGTATCCCGTCCGTGGAGAGGAATGGCGAGCAAGCGAAGACACCTGAGCAGAATCTAGTACCGGCTAGTTGAAGCGAGTACATGAGAAGAAACTGGCTCTACTCGGAGATTGTAAAATCTCGCGAAAGTGTTAGGTGTCGCCCAGCCTGCAGCTCTGCAGATGTCTGTTAGCGAGGCGCCATGCGCTAGAGCCCAAGAGGATGCCATACTCCAGGTGGAGTGGGCCGTCACACCAAGGGGGCATGGTCGACCTTGCTGCTGATAAGCCAAAGCAATGGCGTCCACTATCCAGTGAGACAACCTTTGCTTGGAGAGAGCCTTTCCCTTCAGCTTCCCACCATGACAGACAAAGAGCTGGTCTGAGGTCCTGAAACACTGCGTTCTGTCGACGTAAGCACGGAGGGCGCGTACTGGACAGAGCAGTGCCAAGGCTGGGTCTGCCTCCTCCAAAGGCAGCGCTTGCAGGTTCACCACCTGGTCCCGAAAGGGAGTGGTAGGAACCTTGGGCACATATCCAGGCCGGGGTCTCAGGGTCACGTGAGAGTTAGCCGGTCCGAATTCCAGGCACGCTTCGTCAACCGAAAATGCCTGCAGGTCCCCTACCCTCTTGATGGAGGCCAATGCAACCAGGAGCGCTGTCTTCATTGACAGGAACTTAAGCTCCACTGATTGCAGAGGCTCAAAGGGAGCACTCTGCAGGGCAGTTAAAACCACTGAGAGGTCCCAAGAGGGTACGAGGGGAGGACAAGGAGGATTCAGTCTCCTCGCTCCCCTCAGGAACCTGATGATCAGGTCGTGCTTTCCCAAGGACTTACCATCAACTGCGTCGTGATGTGCGGCAATGGCGGCAACGTACACTTTCAGGGTGGAGGGAGACAGCCTTCGCTCCAACCCTTCTTGCAGGAAGGAAAGCACAACACTAATCGGGCATTTTGTGGGTTCTAGATGTTTAGAAGAACACCAGTTGACGAAGAGGTTCCACTTCAACGCATAGGCATGTCTTGTGGATGATGCTCTAGCGGAAGTGATGGTAGCCACCACCGCTGGTGGTAGGGTACTCAAACCTACCTCGTCCCGTCCAGGAGCCACACGTGGAGGTTCCAAAGATCGGGACGAGGGTGCCATAAGGTGCCCCGTCCCTGAGAAAGCAGGTCCTTCCTCAATGGAATTGGCCAGGGAGGTGCTGTTGCGAGGAGAACTAGTTCTGGGAACCAGGTGCGGTTGTGCCAATACGGGGCAACCAATATTACCTGCTCCTCGTCCTCCCTGATCTTGCGCAAAGTCTGCGCAAGAAGGCTCACTGGGGGAAACGCATACTTGCGTAGGCCCCGCGGCCAGCTGTGCGCCAGTGCATCCGTGCCGAGCGTGCCCTCGGTCAGGGAATAATACAGGTCGCAATGGGATGAGTCGTGGGAGGCAAACAGATCTACCTGTGCGTCCCCGAACTGATCCCAAATCAGCTGGACCGACTGGGGATGGAGTCGCCATTCTCCAGCGAGAAGCCGAAACCGAGACAGCTCGTCGGCCGCCTGGTTCAGGTGTCCCGGGATAAAAATGTCTCGAAGCGACCTCAGATGCTTCTGACTCCATATGAGGAGGTGGCGGGCGAGTTGCGACATACGGCGGGAGCGTAGACCACCTTGATGGTTGATGTACGCTACTGTGGCGGTATTGTTTGATCGGACTAGTACGTGTTGACCCTGAGCAACGCACGGACGCGGGCAAGGCGTACAGCCAGCAACTCGAGGCAATTGACATGCCAAAGGCGCTGGGGTCCTATCCAGGAGCCCGCGGCAGCATGTCCATTGCACATGGCACCCCAGCCCGTGGTGGAGGCATCTGTTGAGACAACAACATGCCTGGAAGCTCATTCTAAGGGCACTCCGGCCCGTAGAAAATTGAGGTTCGACCACGGGGTGAAGGTCTGACGGCAGGTCGGAGTCACTGGGACTCGGAGCGTGCCGTGTTGCCATGCCCAACACGGCACGGGGGTGCCCCCGCAGCTGAAGTGGTCTCATATGAAGCAATCCGAGCGGCGTGACTGCGGCTGCGGATGCCATATGCCCCAGGAGCCTCTGAAAATATTTCAGTGGAACCGCACTCTTGCCCTCGAACCGACGAAGGCAAGTCAGCAGTGACTGCACGCGCTCGCTCGTAAGCTGCGCGCACATGGCGACCGAGTCATTCTCCATACCGAGAAAAGAGATCCTCTGCATGGGGCAGAGTTTGCTCTTCTCCCAGTTGACCCAGTCCACCGGATTTCTTCGGTACAATGAAGTAGGGGCTGTAGAAGACGGACTTCATTTCGGCTGGAGGGACAGTCTCGATCGCACCCTTCGCCAGTAGGGTGGCGACCTCCGCTGTCATGACAGGGGCATTGCCACCGACCATAGTGAAGCGAACTCCCCTGAAGCGGGGAGGAGACCGCGCGAACTGAATCGCTTAGCCGAGCCTGATGGACAGACCGGGAAGCTCTAACCAGGCTCCCAGGAACTAAACTAGCGGGGTCATGCGGACCACAGACGTACCCTCGGTGGTGCAGCGAGGCGGAATGACCGGCCCAGGCGAGGGTGGCATAGCGGCCCGGTGCGGGGGCACAGTCATTAGCCGCATCCTGCCAGAGGAGGCCAGGGGAGGACTAGCGTCCCACGGGGGCGTGCTCTGGCAGGGGTCTGGCGACAGAGGGGGACGAGAGTGGCGAGGCTCGTGAGCGGCGCGCACTGTCATCCGAGAACTCTGTGTGCTCAGAGATGGGAGAGTGAGTTCTTTCTTTAACCACATTAGGGTGCTGCCCGTCATGGGACAAGCAGCGGGAGTGGCAGGACATGTTTTAGAGCCTCAGTCTGCTTCTGGGCAGTCGAGAACTGCTGGGCAAAGTCCTCAACTGCACACCCGAAGAGGCCAGCCTGGGATATGGGGGTGTCGAGGAACCGGGACCGCTCCACATGTGTCGTTCCTGGACCACACAGGTGGACATCACCTGACCCAGCGAGCGTGCGGTCACCTTCGTTGCTTGGAGAGCAAGGTCGGTGGCGGCACGCAACTCATCGAAGAGTGCTGGGTCAGTCCTCCCCTCGTGCATGTCACGTAACGTCTGGGCCTGGTAGACCTGCAGAGTCGCCATGGCATGCAGTGAGGAGGCCGCCAGCCCCGCAGCTCTGTAGGCCTTCGCCACGAGGGTGGAGGAGAACCTACAGGCCTTGGAGGGGTGCTTAGGGTCACCACGGGAAGAAGCACTCTGAGGACACAGCTGCATCGCAACAGAGCGTTCAACCTGGGGAACCCCAGTGTACCCTTTGGCAGCCGCCTGATCGAGAGGAGGCAAGGCGGAGGAGGTCGCCGAGCAATCACGGGAAGACAGGGGTGCCTTCCAGGACCTCGTGACCTCCTCATGCACATCCGGGAAGAAAGGCATTGGGGTTGGACGCCGACGAGGGTCAGCGGCCGCACCCAAAAACCAATCGTCCAGCCGCGAGCGCACTGGACCAGGTGGCGGGGACCACTCTAGTCCAATGGCCGCGGCTGCCCGGGAAAGCATGGCCGTCAGCTCGGGATCTGACTCAGGCAATGCTGGAGCACCCGAGGGTGGCAGCACAGCCGAATCATCACTTCCCAAGGACTCCTGCCCACCTTGTGATGCAGCGATCGACATCAAATCTTCCTCTGGAGTGCCGAATGAGACCTGCGGCAAGTCAGAGGACTGTACTGCAGGCTCATTCGGAACACTCACGGGTTGCACAGTGCTAGAGGGAGGTGGAGCGTGGAATAGTCGGCGCCTTGTTCCACACCGTAACCTGGCCGCCAGCCGAAGTATCAGCTCTCGTGGAGCTCGTAGATCGGGGTGCGGGTGAGGGGACTCTACCACGAAGGTCATTGAGTCTCGACCGCAACCGTGCGATGGGCATGTTCCCGCAGTGGGAACATGACTCATCCACAAACGCTGCCTTAGCGTGCTCAACACCCAGACACACAAGACAGCGATTGTGCCCATCAGAGTCAGAAATGTATAGACCGCACCCAGAAGTGCACGGGCGAGGCATCTTTAAAAAGACGTGCCGCGTGCAATGCTCTTTTGTGAAAGGAGATTTCTCCGCAAGTGATGAAGCGACCAGGGAGATGAACACACAAACTCTGGCAAATCACTGCACAGATAAGCAGGGAATGTGCACTCGCTGGAACTCGCTGTCACACCAACACTTGGAGAGAGGCTCGTCTCGAAGAGTGAAGAGATGAACTCAGTATTGGCTGTGGAGTGAAGAATCAACTTGGCTCCTCAGTGAAGACATATCTGCATGTTGCTCGCGCACTTCCTTATATACCCCCAGGATGGGGCGGAGTTACGCTATGCAAATTCCACAGACCCATGGCATTTCATTGCCATTGGCTCGTTTTATATACTCAAAGATGATAGGCTTTCTAAGCGAAACCCCATTCGTCGTCATCCGACGTAACTCGGAGTGACAACGAAAGGGAATGTATGCTATCTGGGTCGAAGCTGCACGCTCACACAAAACAGAGCACACGGACAATGAGCAGATGCTAATCCTGTGCGCTCACAACAGAAGACTACCACATGAGCATGAATGACGAATCCCGACAGAGAACCGAAACCAAACTAGACCGAAGTGTCGGGATCTGAACACCACGCTCTGCACACAAAACAACTCGCATGAACAGAAGAGCGCACGGCTGGAGCACACTCAAACCCACTCGCTCACACGATGACAAGACTATACAGGAGTGTCAGGGCTCTGTCAAAAAAAACAAGAATAAACTAGACCGATAAGTGACAGAAACCTGACACTAATATGTACAGTATAAGCTAATACAGATCTAACATTTCCTCAGCACCAGACACTGAAGAAAATTACTCCAAATAACCAATGACTTCAACACAATCTTTAAAAACATACATTTTTTATGGATTAATTTTATTTCACTGTAAAGCTATTGTGTGTAGGAGGAAAGTAAGACTGTGTGACTGTGAGGTTAACAGCAGGACAGGAAAAAGCCCTTCATCTACAAACTAAACACACATCAAACAAATGGCCATTCTCATGCAAAAGCTGTTTGTCCATCCAGCAGATCAAACCACATTTCTGAAGAAAACCGACCACAGCAGTTTCAGTTTGACTCAATAGATGAGCTGCAAGAGTCAGACTTCAGTAAGACTGGCAATGTAAGATGGCCAATGATTTTTGCCACTTCGCAAAAACGGAATGATTATAACGCCATTTTAAAATCCATCAGATTTAGAGGCTGACTAATATTAAATAATCCAATATATTACTACTTTTTCATATTTGACACAATCAGAAACTACCTTTTAGAAACTATCAATGTTAACATCAAAAACATTTTTTTTTTTTTGCAAGTTTACTGTTTAAATTGAAACATGTATGAAAACTTTTGTAATATTGCTTAAAAATAATGTTTTATTTATTTTTTTTACTTTAAGAAGTACATTGTACTGTGCAATAGTAATATATTTCTTTCAGAATGTCTTCAAGTTAGACTAAACTTTTATTTTGGCGGGGAGTAATGAAGACCTTTGAGTTAATGTGTTTATTAATAAATTATTATTATTATTATTATTGTTGTTGTTGTTGTTGTTGTTGTTACTTGAAGAAGTGCACTCTAGAAGTACACTGTCATAATTTCTTCAAGTTAAACCAAACTTTTATTTTGACGGGTTGTTGTGAAGACCTATGTTTCTGTTTGCGACTGACATGACGATAGTTTTATCAAATGAAATGGTGAAGCTCGTGAAGTGACTCTTATAGTAGCTCTGCAGATTAAGTTTATGTGTCTATTTTCTCATATAGTGAGACATAGGTCTAAAAATCATTTTCAATATTTTTTCATTTTCAGAGTTCACACCACAGCTACGATAACAGCACAGAGAAACGATATCGTTGGAATCACTTTCAGAACGATTTTATCCAGCTGATGAATGATAAAAACATTGACAGCCAATCATTTCAATCCTAGGCCTACTATAACGAGCTCGAGCATTTAAAGCGACAGACAAGCACGTGCTTAGAATAAACAATGATATTGGCCGCTGGTGGACGCTAATATAGTATCGTTATTTTTATATCGTTGTTCTTGTGAAGGGGCCTTTATAAAGTAAATTCCATGTATGACTGGATTCCATGATTCAGTCCGCGTCATATGGCTCTACTTGCCATAAAGAAAGTTAGTTGTGGGTTATTTAATGTTATGTTATAAAGGTATAACCATTAGAAGGGTATGGAGTTAATAAAGGTATACCCTCTCAAAACACTCTACATTTTGCTCTTCGTGGCTATTGAATAGATTCAGCAATTGTTTCAGCTATGCACTGGAGTATAGCCGTATTTGAAAGTCTTACACAAAATTAAAACCGGTATAGCGGCCAGCACAGCATTGTTTTCAACTGTTAAGTATAACTAAATACATATAACTTAACAGTTGGAAACAGTGCTGAGCTGGAGACATCATAACACGCATGTGTATGTGTGAACTATAGGGTGGTCAAACTCAGTGGCGGGGAGGACTTACACCAGATTGAGTGTTATCAGCAGACAGTCTTATTAGATCAGTTTTCACTGAACCACTGGAGAAAATCTTCAACATGTTTATTTTGTTATTTTTGTGTTGGTGGAGTATGATTGGTAAGTTTTACAAATTTACTGTCTAATTTCGGTTACACTTTAAGTTTGACATAGTTACATTGGACATACTCAAATAAGAACTGAGTGATACTAATTAACTACATGTATAGAGTTACAGTTAGGGTTTGGTTTAGGGTTAGTTACTTGTAAGTATGCATAATTTACTGTTATTACTATAGTAAGTATGCAGTAACGCGTAACTACGTCAGCTTAAAATAAAGTGTTAACCTAATTTCTTTCAGTTTTAGAGAAATAAAGCTGCTGCTATACGGTTCAGATTAGTTAGAGGATTTGCATTTGCTGTTCATCTAAATTAAATTAAATCTAACACATATAATTGTGAGATACTTAGAAATCAACTTTGAAGTTTTACTCGGCTGTAATTGACTTGTCATGTAACTTCAAATGTTTATTTTGCTCTACAAGCCTATAACTTTAAAAACTTTCAAACTTATTTTGAGTCTCTTGTAAAGATTAGAAACTGATTTCAGCTTTAAACCTCTTCATGTTCTCAGGTGTGTTTGGTGATTCAGTGTCAGTGATGGAGGGAGATTCTGTCACTCTTAACACTGATCTTACTGAAATACATGAAGATGAAGACATGCTGTGGAAATATGGAGCTGAAAAGTCTCTCATAGCTCAAATCAGTAAAGCTGCTGGAGTCTTCTCCACATATGATGGTCCTGATGGGAAATTCAGAGACAGACTGAAGCTGGACAATCAAACTGGATCTCTGATCATCACAAACACCACAACTGAACATGCTGGAGTTTATCAACTACTGAAAAGTGGAGCGAAACGATCATCAAGAACATTCAGTGTTTCTGTCTATGGTGAGTATAGAGATCATTTCTTCAGTCCTTCAAATATTCTTGTTATTTCGAATTTGGTTATTTGTTAAGGAATATTTTGGCTTCAGTAGAAGTTAAACTTAATTGACAGCATAATGTTGATTACAAAAATAATCTTTAGTTAAGATGTAAAGCTATTTAAATAATATTTTTTTGTGCTGATTTAGAATTTTAGGTGTTCTGGGACAAAATTTTATAATTATATGTTACATGTTAACATTCTTGTTGTTCATGTCTTGTGGCCGTACTATTGAAATCCCCATGAACTTCCATTGTAAGAGTCTGTAACCCAAATTATCGCTTTTCTGCAGGACAAATGGAAATAAATTGTGGTAATAAACACAATTTGCTTTTGATTGCAACAAATGCTGTTGATTAAGTTTAACTTACTGAACTCTGAATTCTCCATTATTTGTATATTTTGACATGTTTAATAATTTTAAAGTTTGAGATGATAAACATTCACTCACAGTCATGCCACTACACTGAAAATAAGATTTTTGACTAGATTTAACCACATTTATGTTTATTCTCTCATGTTTTCCAGCTCATCTGCCCACTCCTATCATTACCAGAAACTGTACATCATCATCATCAAATTGTTCATTGGTGTGTTCATCAGTGTTGAATGTGTGTGATGCGACTCTCTCCTGGTACGCAGGAATCAGTGTATTGTCCAGCATCAGTGTGTGTGATCTCAGCATCAGTCTCTCTCTACCTCTGGAGGTGGAATATCAGGATAAAAACACCTACAGCTGTGTGCTGAACAATCCCATCAGCAACCAGACCACACATCTGGACATCAACACACTCTGTCACACATGTGCAGGTACCACAGCACTGATGATATATGTGTGTGTTTACTGACCTGATCTCTGTCTTGTGACTCAATCTTTCTTTATCATTACAGCACCGGACACACAGACTTCTTCACACTCTCCAGTGTCTCTGATAGTGTTGATCTCGGCTTCTGCTGCTGGATCTCTGATGATTGTTGTTATAGTCGTGATCCTCTGCATCTGCAAGAAATGTAGAAAAACAGGTCAGGAAAGTAAATTATTAACTACTTAATACTACTTATTAACTAATGCATCTGAAGCACCAGTATTTATTTGTTACATATACACATTTCTATATAAGATTGCGAGCTCTGTTGTTTCAACATGTCTGTTTTATTGTTATAGCAGTTCAGACCCATGAAGAAGACAGAACGGATTCAGCATTGTGTAAACCAACAACTCGGAAAAAGGTAAGACGTTGTTGCAGTCAGTTAGTGTGTTTGAAGCTTGTCGATTGAAGTTTGCAGCATCAGACGGTCAGTGAACAGAGGCGTTTGGCCTATAGACTCAACTGTCATTGTTACCTTCAGAGCAGATCAAAATTAGTTTTTTTTATGCTATTTACACTAAGCCTATGTTTGCACCTCAGTATAAATAGTTGTTCCATTTTAGAGGAATATTATTTTGCAATGTAATTTTTTGTGTGTCTTTTTTTTACACAAACCAATTCATTAGCACATAGAAAATGTTTTTAAAATTTGTTTTTTTTTTTTCAGTAAGTGTAATAGGCCTATATTGCAATTGCTACGAGGCTTACACATGTCGGGTTAAGAACGTGCAAAACACAGTGAGTGACTGGAAACTTTGTAGCCTACTTCTTTTTTTTTCTTTCTTTTTTTCTTTGGTCATGTCAAGCCAAGTGAAATATTGTATCCACAGTAGGCCTAAATCTGTTTAAAACGTGGGTGCGATGTTGTAGCTTGTTAAGTTACTCTACTTAACTCGTTCCGTAAAATAGCTACGGGATCGTATACCGTATCAAATCAATACGTGAGTAGGCTATTTGTCCAAGGATTTTGCAGTGTGGCAATTAATAATAAAATAAAATAAAATAAAAAAATAAAAAACAATTTCACAAGTAGAGAAGCTCATCTGCGCGTGATTGCATTTTGGTGTCTTTTTATTTCCATAACGAGTCTCAACAGATCATGCGCAGTTAATCGCGCAGATTTTTTTTTAAACATGTCGAGCTCACGCTCATATTTTTTTAGACATTATTAGACAGATCATTAATTAATATTAGAATGTTATTTAGATTTGCATTAAGATTATAAATATTTTATTATTATAATGTTATTAAGATTATTAATAATGTTATTTAATCATTTAGTCTATAGCAAAGGCTACAATTCATAACATTTTAAAAAAGAGTTTATTTAGATACAAATGGGACAAAAAATTACATATCTATACTTAAAGTAAATTAATTAAAGATTAAAAAGCCGTCCCATTGTAAAAGCTGGACATAGGCTAATATCAAATGTGTTTGTTGCAAGCTCACATGGCCAACTTGTATCCATGTTTGATTTATTTTATGTTCATACTCTTTGAGCACATTAAGAATTAATTTTTTAAACAACAGTGCAGATTGTCTCTTTACGGAGTGCTGACACAAATATGGCATAGAAAAGACAACCACCAATGAAAAACAATACATATGTATGTGCTGCTTTCTGCCTGAAAGTAAGTGTTTTTCTTTTTGAATATGCATAGTTTATAAATGAGGTGCTATTATAGCCTACATGTAGGCTAAAAACCTTTGTCCTTTACACCAGCCATGCGGGTTATCTCAGCTGCAGCCAGTGGACTATGCCTACTAATTTAAATAATCTTTTGTTTGAAAATACATTTCTGACTGTTGGTTTGATTATTCTAAAATCACCCATACAAAATCAGCTTTTATACCATTATAGGTTGTCTTTAGAGAAAGCAGGACACAGAGTTGTTACTCATGTTGTGCTGAAGTGTGTCCTCGATCTGCAGCGTCTCTGCGGTTCATCATTATCTGAGCTGAGATGCAACTTTAGCATACATTGGTTTCTTTGTAGACGTTCTGCAACTAGTGTCTCTGCTGTTGCTTTAGTGGGAAAGACAGTCATTCTCAGAGCAGAGACTGCAAACCTGCAGAACTTCAACTGTTTGATGATTTAACTGGTTAAAAGGTCATGAATGGGATGTTTGATGTCATTTCCTCCTGCTGCTGTTAGCATCTTAGTAAAGTCTGTGTTTAATTTCCATATTAAAATAAAAAAAGCAGCATTCAAGATCATCCTTTGGAATAAAAATGATAGAAAATTATGTTCAGTTCTAAATCTATCTGGAGTTTTAAAAGGTTTTATTAAGAGAATAACAAGGTTATTGAGATAGAAACTTTGGTCTGTTATTGATTTCTCGTCGCATCAGCAAGTTCCTGACAGAGTTTGTGTTTCCTTTCAGAAATCAAAGACGGAGTCTGTGTATGAAAATGTCCCCAAAAAACGATGATCTTTATCTACCGGGACTGATGAGAGTTCATACTGGATCCGGTCTCACACCTTTTGGTTTTGCTCACATTTATTCCCTGTTTTCACTCTTTGTGTGTGTGTGTGTGTGTTGTAATGTCTTAAATTTTGTTATACTTTAGTAGTTCCCTAATAGCATATCATCCATTAACTCAACTAAAATGTTCTAATTTTAGTTTCCCAGACAGCAACATGGCGTCAGCCCAGATCCGGCCCACATCTGGAACACATGGATTCCACACGCACCAGATGTGGGCCGACACCATGTTGCTGTCTGGGTTATCATATTGAAATGAACTTTCATTAGTAAATATTGATTCCACCCTTCACTGTGCTTCTATGCCTGTCATTTACAATTCTTGTTTTATTTTTTAACTTTTATCTGCTGGATTTAGCAAATGTAACACAAGCGCATCATCGCTCTCTAGTGTCCACAGCAGAAAATCACATCTCTATAATAATATCTCTAGAGATGCTGCTGTATACTGTATGTCATATTTCCATCTTAGAAAATCAGCTTTATGTTATGTTTTTCATCCACCCCGGTGATTTTTGTTTGTGATTTGGTCATCAGTCTTATGATATGAATTGAACTGATAAATGGTGGATTTTTAAAAGCAGCTAAAACAGCATCATAGCACTGAGATCAATGTGAAACAGCGGCGTTCACAGGAAAAACTGACTAATATTATGCAAGTAAAATTCATAAGGCTTAGTCAAACTGTGACAGAAACCTTACCTAAGAGTTCAGATTTCCAAGAACAGCCTTCACCTGCCTCCAATATAAATAAACGAAATAAAAACTGATTAAAATCACAGTTGATTAGACACTGGTCATATTGCTAAAGATCGAGTTGTACATCAGTTAGCTTTAGTAAATGTCAAAAGTTGAATCTTAAAATTGTGAACATTTGGTCCATCAGTAAGTAATGTACAGAGACAGTCACTCTATAAATGATTAGCTTAGTTCAGTTATTTCTGATAACAAACTCACAGATTCAGTCATAATGAGTGAAACAGATCTGTTTAATGTCATTGATCACATTTCATTGTTACAGAAAATAATAGTGTTTTTATGGGCTAACATTTTAAAGCACATTTTCCTTTACTGTTGCAATGCTAAACAAAAATACAAATACAATACAAAAAATACAAAATAAATAAATAAATACAAAAAAAAGGTCTAAAAATATTCCACTCAAAGTGCAAGGCACCCACGTTCTGTCTTCTACTGAGGTTGTGCTTTTCTGAGGCCTATCATAGTACTCTATGACACTGACATGACTTTTCTGAGAACATTTACAATAAAGTGCACCATGTGACACTTCTAAATCCTGCAGTTGATTTGGGAAACCCAGATCTCAGAGTTCAGAGAGATCTGTAAGACAATGAGCTCTTTTAACAAGAAGATCAAACAGGATAAATGTAAGAAACAGAGATTTGTACAATTGCAAGTATTTTGTGCAGACAAGAGTATTCAAGTGAAAAACTTAAAACCGCTTCACTAAACCCAAACCCTCTAAAAACAAAGCACTCTATTGTTTTGCTGCCAACACATTTCTTTGTTTCTTACTTTATAGCATTATATATATATAAATATATACAGTGAGGAAAATAAGTATTTGAACACCCTGCTATTTTGCAAGTTCTCCCACTTAGAAATCATGGAGGGGTCTGAAATTGTCATCGTAGGTGCATGTCCACTGTGAGAGACATAATCTAAAAAAAAAAATCCAGAAATCACAATGTATGATTTTTTAACTATTTATTTGTATGATACAGCTGCAAATAAGTATTTGAACACCTGAGAAAATCAATGTTAATATTTGGTACAGTAGCCTTTGTTTGCAATTACAGAGGTCAAACGTTTCCTGTAGTTTTTCACCAGGTTTGCACACACTGCAGGAGGGATTTTGGCCCACTCCTCCACACAGATCTTCTCTAGATCAGTCAGGTTTCTGGACTGTCGCTGAGAAACACGGAGTTTGATCTCCCTCCAAAGATTCTCTATTGGGTTTAGGTCTGGAGACTGGCTAGGCCACGCCAGAACCTTGATATGCTTCTTACAGAGCCACTCCTTGGTTATCCTGGCTGTGTGCTTCGGGTCATTGTCATGTTGGAAGACCCAGCCTCGACCCATCTTCAATGCTCTAACTGAGGGAAGGAGGTTGTTCCCCAAAATCTCGCAATACATGGCCCCGGTCATCCTCTCCTTAATACAGTGCAGTCGCCCTGTCCCATGTGCAGAAAAACACCCCCAAATCATGATGCTACCACCCCCATGCTTTACAGTAGGGATGGTGTTCTTGGGATGGTACTCATCATTCTTCTTCCTCCAAACACTTTTAGTGGAATTATGACCAAAAAGTTCTATTTTGGTCTCATCTGACCACATGACTTTCTCCCATGACTCCTCTGGATCATCCAAATGGTCATTGGCAAACTTAAGACGGGCCTTGACATGTGCTGGTTTAAGCAGGGGAACCTTCAGTGCCATGCATGATTTCAAACCATGACGTCTTAGTGTATTACCAACAGTTACCTTGGAAACGGTGGTCCCAGCTCTTTTCAGGTCATTGACCAGCTCCTCCCGTGTAGTTCTGGGCTGATTTCTACCCCACGAGGTGAGATCTTGCATGGAGCCCCAGTCCGAGGGAGATTGACAGTCATGTTTAGCTTCTTCCATTTTCTAATGATTGCTCCAACAGTGGACCTTTTTTCACCAAGCTGCTTGGCAATTTCCCCGTAGCCCTATTCAGCCTTGTGGAGGTGTACCATTTTGTCTCTAGTGTCTTTGGACAGCTCTTTGGTCTTGGCCATGTTAGTAGTTGGATTCTTACTGATTGTATGGGGTGGACAGGTGTCTTTATGCAGCTAACGACCTCAAACAGGTGCATCTAATTTAGGATAATAAATGGAGTGGAGGTGGACATTTTAAAGGCAGACTAACAGGTCTTTGAGGGTCAGAATTCTAGCTGATAGACAGGTGTTCAAATACTTATTTGCAGCTGTATCATAAAAAATCATATATTGTGATTTCTGGATTTTTTTTTTTAGATTATGTCTCTCACAGTGGACATGCACCTACGATGACAATTTCAGACCCCTCCATGATTTCCAAGTGGGAGAACTTGCAAAATAGCAGGGTGTTCAAATACTTATTTTCCTCACTGTATATATGCATTATATAGCATATATGCATTGAAGAAGAAGAAGAAGAAGAAGAAGTAAAGCTTAAAGAGTAGATCAGAATCAGAAACGTTACTGTGGTGTTTCAATGGCAGACCCAGTCACAGACAGTTCAAGGGAATTCACATGCGTCATTTGAGTGTTATTCTGATTAGGGGACGAGTCCTCTGCACCAGACGTCTGTAATAAAACAGATTCACAGAAGGTAAAAGAAAGGAATGGGACTAATGATTCATTGACACAAAAACAAAAATACTAAGCCACCCCCCCCCCCCCCCCCCCCCCCCACTACCATTTTGAGTACTGCATGGTGGTTTTCTTAAAAATAAAAAAAAAATTAAAAAAATAAACATGTCTTAACCTTCATACTTCCCTCGCACTTTGTAACATATCTTTCCCTCGTGGGTCAAAATGATCCCGAGCCCTAAAATTATACTTTGTTTTTTTTTCGTCTGTCCAGACAGCTTATTTTGTTTCATTTTGATAATATTTTTTTCTATTTTTTAATGCAATTTTTTTGGATATTCTTTGTTATTTTTATTTTATTTACCTTTAAATGACTAGATTTGATCAATAAATAATAAATAAATAGTAATTTAAGCACATTCCTCGTATTCTTTTAGCTTAAATTCATGCATTACCCTTTTAATTCAGGTCAAAATCTCTTTCATTGGGCCTCTTTGCCGATCTTTTGTGGAAAAATAATAATATAACATGATATTTCAGGACTCTAGCCACTTATAGCTCTTTGTAACAAATGAGCTGTTCTGCTGGGGTCCTAATGTCAGTTTCTCTTCAGTATGCATTAAGATACACATGTAGACATTATAAAATCATTTTCTGATAAAGGTTTAGAATTTCTTGTTTGAATTTGGAGTATTTTTCATTTTTTCTATGTGTACTGAAGCATTCCTTGCATTCCATTCAATCCTAAGGGGGTCAAATTGACCCGGGAGGGAAGGAGTCGTTACTTTTTAAAATTTCAACCACAAAACTTCTCGAATCAATTTAATAATAAAAAAAGGTATTCGTGGTTAAAGTGTGACAATAATATTCTAAGTTTCAGAACTAAAACATTCCTCTGCACAGCAAAAAAATAGCTTTTGTTGAAACCATCTTCCTAAACAGCCTGTACATCTAAAATGATTGAACTATCATACTGGCGAATATGAATAATACAGTTCTGGTGCTCTTACCTGCTATCTCAATAAAGTTGCGCTTTTTGTTTTCTTATATTTTTTGTCATTTAGTTTATTTGGGAGTTTACCATGTAAGAAACATTTATATAACACCCTGATTCTAGACTAGAGTTGTAACAGCCTATATGGTAAATAAATAGAATTATAATAATATAATGATACAAATTATTGTAATTTTATAATAACAGAAAATGTATTCACATATTCATCTTTATTGTATAGTAAAACAGTATGGGAGCAGCATAGTCTTGAAAAGTGAGTTATTACTGGTGTTTCTATGATTTCTAAGAGAAACTACACAAAACACTCACATGTTGCAAACTCACAGATCTGAATCAGTTTTTATGCAGGGAGATTCAGTGCTCATAGTATCTTACCTCAGGATTTTGATTCGTCCCACTGCCTGCTCTGCCTGCTCTCAGTACTTTGGTTCATTAGAATAAGAATCAAAATATTTACATTGTATGTAATACTGTATTACTGTACTCACGTTTGTAAATCACAGCAGCAGAAGCAGCACCACCAAGCAGAAGGACACCAAGAACAACAGCAACAGCAACAGCAACAGTATTTATTCCTGCTACAACAGCTGAAGACAGACTTATTATTACTAACAAAGTGACTGAGACAAAAAACGTTACCACTATATGTGTCTGCTACTTTGGTCATCATTTGTATCACATTGAATTAAGTGATAAATTCTGGTTGGTTTTAGAATAACAGCATTACGGTGAGCTGAACAGTAAACAGCATTCATAATTGTCTGTATTTTTCATGTTAATTGTGTACACCTGATGTGCATGTTAATGTGATAGAGATGATCACAATTATATTTTAATATTGAGTCCAAGTCACTTTTTCAAAGAGGCCACAATGAAAACATTTACTGGGTTGATTTGAGTGACTTAATGATACTCACCAATGACAGTAACACTGAAGTTATTTATGATGCTGAATCTGATGTTGCCGATCTTCAGTTTATATTCTCCAGAGTCTGTGTTTCTGGTGTTTGTGATGTTCAGAGATCCAGTCTGATGATCCAGCTTCAGTCTGTCTCTGAATCTCTCTTTACACTGATCACCTGTACAGATCTTACTCTGATCTCCATTGATTTCAGCGATGAGAGTGTCATTAAAATACCACATAATCGAATTATTATTATTATTATTTTCACCAGGATCTAAAGTGACAGATTCTCCCTCCTTCACTGACTTTCTCTTCATTTTATCTCGTTCAGCAGCAGGAACACCTGAAACACAAACCAACAAATGATTGTAGGATCTTTTTAAAACTAACTAAACACACAATATCAAGAACTGCTGATATAAAAATTGATTATTCGTGCTTATCTTAACTTTCAGCCTATTTCCCATTTGTTGACCTTTAGTGCTTATAAAACACAATTTGCATAGATGTTTTTACATCAAATCCTCTGCAGTTTGGATTCCTAGTGAACTAAAAAACACAGTAGTATGAAAGTAGTATGAAACACATAGTATGAAACACATAGTATGAAATAACAGATGGATTTAAAGGTGCAGTAAGCGATTTCTGAGAAACGCTGTTGATGTTTCAAATCAACCCAAACAAACACATCCATCCATTGCCTCCAACCCCAAAATGCATGAACATGCAATGCATGTGTTGATGTCACTTTATCATAGCTGAAGCAAGGGCAAAATTATTCTTTGTGAAAAGCAAAGATGATGAAATGACAAGGAAGAACAAAAAATGAACATACAGTAAACGAGTATAAGCAAGATTTGGTTGTTAGCGGCAGTAACAGCACACCATCTCCAGAGAAATCATGAAACTCAAAACTGTCCTGTTACTATAGCTAATATTACAACAACAGCATAATCTTGGTTCTGGATCTCATGTATGGAGCAAAAACAATACAACCTTGACGTCCATTTTCAGGCTTTCCCACTTAGGTCTCTCCAGCACTGGAAAGCTTTTCTAATATTAACATGGATCTTAAAGCTCATGCCTGATCATAACCCTTCATTTATTCCTCTGAAACTTTCGCAATGTCTCTCAGCCATCTCTCTTTCTCTGATTGGCTACAAGTGTGTTGCTGGGCTCAGTCTGATCCACTTTCAACAGTGTTTCTCAGAAATTTCTTCCTGTTCCTTTAAACAGATGATAATTAAAAGTGATCAGAGATTGTTTGATGAGATGCCATCTTCACAACAAAACTAACTGATAAAATAAAAACTCAATAATGGAAAACACTTTAAAGGGGACCTACTATATTTTGCAAAATTCACCAACATATTTCCGGTGTGGATTCCTGACCTGTGTCCTTTCTCAAACTGTTCAGCACATTTCCAATGCAGAAAAGGGGGTTCCAGGCCGGAAAGATCGGTTCAATTTCGGCCCAAAAAACTTGCAGGTCTCGAATGGAAATGGGGTGCGGGGGTAATGCTGTTAGTTTTAATAAGGTGTACACAGGCTTTACAATGGCGTGCGAGTGATTTGAGTGCTTGAAAACAAAAGTATATCTAACTATAGATGATGTCTAGACAATGCGTCTTTCTATGCTCAAGGCCAAGGAATATACTTTGAGAGGTCTGTGCACTCAACTGTGAGCCTGAAAGTGAAGTGTATGTATACACAGAATATTCTGTACATCAACTGTCTTTTATGACATAACGCAAGGATTAGGCCATGCCCACGATACGTGGACAATGGTCTAAATATTCTCAGTTTTATCAATTTATCAACTAACCATTCAGAAACATCTTCATTTAGATGTGTTCTTAGAGGTTCTACTTCTGCTGGAGTCTCTCCTTCATTAGTGTCCCACTCCACCTCTAGCATATATCAGTGGTATTTTCACTGTCATTCATTTTTGTTTTCCTGTTTTGTTGTTGCTAGAGTATCCAAGGCATGAGCTGTTAAGGCACAGCCCTCTTCTGGAAAGGGGGGAGCAGCAGTTCATTTGCATTTAAAGATACCCAAAAAGAGACATTTAGGGCATGGTATAATAAATCATTTTGGGGTGTTTTGAGCTGATACTTCCCAGATATATTTTGAAGACACTTATATTACATCTTGTAAAAAGTGGCATAATAGGTCCCCTAACTATTATGCCACTTTTTACAAGATTAACTGTAACTATTAACTGTAAAAGTGAATAAATGTGAATTAATTTACACATTTAAAAAAAAAATCATCACTTAATGTCACTGCAAAAATATTACTAAACACATTATTGATGCAATTTAAATTTACAGTTCTTGTTTTTAAACATAGCGACTCACCATGAACAGAAACGTTGAATTTCGTCATGATGCTGGCCCTGCTGCTGATAATGTTTAGTTCATAAACTCCAGAGTGTGTGTTTGTGATGTTTGTGATGGTCAGAGATCCAGTCTGATGATCCAGCTTCAGTCTGTCTCTGAATCTCTCAGTGCCTTCATTACACTGAACAACTGTACAGATCTTACTGAGATCTCCAGTGATTCGGGCTATTCGGATGCCATTGAAATACCATATAATCTTCTCTTGTTGGTTTGTTTTAACATTAGTGTTTAGAGTGACTGAATCTCCCTCCATCACTGACACTGACACTTTATCTGTACCAACACCAGACACATCTGAAGAAGAAATTAACAGTTCATTATAAACCAAACATAATTACACAACAGGAAAGTGCCGTGAAAATGTTTTCTCCAGATCATAAAGATTGTGAATAGAGAAATATGTCTGGATTCATAATGTAACATGCAAACAAACAGCAGAAGAACATCATTGATTTACACATTCCCTCATCAGACAAACATATTCAGTCTCATGGATGCTCTTATACATAATGTCTTCTCTGACTTCTTATAGTAGATCAACCGATGAGATCAAAGATGAATATATTTAATGAGTCAATACTATTATACTCACTAGCGACAGTAGCAATAAATTTCTTCATGATGCTGGTTTTGCTGTTGATGATCTGTAGTTTATAAAGTCCAGCGTCTGATGTCCTGATGTTTGTGATGGTCAGAGATCCAGTCTGATGATCCAGCTTCAGTCTGTCTCTGAATCTCTCAGTATCTTCATTACACTGAACATCTGTACAGATCTTACTCTGATCTACAGTGATTTGAGCTATTCGAATGTCATTAAAATACCATTTAATCTTTTCTTGTTGGTTTGTTTTAACACCAGTTTTTAGAGTAACTGAATCTCCCTCCATCACTGACACTTCATCTTTATCAACACCAGACAAACCTGAAGAAGAAGAAGAAGAAGAAGAAGAAGAAGAAGAGAAAAGCCCCTATGAGCAAAAAATTACACAACAGGATATGAATATGAAGAATATGAAAAGCTAGTTTATGACTGGACTAAACCAGCCAAGGTATCATCACTTTTTTTTGTCGATATTGAACACCCCTAAATGTAACACATGTATACAAACAGCAGAAGAACATCACTAATTTACACATTCACTCATCAAACAAGAATACATGAGTGTACTGAATGATCCATTTAACATAATGAACATCATACAATTCATGAATACTACATAGATGAATGTTATCCAAGATAATACTTCAGAAATTTATTCAATTTTTTTCTAATTTATGATGTGTATTATGATGTTATGATAAACTAAATGCTTTTCTCCACTGACGTTCTGAGTTGTTCAAAGTGTTTCTGATGATTGTTAGAAGGCAGACTGAGATGGCGAATAGGAACATGGTTTGTGTAACATTAGCAACACATTATTAGCTGTTTGACAAAGTATTCAATCCAAAGGCCAATCATATTAATTACAGTTATTTGTCCGATGTTGTAGAGAGCGATAAATAAATTGCATTACCATTCTGATACATCGACTTGTAGAGAAGTCTTCCACTACTTCTATATCAGTTTCTTGCTAAAACATATGCCTGAATTAAACCTGTATTTCCACTTGCCATTGTGCAATGTGTCGTTTACTACAGTAAAGTAAAGCCAGTGAAACAACATCCAGCGATCTGAGCTATTGTGAGTGAGTGGAGGCAGGGCTAATTAGCATATTAATGAACCCACATAACCAGGAAGCAAGGGTGTAGAGTTACATTAAAATTAAAATTAAAGGTATGAATATAGATTTTTTTTCATAGGAAAAAACTGTTTACATATGAGACCCTGGATCACAAAACCAGTCACATGTCGCAAGGGTATATTTGTGGCAATAGCCAAAAATACATTGTATGGGTCAAAATTATCGATTTTTCTTTTATGCCAAAAATCATTAGGATATTAAGTAAAGATCATGTTCCATGAAGATATTTTGTGAATGTCCTACCGTAAATATATAAAACATTTATTTTTGTGAATGAATACTGCACAATCGCGAACATAAATGGACAACTTTAAAGGAGATTTTCTCAATGTTTAGATTTTTTTACCTACTCAGATTTACAAATAGTTGTATCTCAGCCAAATATTGTCCTATCCTAACAAACCATACATCAATGGAAAGATTATTTGTTTAGCTTTCAGATGATGTATACATTTCAATTGCAAATAATTTACCCATGTGACTGGGTTTTGTGGTCTAGAGTCACATGTCATTTTGGTGATAAAAAAAAAGTTTTAAGGGATAACATTATTGACTACAGGGGGACTTTAAAAACAACGACTTACCACGGACAACAATAGAGTAGGATTCTACACCGCCATGGTTTCTGCTGGAGACCCATACATCATAAAGTCCAGAGTCTGTGTTTCTGGTGTTTGTGATGGTCAGAGATCCAGTCTGATGATCCAGCTTCAGTCTGTCTCTGAATCTCTCTTTACACTGAACATCTGTACAGATCTTACTCTGATCTCCAGTGATTTCAGCAATGCGAATGTTATTAAAATACCATATCATTTCTTCTTCTTGTTTTTTTTCTATAAGATTTTTTAGAGTGACTGAATCTCCCTCCATCACAGACACTGACTCACCATCTGTACCAACACCAAAAATACCTGAAGAGGAAATTAACAGTTACGAGCCAAACAACACAAAAATCACGTTCACGTTAATTTTTATCGTTGACCAGAAAAGAGACTAACAAATAAATGTCTTAGAATGGTCTAGCAAAATACATACAGACCTATTAAAATAATCCCTTCGAATATAAACAAAACAGCGAATTATAACCTAAAATGTCTTACCGTACAAAAGTAAATAAATGCGCAATGAGCGCATATTTGAGACATTCTGCATTTTCACAATGTTTGTTTGCATAAAATGACAGCAGATTCGGTGACGTAAAAAAAGTGCTGTTTCACCAGTGAAACTGAAAGTAATCTGTGATGCGTCCAACGCTCTTTAAACTGTACAAAACAAAAGTCTTTTTCAGCTTCTGTTTGTAGTGATGAGCGGTTAGGCTCGTTTGAGATGAGCCTCGCCCTGCAGTGAAGAAAAGAGAAGAGAGGAGAAGAGAGAAAAAGTGCAGCAACGACAGACATGCAGATCTCTCTCGTAGAAGTGTATCAGACCAGAAACAATATGATCAGACACGTCTCGCATGATTCACGCTCATGCGCTGTGTGACCCCTGGCCGACTCCTGGCCACCCCACTGGCCACCCCATTGGCCAGTATAAATTTTAATAGCATCAGTTATGCATTTCATCCCTAATGCACAGCCAGGCAGGCAAGCCGCTCTAGATCTTCGATCGCACACAGTAGCCAGTACTCTCCCGCCCCTCCCTCCGTCCTTGCCGCTGTTGCGCGCTCAGACAGCAACAGCTCAGCGCGTGCCCGTTGGTCAACAATTTCAAAAGAAGTTAAGAAGACGAAGAAGACTACCGTAAATAACAAGTCAAAAAGACTTCTTTAGTAAAAGAAGACGGGGAATTATGTGTCGTGAAATATGCTTTTTAAGTGCCAAATGGTTACAGTATAACGTTACTGTTACAGCAGCTTTTTGATGTGTCTTGACACGTTTTGACAAGCAGGGATGCAAACAGCGCGCTTTTCGGCGCCTCCCGCTTTTTTCACGTCAGTTTGGGTGACAAAGTCATCTGAAGTCATTCCATATCGTAATGTGAGGGACAGCAGTCTATTTACATCATTAAAGTATGCGGAAACTCGTTTTCCCTCCTCTGCGGCTGTCATTCTCCATTCAGTATTCAAACAGCGCGCGCGCCTCTTCCGGTTGGATGCACGGTAAAGGGTAAAACTCTCTCCAATATGATATATTAACATTATAATGCATGATCTGTAGATAAAAGGCTGTGGATTTGCATAAAATTACTTTATTTTGTTGGAGTTTGTTGCTGTTTTTAAACGACTCACTACCGTGTGCTTGTTAGATCACACACATCACCAGGACTACCTATGAATCGGCATCAAACGCACAATAACTGGAATTTAAAACTGAAACAAATGATCAATAAACTGTTGGACAGATATACACTAGGATTTGTGCGCTCGATTGCCGTGAATTTTTAAATGCGCACTTGTGCAGCGCTGCGCACTGTGACTCCATGTTGCTTTGAGCACATCATTCTGCACCCGCGATGCGCATATGCGCTTTGTGCGCTCTGTTTTGAAGCGTTTCATATTATCATGGTTTTGCGCACTGAAAGATTAATAAAAGCCTATATTTTTTATACCTAGCTAGCCTGCTCAATACATGTAAAATAAGCATAATTTAATTGTATATTATTTCTTTGTAGTGTAGGCTGTATATACACTTCTGAATTCTTGACATTAATATAAAAATATAAAATTGTGAAATGTATGATTGCCTGATTGAATTGTATAAGAGAACTAATAGTAATTTGTTTTTATTAACATATTTAGATTTTATAAAATGACTGTGCAGATTTTTTCAAGAATTACTTTTTGCTGCTGATTTATACACTCATTAAGTTTAATAAAAATACATAATACTTTTATTTAATATTTAAAGGTGTTAACTGTAATCTTACACTGCAAAATAATAACTTAAAAATGATTAAATTCATCACAATTATGTAAGTATCTGGAATCTAAAGGCCGATTTACTACAACAGTAGAATAAATTTCTAAAATTATGGTTTATAGTTTTGGTGTGCCACCCCAAGATTTTAAGTGGCCCCATCTGGCCACCCCTATGAAAAATTTCTGGTGGCGCCACTTGCTGCTTGCTGGACATTTTTTATGTGAAAATAAATATGTTGAATAAGACATCCAAAGCATTTTCTACTTTATTCCAATTCGAAAAACTATAAAAGCCTATAAAGACCTAATTTCTAATAAGCAGAAAAATCTAATGGTCAGTTCTTATAGGGGACGTCCCATATCACATTTTACTACTTCAGATATTAATAAAGATTAATATTTTTATTTAGAAATATGACAACAGTTATATGAAACACACTGTCATACAATTTGGTAATATTCACACACAATTTATAACATGATATCAGAGTTTTAAAATCAAACATTTAAAAGAGATCAATACATCACATTATTAAACCAATGAGCATTAAGCTGTGTTGTCAGCAAGTCGTTTCCCGTCATGCCGACTGCAGAATCCGAGGCGTCTACCTCACCGTCGCCAGAGATTATTATTATTTTTTTTTTAAATAAGAGGAAACGTATTGACAAAGCCACAACTGAAGGCAAGGTTGCAATAAAAGAAAAAAGAAAGCGCAACACCTACTAATGTTGTCAGAAGCAGGGAAGGAGACCAGAGGCCGTTTTTTTTCAAATGAAAGTCAATGGAGGAGGAGATGGTCCTCACTGCAGAATACGAAATCTAAGGGATCCAACTCCTCCCACCTTACATATACCTAAACCTACCCATCTCCACCCCCTGATCCCTAAACCTTAACCTACCAATCTCCACCTCTTATATCTGGATCCACTTATCCAAAAAGTTGTAATCTAGGAACTCACTCAGTGATCCTCGAGGACCATCACAGATAAATGTAGATTGTAACGCGTTATGCAATCCATAGCAAAAGAAGTCAATCAAATCAAAGTCTGGGAGGTCAGTGATATTAGCAATGTCCAGGAACTCTCTGATGTGGTCCTCGATATGCGAGTTTCTTGGCGAAATCAGACGAGTCTCACTGCTGGATCCATAATTGATCTGGTGTTCTGTAACAGTTGTTTAGTAAAAACAGGATGTTGAATCCAAATGCAGCTGACGGTTTATTTAAACATAACAACAGAAGTAAATCCAGGCCAGAACAGAACATGATAATCAAAACAACAGAAACTAAAACAAATGCACATATCCACAATGGACAACACAAGACAAAGACCATGAGAAACACTGGGGTATTTATGCACAAGGCAAAATAAGACTCACCTGGGAAAATTCAGGAACTAATCAGGGTTACTATGGAGACAAACAAGGGGAACCGTGGTAACAAACAAGGCAGCAAGGCAAACAGGGAAAGAATACAGAAAAAAGGAAGAGAAAACACTTCAACTAAACTAAAAATCCTATAAAGACAGGGGAACGCAGACTGGGATCACAATATTACATTTGAATTTGAACTTACTTTGCCACCGTTAAAATAGTACGTTTTATAAAGTATAAACATGGGTTGTATTGAATGAAATTTGGACGTACTAGGCCTATATCCGCCACGTTGTCACTGTCACGTGATCTACCAGCATCAGTTCACTTCACTGTCAGTAGTGTGTTGGACATCGGCTGCTGCTGGATGTAACCGATCGCTGAGAGTTTCCGCGTGCAGGCAGGACGAACTGAAAACAGAGATGTGAAGTCGGACACTTTCTGCTTCAGTTCTTACCATAGTGACGCTTGTGCTATGTTTGCATACTTTATCACAGCGGAAGTTTATATCCATTTTTATCCCTCCCCCCTCCTCATCCCATAGGAATGAATAGGCTTGTTCGACTCTGCTCTGCGCAGACCGATCGGCAGCTAACTTGAAGCAGTGCATGCCGGTTAGAAATTTTGTCCGACTTGATACAGCACAGACGCCACATGTCCATTATTTGTCCATTATTTATTTCTAAAGAAACACGAAAATGTATAAATGGCTTCATTACCTTGTAGCTTACTTTATGGCCCCGTAGATGCAGTTTTTGTAAAAATAGGCCAACGATTGCGTCATAACCACGCGACTCTCTGTCACACAGTAGATAAATTACCGTATGGACAGGAGAAGAAGCTCGCGGGCAATCGGGGGGACGTGGAGGCAAAATGACAATATAATTAATCAGAATACCTACTAAAAGTTTCTCCTGCTGCTAGCTCATGGACACCTACTACCCACACTCTCTGTCTCTGCAAGTTTCGGAAGGGAATGATTCAGAGTTATCTTGGCACAGCTACTAGAAGACAAACGGGTTGCTCACGTCACATCTACGTCGTCAAGCTCAGTTTGAGTCTGCGCAGTACGCTCGACCCCCAGGAAGTGAAAGCTTCTAATTGACTTCACTTGTCTCCGTTGAATCCAAATGGGGTCGCTGTGTCTAGTTTATATACTGTCTATGGGCTGCCGACGACACAGCTGTTCCACGATTGGCCGGATTCACCGCATGACCATGATCACGTGTGTTTCGTGTTTATTCGAACACCTTTGTTCCTCTAAAGCTCACAAATAAGTTTTTATAACAGTGAACACTCTTTTCATGTCGTTGTCATGTTATATTGTGTCATGTTTATCAAATTAAAGCTGATTAAAAAACGTAGACTCCACTTCATTGATAGTAGCTTATGTTGAACTTTATTCTTGTTCAAACAGACGCTGCATGAAGCAGTAGGCTACAAAGTATTGAATGAAAATGTCTCTGAAACATCTGTGTATTATTTGGCAAATATTGCATTTATTTCACTGCAGCTGTGGTACAGTATGCAAACACCACGTGAGCGGTCACCACAGGAACCAGAAAGTGTCTGACTTCACGTCTGTGTTTGCAGCTCCTCCTCGCCTGCACGCGGCTACTAGCCGATCGGATACATCCAGCCGCAGCCGATGTCGAACACACCTATTATGTCACAATATTCCTCATTTAAATAATTCCCGCCCAAGGCATAGCCTACACAAAATAAAGGGGCAGGGCCTGGTTGACTTGCATTATTGGCTAATTTCCCTACTGTAGTTTTTTTTTAGCAGTCGTTAAGTTATTTCTTATTCAAAATAAGTACCTACTCACAAGAGCGATTTCGGATTCAGCCAGTGTGTTGAAACTGGCAGTTATGGTAAGGGTTGGGACATTTCCCAAACACACTCGAAGCGCTTGACCAATCACAACACACTGGTCCAGCCAAAAAATCAGAGCACATTGTGCTTTTTCGGAAGGAGGGGCTTCATAGAGACAGGAACTAAACAGAGTATTACTAACAGACTGTAACACAGTTCATTATTTTCCCCAGCTCGCAGCTCGAGCTTCAACAAAGACAGATATGGTGAAAATAGTGTTTTTTGAATGTTCAAGCATGAAAACCTGTTCTAGTAGATCCCAGAATCAAAATCAAGACTTGTAAAAGGGAATAATATGGCCTCTTTAAATGTAATGACTTAAATCCAGATAAATGACTGACTGAATTTGATGAGAAAATTTTTGAAGCACAAATCCTGCGGATGAGAGGAGGAGCTGGTGATGTTGATGCAAGCTTGACGGATGTGCCCTGCCTGAACTGATGCTTAATTTACTAAATATGAGTAAAATATGATCAGTGTGTTTTTCATTAGTTTTTATTCGTGTCAAACAATGTGTCTGATCATGGTTTATTGTTTCCGTAGATTAAAAAAGTCAAAAAGCACGTATGAAGAAACTCTTCACCTAAACACCTCTGAATGCTCACTCTCACCTACAAGATGTTTGTCCGTCCAGCAGATCATGTTTCTGTAGAAAACCAACCGCAGCAGATTTCAGTCTGACTCAGATGAACGTCAGTAAACTGGTACTGTAAAATGGCACAACTGAGTGCTTTGCTGTTTCCATACACTAAAATTACAAATATATACAACCATATTTAAATCGATAGGCTCCATTTTACCATGAAATGTATTTCAAAAAAGGCAAAAAATAATCAATGTCAAATGATACAAAGGAAGAATGTTTTACACCTTCATGAATGGTACACACACACACACACACACACACACACACACATTTTAAACATATTCATGTTCAGTGCAAGTGTGTGTTAAATAGGAGGGTCACACGTTGTCAGAGGGAGGATTCACAAACCAGATAAACAGCTTGAATGTTTTCACCGGATATAGTCTTTAGATCAGACTTTTCAGTGAACTGTTGAATAAAATATTTCACATGTTTTTTTTTGTTCAGTGAGTTATAAAAGCATTTTATTATATATATATATATATATATATATATATATATATATATATATATATATATATATATATATATACGGCTTCATTTCTTTCTGTATCAGGGAATAGAGCTGCTAGACGTCAAATTATAATTTTCATCAGCGAGGTTCTTTTGTGATTGTAAATTTTTCTTGCTCAGAAATCTAAAACCATTGATCCGCTTGCAAATCACAGGCGTCTTTAGTTATTATATCTCAATATCAAAAATGTTATTGCAAATTCTCTCCAGCAATTTCTAAGAAATATTTGTAAAAATTATTCAGGAGTGTATCATATCGTTACCTTCCTAAAATAATTGCCCTAGTCATTTTGTTCAGGTTTCTCAAAAAAATACAAAAAATTGAACCAATAATTGAGAGGTTGAGTAGATTTTCGTTCTTGATGCAGCTGCCATCTTGAAAAGCTTGTAAAATTGCCTAAGTCTCATTGTCTTTTGACTTTGGCAAAATAAAACGGGCTTAGTCACACTCTTGACATAGGCCATTATACTATGCATTGCATAGTGGTTTACAGCATCACACACAAAAAAAGCTCTGCTGGATA
The DNA here is from genome assembly GCA_022829085.1 of Abramis brama. NCBI lineage: Eukaryota > Metazoa > Chordata > Actinopteri > Cypriniformes > Leuciscidae > Abramis > Abramis brama. The sequence continues at coordinate 30,469,828 of CM040773.1, read as the reverse complement.
TTTTAGCAAATGTAACAAGCACATCATCGTTCTCTAGTGTCCAAAGCAGAAAATCACATCTCTATAATAATATCTCTAGAGATGCTGCTGTTCTAGATGTCATATGTCCCTCTTATATAATCAGCTGTATGTGATGCTCTGTTTGTGATTTGGTCATCAGTCTTATGATATTACCGGTAATTGAACTGATAAATGGTGGATTTTTTAAGCAAAAGCTGCTAAAACAGCATCATAGCACTGAGATCAACGTAATACAGTAGCGTTCACAGAAAAAACTGACTAATATAATGCAAGTAAAATTCATAAAGCTCAGTCAATGTGAAAACTGTGACAGAAACCTTACCTAATAATTCAGATTTCCAAGAACAGCCTTCATCTTCAGTCTTCAGTCATCTTCATCTTTAGTATAAATAAACTAAATAAAAACTGATTAATATCACAGTTGATTAGACACTGTCATATTGCTTAAGATGAAGTTGTACATCTAGCTTTAGTAAATGTCAAAAGTTGAATCCAAAATGTAACAGGTGAACATGTCGTCCATCAGTAAGTAATGTACAGAGACACTCACTCTATAAATGATTAGCTTAGTTCAGTTATTTCTGACAACAAACTCACAGATTCAGTCGTAATGAGTGAAACAGATCTGTTTAATGTCATTCATCACATTTCATTGTTACAGAAAATAAAACAGTGTTTTTTATGCATGGGCTAACATTTTAAAGCACATTTTCCTTTACTGTTGCAACTTGCAATGATAAAAAACAAACAAACAATACAGAAAAAAGGTCCAAAAATATTCCACTCAAAGTGCAAGGCACTAAGTTCTGTCTTCTACTGAGGTTGGTTTTCTGAGGCCTATCACAGTCCTCTATGACACTAACTTGACTTTTCTGAGAACATTTACAATAAAGTGCACCATGTGACACTGCTAGACAATGAGCTGTTTGAACAAGAAGATCAAACAGGATAAACTTAAAGGGACAATGTGTAGTTTTTTAGGTATTTTATTATCTAAAATCAATATTTTTATTCATAAATATGTCCTCAATGGTGTACAAATACCTCTGCTAATGATCTGACTTATCCTCGTAAACGAAGAATGTATTATCTTTATATACATGGGACGGGTAGGTCCATGGAGGCTTCCATGTAGTTCCGCCATCTTGAAAAACTATGATAGCAGAGAGGGACAAAAAGTACTAGGCCAACGCGTTTCCACAACGCGTTTTCGTTCAGAGCCAGGCGTCACGTGACTGAAGTCAACAGAAGCGGAGGAGCAGAGCAGAGAGAGGCGCTTGTCACAGCCGGCAAGTTTAAAATCCTGCACTGCACGGTTATTTATAATGGAGGACCATACATATGCTGAGTCACAGGATATTTTCCTTGTCGTCAAAAAAGTCCAAAATAGACCGTAAAAAGAAACGTGACCGGAGATTACAAAAAACAAGGGTTAATGTCGGGATAGCTAATGCAGGAGAAAGCTTTCAAAAGAGATGCTGAAGTTGCCTGCTTTCTTCTTGTCAGGTAATTCAATGTTACGGTCTTAAAGGGTTAGTTCACCCAAAAATGAAAATTCTGTCAGTAATTACTCACCCTCATGTTGTTCCAACCATGTAAGTCTTTCGTTCATCTTCGGAACACAAATTAAGATATTTTTGATGAAATCTGACAGAATTTTGACTCCTCCATAGGCTTCCAGTGTGACCGAAACTCACCGGCCCAGAATAGTTATTAAAACATCGTTAAAATAGTCCAAGTAACTACAGTGGCACTACATTAAGTTTATCATGCGACGACAATACTTTTTGTGCGGAAAAACAACAAAAATAACGACTTTATCCAACTATTAGTGTTCCTCAATGTGGGCCTCTGACGAGAGTTCACGGGAGCGCCAGGACGCATGCGCGAGAACTGAGCTTACGGCGTTCTTCTTCTACTACTACTTGTTACTGACTGCTCACTCCTTGGGAGTATTACCGCCATCTACTGTACAGGATGACTTCAGTCGAACTTCATGTTCTTAACGACTTTATGCGGTAAATTAACATCCCGCTGAACTGCCAGCAGCCATAGCTTCAGTCGCTCATGATCATTTAATGGGAATTTGTGAAAGGTAATCTGTTTATTTTGCAGAATTGGTAAAGCACCTTTACGTTTTTTCGTTGCTTTCTCAAGATTCCAACATCCAGGAAATGCACATTTTCTACCCATTGTAAAAACTACATCTAGACCTAAATCACAATAAGTGTCGAATTCAATCGCTTACATACAGTGCGCGTCTTCCTCGGCTTATGAAGAGACCGTTTTGCGCACCCGGCAATGTCGGGACGTCATCCTGTACAGTAGATGGCGGTAATACTCCCAAGGAGTGAGCAGTCAGTAACAAGTAGTAGTAGAAGAAGAACGCCGTAAGCTCAGTTCTCGCGCATGCGTCCTGGCGCTCCCGTGAACTCTCGTCAGAGGCCCACATTGAGGAACACTAATAGTTGGATAAAGTCGTTATTTTTGTTGTTTTTCCGCACAAAAAGTATTGTCGTCGCATGATAAACTTAATGTAGTGCCACTGTAGTTACTTGGACTATTTTAACGATGTTTTAATAACTATTCTGGGCCGGTGAGTTTCGGTCACACTGGAAGCCTATGGAGGAGTCAAAATTCTGTCAGATTTCATCAAAAATATCTTAATTTGTGTTCCGAAGATGAACGAAAGACTTACATGGTTGGAACAACATGAGGGTGAGTAATTACTGACAGAATTTTCATTTTTGGGTGAACTAACCCTTTAATTACAAGCTTCTTTTCATTGCTTGGTTGTGTAGGCTACTTTATTATATAGACAGTATAACATTTATTGTTAAAAGTTAAACTGGCTCTTTGATGAATTGCAGCTATTGAGTAAAGTAGAGAAGGCCCTAAAAACAAGGTTGTAAGTTTTACTTTTTGTAACCTAGAAATTCGATAAGAATCTATTTTGATAGAGCATATGACTGTCCTTGCATTGTTTACACACCTAAGGCTATTTCAAGTTTTATGTTATCTGAAATTTTCTGTTATTTATCATATATACTGTGACCTCACATTTAATAATACAGACCCATACAGTAATTCTGTATGTATGTCTATAGCCATAGTTCATGTTTTTCACAGTCAGTAATTCATAATGTAACATTCGTTTGTTCGTTGTGTCAAGTTGCAGTTTGTTTGAAATAACAAACCTGTTCACCCGAAGGAAAACTCGATGGAGTGATATTAGAAGACATCATGTCATAGCTTTTTGGTACATAGGCCTAATGGCTACTGTAGAGCACTATACGTTTGAATGCAAAATACAATCTCACCACTAGATGGGACAATTCCTACACAATGTCCCTTTAAGAAAAAGAGATTTGTATAATTGCAAGTATTTTGTTCAGACAAGAGTATTCAAGTGAAAAACTTAAAACATCATTCAGATGATTAATACCAGTAAACATGCTTGCACAGCAGCCAGTAACAGCATGGAACATACAAAACAACAATATGTTGCAAATGAAAATACAATTTGTTGCCACGGTTATCCACAGTGTCTTCCGATACAGGTTTAATACCTGAGATTGAGAGTTTAATCAAGGACACAATGGTGATATTTTACGGATCAACCCTTGCAGGACTTTTCTTTAACCACAAAGCTACGCCATTGCAAACAAACCAACAAAAACACAAAGTTCTTCTTCATAGACTTAAACATAAATAAAATTATTCCAGCTGAAAACACCAGCTTGTAACGTGATTATTAGAGACAACAGCATGCTGGTGTTTTCATCAGGAATGTTCCTCTCTAGTGTTGTCAATTGACAATAGTGAAGATTGTAACATTACCAGTATCAGTAGTACAGAGTACAGACTCAGTTCAGTACTTGAGTGTTTGACTGACAGCCGCTCTCTGAAGAGCTGGTCATTACTTTGCCATTTAAGTAAAATTACTGAACTTAAATATACAAGCTTGATAAAAATGATCATTCTAGAAGAACATTTCAGATGGCACGGCTTTTGCATCTGAACTCTCTATATATATATATATAATGCTATATAGCATATATATGCATTTTTTTAAATGACTTGAAACTGAATTATAGCAAATTAGTTTGAATTTGAATTAGTTGAAATTGGTGTTGAGGTGAAATTTACACCTAACAGTGTAATCTTGGTATTGTGGCATTATTTTTCTCTGAGTGTGGTTGTGAGTGTTTGGTGCTCCTATTCTCTCATTCATCTTCTTTTTGTGTTCTCTTTTTGAAAGAATCTAAATAATTAACTAAATAAAAAAGTTTTTTAGACTAACTTTGATGATGGCTTGAGAAAGCATAGCAGGGAAGTTTGAAGTAGTTTTAACCTATTTGAAGTTTTAAAGTTTTATGTTTTAGTTTAGTAGTTCTACAAGAATTTTGGATATAAAATATTATATGGAAGCATACATGAGTTTATGGCTTAGAAATATTACATATAATGGAAGCTTAATTGAGGTATAATGGGTTTCTGGCAGTATAGACCCAAGTTTGGTCTTGTTTTAAAGGGAAAAATAGCAGATAATTACTGAAGTGAAAGCATATATTTTACAAAATATGTTTTACAAAAAAATACTATAAAATCAAAGCCATATATCTAACCAAGTTGTGTTCCAAATTTGAAGTTGATATCACAAAAATTGAAGTTCCCATGAGATTTTGTTTAGGCGTATTAACAAAAATAGCCACCGGGTGTCATTGAATTCCATTGAATTTAACTGTATGCATTCTACCATAACAAATTAATACATTTCTGTCCAAATATCACTTCTGTCACAAAATATGGAACCTTGAGACTTAGACCTTTCTGACAATATGTGTTTTGTCAAGATTAGAAAATATTTTGATCATAAATTATGAAACATGATGACGCCCAAAAGGGGAGGAGCCTGATAAAATAATTTAGAGTATTGTTTCTATGGTAACACAATGTCCAATTTCAAAACAGTTTTCACAGGATGAATTCTGAGATCGTAATCTTTCAAATGATACCTAATTTATGATAACTACTAAAATATGTGATGTAATAAAAAGGCAATAAAAAAGATAATATTATATTTTAGAGGATAATATGTATATTATACTTTTTAGAGGATAATATTATTTTATAAAATACTAGATTAAATGTTTTATTATGAACTTTTAGCATGAAAACCAAAGTTTCAAATCTTAAAAGTGTGTGCGTCGTCTTTTTGTGACAAACGCCAGAAACGCCTGTTATGATGTAGATTTTTAGCGCAATTTTCCACCGGACAAAATTGCGATTGTTAACTCATGATTTCTGTTCTGTGCGTCTGTGCGCACCAATCTTGTACTTCTATCTCCTCCTCAACCAGACCACCCCTAGAGACTTCGGGTTTTCGGCATTATGTTAAGGAAGGTCTAATCTCGGGAACGCACAAAAAAAAAAAAAAAAAAAAAAAAAACGGAAAAGATTTACTATCTCTTAGTGTTGTGATCCCATGACGTCAGAAAATTGCGCTAAAACACTCACCAAGTTTTTATTACTTGTTTTAGATGCGCTCTTGTCATAAATTCATCTTTTTCTTTTCCTGCATAAATTGTAATTGTAAATTGTAATATTGTGAAGTAAACTTAGGCGTCCGGTATACGGGACGGTGACAGTTAAAGGGTTAAATTAGAATTTTGACAGTTTCAGTTTGAAATATGGCTTAATTGAACATTCAGTCAATGTAAGTCTATGGGACTTTTTTTAAAGGTTTGATTGTAATTTTTAGGAAAACCTTGAGTCTGATAAGTTAGAAAAGTAGGACAGTTTGGTGGATGTAGCTTAAAAACTCTAGGAGAAAATTTTAGTTGAAGAAGAAGAAAAGCTTAAAGAGTAGATCAGAATGTTGAATTTCTCAGGCAAACATTATAATGTTACTGTGGTGTCTCAGTGTCAGCCTCAGCCACAGACAGATTAGAGGAATTCACATCCATCAATGGAGTGTTATTCTGATTAGGGTCCTCTGCACGACACGTCTGTAATAAAACGGATTCACAGGATTCACTGACACAAACACAAAAACCCTAAGACTTGAAATTTTGTTTTCATTTTTTTTACTGATATCTGAGTAATGCATGGTGGTTTTCTTTTACAAAAAAATAAACAACATGTCTTGATCCTTCCCTTGCACTTTGTAACATATCTTTCCCTCGTGGGTCTAAATGACCCCAAGCCCTAAAATTATACCTTTTTTTTTTTTTTCGTCTGTCCATATAGCTTATTTGATTTCATTTTGATATTTTTGAATGCGATTTTTTGGATATTTGTTTATTTTTATTTTATTTAGCTTAAAATTACTAGATTTGATCAATAAATAATAAATAAATAGTAATTTATGCACATTCCTCACATTCTTTCAACTTAAATTCATGCATAACCCTTTTAATTCAGGTCAAAATCTCTTTCATTTCTTTGCCGATCTCTTGTGGAAAAATAATAATATGACATGATATTTCAGGACTCTGGCCACTAGATGGCCTTATAGCTCTTTGGAGCAAATGAGCTGTTCCGCTGGGTCCTAATGTCAGTTTCTCTTCAGTATGCAATTATACACACGTAGACATTATAAAATCATTTTTTGGTCAAGTTTTAGATTTAAAAAAAAATAAAAATTTGAATAATACAGTTCTGGTGCTCTTACCTGATCTCTCAATAAAGTTGCGCTTTTTGTTTATATATTTTTTGTCATTTCGTTTATTTGGGAGTTTACTTGTAAGAAACATTTATTTTACACCCTGATTCTGTTGTAACAGCATATATGGTAAATAAATAGAATTATAATAATATAATGATAGCAACACAAATTATTGTAATTTTACAATAACATAAAATGTATTCACGTATTCATCTTTATTGTATAGCAAAACAGTATGGGAGCAGCGGAGTCTTGAAGAGTGAGTTATTACTGGTGTTTCTATGCAATGATTTCTGAGTGAAACTACACAAAACACTCAAACATGTTGCAAACTCACAGATCTGAATCAGTTTTTATGCAGGCAGATTCAGTGCTCATATATCTTACCTGATAAAGGAGATTTGTCCTGCTGTCCGTGCTGCCTGCACACAATACTTTGGTTCATTAGAATAAGAATCAAAATATTTACATTTTCTAAAGATTAAAATTTACAATAAATATCATCATTTTCATTTTGTTACATAAACAGTATGTAATACTCACGTTTGTAAATCACAGCAGCAGAAGCAGCAACACCAAGCAGCAGAACACCAAGAACAACAGCAACAGCAACAGCATTTATTCCTGCTACAACAGCTGAAGACAGACGTATTATTACTAACAAAGTGACTGAGACAAAAAACTTTACCACTATATTTGTCTGCTACTTTGGCCATCATTTGTATCACAATTAACTGATAAATTCTGGTGGGTTTTAGAAGAACAGCATCACGGTGAGCTGAACAGGAAATTCATAATTGTCTGTATTTTTCATGTTAATTGTGTATCACCTGATGTGCATGTTAAGGTGATAGAGATGATCACAATTATATTTTAATATTGAGTCCAAGTCACTTTTTCAAAGAGGCCACAATGAAAACTTTAACTGGGTTGATTTGAGTGACTTAGTTATACTCACCAATGACAGTAACACTGAAGTTCTTTATGATGCTGAATCTGATGTTGTTGATCTTCAGTTGATATTCTCCAGAGTCTGTGTTTCTGGTGTTTGTGATGGTCAGAGATCCAGTCTGATGATCCAGCTTCAGTCTGTCTCTGAATCTCTCTTTACACTGAACATCTGTACAGATCTTACTCTGATCTCCAGTGATTTCAGCGATGATAGTGTCATTAAAATACCACATGATCGAATGATTTGTTTTTTTTATTACACCAGAATCTAAAGTAACAGATTCTCCCTCCTTCACTGACTTTCTCTTCATTTTATCCCGTTCAGCAGCAGAAACACCTGAAACAAGAAACACAAACCAACAGATGATTGGAGGATCTTTTTGAGGAAAATAATTGTTGTGATTTAAATGTACAGTTCTTGTTTTTAAACATAGTGACTGAACAGAAACACTGAATCTCCTTATGATGCTGGTCCTGCTGCTGAAGATCTTCAGTTTATAAACTCCAGAGTCTGTGTTTCTGGTGTTTGTGATGGTCAGAGATCCAGTCTGATGATCCAGCTTCAGTCTGTCTCTGAATCTCTCTTTACACTGATCACCTGTACAGATCTTACTCAGATCTCCAGTGATTCGAGCTATACGAATGTCATTAAAATACCATATAATCTTCTCCTGTTGGTTTGTTTGAACATTAGTGTTTAGAGTGACTGAATCTCCCTCCATCACTGACACGGACACATCTGTACCAACACACGATGCACATGAAAAAGAAATGAACAGTTCATTATACACAAAACAAAATTACAAACAGGAAAGTGCTATGAAAATGTTTCCTCCAGATCATAAAGATTGTGAATAGAGATATGTCTGGATTCATAATGTAACATGAAAACAAACAGCAGAAGAACATCATTGATTTACACATTCCCTCATCAGACAAACATATTCAGTCTCAAGGATGATCTTATACATAATGACTTCTCTGACTTCTTATAGTGGATCACCCGGTGAGATAAAAAATGTATGTATTTAATAAGTCAACACTATTATACTCACTAGCGACAGTAGCAATAAATCTCTTCATGATACTGATTCTGCTGTTGATGATCTGTAGTTGATAAAGTCCAGCGTCTGATGTCCTGATGTTTGTGATGGTCAGAGATCCAGTCTGATGATCCAGCTTCAGTCTGTCTCTGAATCTCTCAGTATCTTCATTACACTGAACATCTGTACAGATCTTACTGAGATCTCCAGTGATTTGAGCTATACGAGTGTCATTGAAATACCATTTAATCTTTTCTTGTTGGTTTGTTTTAACACCAGTTTTTAGAGTGACTGAATCTCTCTCCATTGCTGACACTTCATCTTTATCAACACCAGACAAACCTGAAGAAGAAGAAGAGGAAAAAATTTACTCAACAGGATATGAATATGAAGAATATGAAAAGCTAGTTTATGACTGGACTAAACCAGCCAAGGTATCAGCACACCATGTTTTTGTTGATATTGCACACCCCTAAATGTATATAAATGTAACACATGTAAACAAACAGCAGAAGAACATCATTGATTTACACATTCACTCATCAGACAAACATTTATGAGTATACTGAATGATCTTACTTAACATAATGAACATCATACAATTCATGAACATTACATAAATGAATGTTATTCATGATACTACAGAAAATTGTGCTATTTTTCTATTATGATGATCATTATGATGTTATGATGAACTAAATGCCTTTCGCACTGACGTTCTGAGTTGTTCAAAGCGTTTCTGATGATTGTTAGAAGGAAGACTGAGATGGTGAACAGGAACATGGTTTGTGTAACACACATTAATAGCTGTTTGACAATGTAGTCAATCCAAAGGCCAATCATAATTTGTCTGAGGTTGTAGAGAGCAATAAATAATCGCATTACCATTCTGACACATCGACTAGAGGAGTCTGTATAATACTCTCTTCCACTACTTCTTATGAATCAGTTTCTGGTTCAAACATATATGCCTGAATTAAACCTGTATGTCCACTTGCCATTGTGCAACGTTTAATACAGTAAAGTAAAGCAAGTGGATCTCTGCAAGTGGTGCTCACTGTAGAGTCAAACGACATCAAGCGATCTGAGCTGTTAGTGAGTGGAGGCAGGGCTAATTAGCATATTCATGAACCCACGTATACAGGAAGCAAGGGTGTAGAGTTACATTCAATCTATTCAAGGGATAAAATTATTGACTATAGGGGAACTTTAAAAATAACGACTTACCACGAACAACAACAGAGTTGGATTCTCCACTGTCACGGTTTCTGCTGGATATCCATGCATCATAAAGTCCAGAGTCTGTGTTTGTGGTGTTTGTGATGGTCAGAGATCCAGTCTGTAGATCCAGCTTCAGTCTGTCTCTGAATCTCTCTTTACACTGAACATCTGTACAGATCTTACTCTGATCTCCAGTGATTTCAGCAATGCTAATGTTATTAAAATACCATATCATTTCTTCTTGTTGTTTTTTTTCTATACGATTTTTTAGAGTGACTGAATCTCCCTCAATCACAGACACTGACTCTTCATCTGTACCAACACCACCAAAAATACCTAAAGAAGAAATTAACATTTACGAGCCAAACAACAACAACACACAAATCACGTTCACGTTCATTTTTATCGTTGACCAGAAAAGAGACTGTAACAAATAAATGTCTTGTAATGGTCTAGCAAATTACATACAGGCCTAATAAAATAATTCCGTCGAATATGAATTAAAGTGAACAGTGTTCATAGTTGTCCTAAAGAGACAAGAAAAATAATAACCTAAAAATGTCTTACCGTACAAAAGTAAATAAATGCGCAATGAGCGCATATTTGAGACATTCTGCATTTTCACAAAGTTTACATAAAATAACAGCAGATTCGGTGACGTAAAAAAGTGCTGTTTCACCAGTGAAACTGAAAGTAGCCTAATCTGTGATGCGTCGTCCAACGCTCTTTAAACTGTAGGCTACAAAACAGTTTCAGCTTCTGTTTGTAGTGATGGCCGGTTAGGCTCGTTTGAGATGAGCCTCGCCCTGCAGTGAAGAAAAAAGAAAAGAGGAGAGGAGAAGAGAGAAAAAGTGCAGCAACGACGGACATGCAGATCTCTCTCGTAGAAGTGGATAATCATCAGACACATCAAAGGCTGATGTCGCGTCACTCGCGTATTCACGCTCATGCGCTGTGTTGCTGCTTGCTGGACATAACTAGATTTAGATTCTGTATTTTTATGTGAAAATAAATATGAATAAGACATCCAAAGCATTTGCTATTTTATTCCATTCGAAAAACGTGTTTTCCATTATTTTTTACTTTAATACAGGCATGCCTTTTCTTTTCTTTTTTTTTATTAATATTTTTATTAAGAAATATGACAACAGTTATATGAAACAGACATAGCACTGTCAGAAAATTTTGGAATATTCACACAATTTATAACATAATATCAGAGTTTTAAAATCAAACATTTAAAAGAGATCAGAAAGGTGTGTTCGACATCGGCTGCGGCTGGATGTAACCGATCGGTTACCGAGAGTATCCGCGTGCAGGCGGGGAGGAGCTGCGGAGACGTAGGTGAAGTACCTCACTTTCTGGTTCCCGTATATAGTGACCGCTCACGTGGTGTTTGCATACTTTACCACAGCTGAAGTGAAATAAATGCAATATTTGCCAAATAATACACAGATGTTTCAGAGACATTTTCAATGCATTGCTTCATACAAGCATCTGTCTGAACAAGAATATAGTAGTTCAGCATAAGCTACTATCAATGAAGTGGTCTACGTTTAATCAGTTTTAATTTGATAAACATGATACAATATAACATCGCAACGACATGAAAAGAGTGTTTACTGTTATAAAAACTGATTTGTGAGCCTAAAGGTGTTCGAATAATATGGACACGAAACACACGTGATCGTTGTCATGCGGTGAATCCGGCCAATCGTGGAACAGCTGTGTCGTCATCAGCCATCGTGCAGCCGCTCTTGAGAAGCTGCGCTGGGACATTTAAGCGAGACCCAGGGACGTCGTTAGGCCTATTTTAGGGGGGCTGAAGCTACCCCAAAATGTTCCTAAGCCCCCCTAAATGATAATAAGAACAACAATAACAGTTCGATTTATCAATAACCGTATCCTCATTCATATTTAGACACAACAAATGATATATATCCAGCTACAAAAAATAGCTGAAAAGTCGGAAGTTGGACAGAGAGCTGCCAACTCTCACGCATTCACCGTGAGACACACGCAATTTACACTTTTCACACGCTCTCACGCCACCCATCCATTTTCTCACGCACAGAAAAATCGCAAAGTAAAGAGGACACGGAGACCGACAGACTAGACAGAGCAGGTTACTTTATGATATAAAAGAATCTCAACTCTCAGATTCTGTCAATTTTATTACGAAATTCAAACAATAAATACCGTTTTGGCGTTTGTAAATTTTACGTGACCCCATAGCGATCCCATAGCGCACGTGAACCGATCATCTCTACTAGCTAATAGTAAAAAAACAGGAACACTGTTGAAAGATACAGTAACGTTAGTAGGCTACAACTTACCTAAATGTATATTACTCATACATAATATCGATCAATCAGTGTTTTTCATCAGCGTGAAGAGGTCAATAACACAGCTGGAGAACATGTCACATTACCTCAGGAAAGCCATACGTTAGTTGGCGAGAAAACAAGAGCTATAGAGAGTATTTTGCTAAATATGTGTTCTATATTACATATTTATTATATTTTTACTTAAATCATTAAATAAAGTTGTTATTATAATAAATAAAAAAACCGCATTATATTTAATTTGAGTTATTTTTAACCTTAAATAATACTACCAGCTGATAGGACTGTCTGTATGTTTACAGCATTAGGTGAGTTGTTTTTTTCTTGAGAAAAATGAATGCCTATTTTGAGTACCTAATATTTATCCAAATGAGTCAATATTAAGTCAAATCACAATAATTGAATTGAATTGAAATAATAAAAAAGCTTACCAGAAACTGTACATGCACCATAAAATTTACATATAATTTTACACTTATGCTATACTAAAGCCTGAAATGGGCACTTTTTGTGACAGCAACCCTATCATTTTTGATCAATGATGTGGCTTAACTTCAGAATTTGAACTATATATTAGTATTCTTATGATTGCTCTGAACATGTCTGACTAAGTTCAACAAACATTAAATGATTTTAAAAATAATTAATAAAAATGTAGGTGTGACGGGGTTGATACTAGGGTAACAGGGTTGAAGATGGTAACGGGGTTGAAGAGACAAATACAGCTAAACATATACATAGGCTAGTTGTTTTTTACTCAAACTCACTGTAAGATTTTCTATAAACGCAAGTTACAAATACCCTGGGGGCTAAGCCCCCCCTGTCTTCCAATCCTAGTGACGTCCCTGGCGAGACCTCTGCGCTGCTCTGTGCTTATGCTTGCACATGTGAATCTTAATCAAGGTCAGAGCAGGCTTGGATAACAAATTACAGTAGTAATGACTTTAAAGTTTATCTGCTCTATTTCTGTGTGAATTATTCATCTCAGGAGTACCAAATAATAATAATAATAAAAAAGTTCTACAGTAAATGTTAAACAACAACAAAAATCTGATTTAAAAAAATAAATAATAATAATAATCTATAAAATAAAATGATCTAATTCACAAAGAAAATAAAAAAAAAGTATTTTCATAGGGTTTAGCTATTGTATTTACAAAGTCACCCAAGGTTATCTACGTTTTTATTTTCTACTTTTGCTAGTGTGACTGATTAATTCACACAATACCTCTGTTGTTAATCTGCTAGAACCTACTATGAGTTGTATAAATGGTAGCAACTTTATACTGATTGGATTACATGAATATGGGTCATTTGTAGATGGATATAGGCCTTTTTGTTTTCAATAGACGTAATGCTCCTCAATGCTGAATATCATCATCTGGTTAGGACTTTAGAAAAGGTGGGTAGAATGAAAAAATGAAGGGTACAGAAAAAAAGCACAAGATAAAAAGACAGAAATGAACGTGTTAGCCTATTTCCGTTTTTGTGTCAAACAATTTCTGCTAGGTAACCAATTAAAGTTACCTATGGCTCTTAGTTATAATCTAAAAATCAGTTCATTGTAAGGTTAAAAGCTCTTATATTGTCACGCTGAGGCAAGGATGAAGCAGAGAGAGAATCCAAGTGCAAGCATACATTTAATAAAACAAACAGGTAATCCAGGCGGAACACGGAACTCAGGACATGAACAGGTAACAGCTACATTAAACAACGACCGACAACCAACAACTGAAGCACAGGGGTTTAAATACACAGACAAACAAGCTAAACAAGATAACAAGGGGGTGTGGCTAAATAGAAACACCTGGGAGAACTAATAAGCAAGAAAAACTACAAAGGACTACAAAACATGACACAGAACAGGAAATAACAAAAGTGCACACAAGACAAGGGAAACACAGGACAGGAAACATTACATAGCCCCCCACCTAAGGAGTGGATTCCAGACACTCCTCAGAAGAAAAAAAAAAAAAAAAGGTCCAGGAGGGTGGTGGGTCTGATCCGGGGGCGGGACGGGGGGCCAGGCCCGTGGAGCGGAAGAGGGCCTGAAGACTCCGGCAGGGCAGAAGGCCAGGGTGGAGCAAGCTGTGCAGGCGACCAGGGCGGAGCAGGCTGTGCAGGCGGCCAGGGCGGAGCAGGCTGTGCAGGCGGCCAGGGCGGAGCAGGCTGTGCAGGCGGCCAGGGCGGAGCAGGCTGTGCAGGCGGCCAGGGCGGAGCAGGCTGTGCAGGCGGCCAGGGCGGTGCAGTAGGTGCAGGCGAACAGGGTGGAGGCGACCCTTCAGGCGGCCAGGGAGGAGACGACCCTTCAGGCGACCATGGCACAGGAACAGACACCGGCTCAGAGGAGACCATCTTGTCCGAAGACACAGGCGTGGTTTCGGCCATCTTGTCCGAAGACACAGGCGTGGAGTCGGCCATCTTGTCCGAAGACACAGGCGTGGAGTCGGCCATCTTGTCCGAAGACACAGGCGTGGAGTCGGCCATCTTGTCCGAAGACACAGGCGTGGAGTCGGCCATCTTGTCCGAAGACACAGGCGTGGAGTCGGCCATCTTGTCCGAAGACACAGGCGTGGAGTCGGCCATCTTGTCCGAAGACCCCTCGGGCGGCCACGGCGGTGAAGACCCTTCGGGCGGCCACGGCGGTGAAGACCCTTCGGGCGGCCACGGCGGTGAAGACCCTTCGGGTGGCCACGGCGGAGAAGACCCCTTGGGCGGCCAGGGCGGAGATGACCCTTCGGGCGGCCAGGGCGGAGACGACCCTTCGGGCGGCCAGGGCGGATCGGGCTGGTCCGGAGGTGTATTGCCCCCCCCCAAAATTTTCTTGGGGAGGCTCCCCGGTAAAGAGTCCTGGACCAGCGATGAAGAGGGCTTTGAGCTGGGCAGGACCAGCGGCGAAGAGGGCTCTGAGCTGGGCAGGACCAGCGATGAAGAGGGTTCTGAGCTGGGCAGAACCAGCGGCGAAGAGAGCTCTGAACTGGGCAGGACCAGCGATGAAGAGGGCTCTGAGCTGGGCAGGACCAGCGGCGAAGAGGGCTCTGAACTGGGCAGGACCAGCGGCGAAGAGGGCTCTGAACTGGGCGGAACCAGCGGCGAAGAGGGCTCTGAGCTGGGCGGAACCAGCGATGAAGAGGACTCTGAGCTGGGCAGGACCAGCGGCGAAGGAGACTCTGGGCTGGCGTGAAGTGCAGGCTTGGCTGGACTGGCGTGAAGCTCTGGATCAGCAGAAGCGACGTGAACAGTCTCTGGATCAGCAGAAGCGACGTGAACAGTCTCTGGATCAGCAGAAGCGACGTGAACAGTCTCTGGATCAGCAGAAGCGACGTGAACAGTCTCTGGATCAGCAGAAGCGACGTGAACAGTCTCTGGCTCAGCAGAAGCGACGTGAACAGTCTCTGGATCAGCAGAAGCGACGTGAACAGTCTCTGGATCAGCAGAGGCGACGTGAACAGTCTCTGGATCAGCAGAGGCGACGTGAACAGTCTCTGGATCGCCAGAAGTGACGTGAACAGTCTCTGGATCGGCAGAAGTGACGGCAGGCATCCTGGGGATAAGAATCAGGCGTGGCTGCCTTCTTGGCTGGAGACACTCAGGCGTCATGGCGGCGGCCATCCTGGGAATCAGAATCAGGCGTGGCCGCCTACTTGGCTGGAGATTCCCGCTTAATGCTGCTGGATTCATCTTTGGTCGGTCGTTCTGTCACGCTGAGGCAAGGATGAAGCAGAGAGAGAATCCAAGTGCAAGCATACATTTAATAAAACAAACAGGTAATCCAGGCGGAACACGGAACTCAGGACATGAACAGGTAACAGCTACATTAAACAACAACCGACAACCAACAACTGAAGCACAGGGGTTTAAATACACAGACAAACAAGCTAAACAAGATAACAAGGGGGTGTGGCTAAATAGAAACACCTGGGAGAACTAATAAGCAAGAAAAACTACAAAGGACTACAAAACATGACACAGAACAGGAAATAACAAAAGTGCACACAAGACAAGGGAAACACAGGACAGGAAACATTACATATATAGCCTACTTGAGGAAAAATGTCTTTAAATGTTTTCATCAAAGGACATGGCCTTATTTTTGGGGTAGATTTATCTTAATATGTATACAGAATTTACCTACATGCCTTTTGTGGGGTTTATTATTTTTTCGCATTGCAGAGTTTATAACAACTTTCTAACTAAGTGTTAAGAGAGAATATTGTGGTTTTTTTCCAGCTTTCAGGTTATACCTGATATTGTTTTATGTCTTTGTCTTTAATGTCTGTTAATGCCAGGGGTCTTAAAAACAGTATGAAACGCAAGGCTTTGTTTTTGTTTGCAAAGAAAAATAAGAAAGATTTTTGCTTTTTTCAAGAGTGTCACTCAACAGCCAATGACTGTAATTTTTGGAGGTCACAGTGGGGAGACAACATCTGGTTAGCACATGGATCAGAACACTCAGCTGGGGTAGGAATCTTTAGGTACAATTTTAATGGGAATATTCAAAATACAGACTCAGATTCTTCAGGGCATTTTCTTATAATGGTAATTACCAAAAATAATCATACCATTGTCATTATAAACATATATGGATACAACTCCTCTGTGGAGAATAACATGCTTCTTGATACCATAGAGGATAAAATATCACACTGGTTGAACAAATACCCGTACGCCTCTTTAGTTGTGGGAGGAGACTTTAATATAACGATGAATAATATGTTAGACAGATGGCCACCAAGGAGGTCAGGGTCTCCTAACTCTGTGTTAAATTGTCTCATGGATAAATTTGACCTGGTTGATGTTTGGAGGGAACAGTTTCCAAATGTCAGACAGTATACCTGGTCCAATAAGGACTGCTCAAGACAATCCAGAATTGACTTCTGGTTGGTTTCCAGATGTTTAACGAGGAACAATATATCTGTTAGTATCAGTAACACTCCACTGACCGATCACAAAGCAATTTACCTCTCAATAACTCTGTCCTCGGATCAGTCCTCTGTTCCAAAAGCATCATTTTGGAAACTTAATAGTTCCCTACTTGAACATGATCAGGTCAAACAAAGAGTCAAAGAATTGATTGAAAACTTTTGGATTAAAGCAGACTCTCAGAAAGATTATGGGACAAATTGGGAGCTTCTAAAATATGAGTTGTGGAAATTTCTCAGGAGGTTTGGTGGTGATTTGGCCAAGAACAGTCGAGCAGTTGAAGACGAGGTTATTGAGAAGCTAGCATTTCTTTCTCAAAAAGAGTCTCTATCCAATGAGGAAAGATGTGAATATACTAAATTACAAAATAAATTAGATGATATTTATAAATCAAAAGCTAAGGGAGCCTACATAAGGTCAAGAAAACGATGGATGGAAGAGGGTGAACAAAACTCAGCCTACTTCTTTAGACTTGAAAAGAGTAAAAATGTACTGGCTACTGTAGATCAAATTTAAGTGGAGGGAAAAATCATTAAAGATCCGAGAGAGTTAGACGTCCACTGCTATAATTTCTATAACAATCTATACACTTCTAATTACTGTGAGGTAACAACTAAATCATTCATGACCTCTATTAGCCAATGTAGAACTATATCCCCAGAAGACAGAGACTATTGTGATGATAGCATTACCGAAGAGGAGGTGTTGAAGGCGATCAAAAATCTCAAAAACAACAAGAGCCCAGGGTGTGATGGTATAACTGCTGAATTGTACAAAATGTTTGATAAATTACTAACCCCCTTTCTGGTGAAAGTTTTTTCAGAGAGCTTAGAGAAAGAAGTTCTTCCAACAACTATGACACAGGGTGTCATCACATTGATTCCAAAACCAGAGAAGGACAGAGACTGTCTAGAGAATTGGCGTCCAATCACTCTATTAAATAACGATTACAAAATTTTTGCACTAGTTTTCGCTAATAGACTTAAAGAAGTGTTAGACTCTATTATAGATGAATCACAATCTGGATTTATGAGGAAACGACATATTGCAAATAACATTAGATTAGTGCTGGATTTATTGGATTATAATGAGCTTATCACTGACAACAGCTTTATTCTGTTCCTTGATTTTTATAAGGCGTTTGACTCGCTTGAACATGGTTTTATCCTGCAAGCACAAATTTGGATTTGGCAATGGCTTTTGCAGAACTGTCAGGACCCTGTATGCAAATGGTAGTAGTGCAATAAAATTGAAATTTGGTGCTTCCCCTAGATTCAGAGTGTCACGTGGAATCAAACAAGGGTGCCCAATCTCCCCATACTTGTTTTTGATCGCCTCTCAACTCTTAGCTCTACATGTCTCTAATAGTGCCCTGGAAGGAATAACATTGGCTGAGAGAAGTATCATCCTTAGTCAACTGGCTGATGACACAACTGTCACAGTGTCTGGTTGTGTTTCCCTGGGTTGTCACTAGAGGTACTCTTCTCACGGTGTCTTTCACATTTGACTTCAATTCCCAGCATTCTGTCTGTCACTCATCAGTTCATTGCACTCAGCTGTTTCCCATCACCTTGTTAGATCTGTGTGTGTATATATACCCTGGCTGTTTCTGTGTTAGTTGTCGAGTCCTTGTTAGATGTCCTCACACTTCCTGGTTGGTTTCTTGCCTGTTCCTGTATTTTGTTATTCTTGTTGGATTGCTCACATGATATTTGACCCTTGCCTGGACTGGATTACGCTTTACGGATTACCCAAAATAAATATATCTAACTGCACTTGGATCTGTTGTCTCTCCATTGTGTGTGTCGTGACAACAACCATCTTCCTGAGAAATGCATCCCAGATCCCCCCTGCAATAGAGTTGATCAGAGGATTTTCACAAGCTTCAGGTCTCAAATTAAACTTAAGAAAATGTGAACTAATGGCAGTTAAAGAATGTGAAGTTTTAACTATATGTGACATCCCTGTGAAGGATCAGGTTACATACCTGGGAACAATAATAACTAAAGACCAAAATATAAGAAGTCCATTGAATTTTAGCCCAATCATTGAAAAAACACAAAAAAGTTAAACTCATGGCTACAAAGAGACTTATCCTTAAGAGGAAGAGTGTTACTGTCAAAAGCGGAGGGAATTTCCAGACTTGCTTATTTGGCGGCCTCTTTGGATGTTGATTGTGGGGTATCGAAAAGAATTGATGATATGCTGTTTAATTTCGTGTGGAAAAACAAAACTCATTATGTCAAAAAGTCTGTAATAATGAATACAAATCAGTGTGGGGGCTTAAATTTTTTGGACTTCACAACCTTAAGCAATACCTTCAAGATCAACTGGCTCAGACAATTCATTAAAAATCCAACATCACTATGGAATTTTATTCCGAACTATATTTTCTCTAAAATCGGTGGCCTGAATTTTCTGTTGTTATGCAATTATAATATTGGCAAAATCCCAATCAAACTGTCCAATTTTCATAAACACATGCTTTTGTCGTGGTCTCTCTTATTTAAACATAACTTCTCACCTCATCGATATTACATTTGGAATAATAAGGACATTCTCTACAAAAATAAATCTTTATTTTTTGAAACCTGGTACAGAAATAATATTTTACTTTTTGGCCAACTCTATGACACAAATGGCAGACTGTACAGTTATTCAGATTTTTTGCGGAAATTTCAAATTCCTGTTTCAGTTAAGGAATATGCAATTGTCTTTGATGCAATTCCTTCTGGAATCAGAATGCTGCTGGGAGGCATTCATTTCCCATGGCCACTGACTCACAATATGGATTTATCTGATACTGCTGTGGGGAGTTTATGCTTTTCTGCGGTGCACCAGACTAAAAATAAAACAATTAGGACTTTATACCAAAAAGATATTGTTACTATTCCTTATATAATCCCATATTGGAACAGATTAATAGAGAATGTCCCTTGGAAAAACGTTTGGTCTTTGCCTTTCAAATATATGCTTACTAATAAAGTGAGAGAAGTTACGTTTAAATTAATTCACAGATTCTACCCAGCAAAGTGTGTGCTTAAGCGGTATAAACCAGATATTGAATCTGAATGCTCTTTCTGTAAAAGGTCAGATGAAGATATTTCCCATTTATTTTGGAAATGTTCCTATACAGAAAAATTCTGGTCAGATGTCCTTGAATTTATCCAAACCTATCTCATTACAGATTTCTCATTTTGTTTTAAGGATGTTTTCTTTGGTGTAGTCGACCTTAAGACGGACAAGGAAGGAAAATATTTCATTATTAATCTTTTATTTCTACTTGCTAAATATCACATCCATAAATGCAAGTTCAGGGGCTCTAAACCTTTTTTTCCTGTATTTGAAAGTGAAATGAATGAATATTTGGACTCCATAAAATATTCAATGAACTGTAAAGCTCTGAAGACTGTGCAGATATATTCAAAACTTGTGACATCACGTGACTGAATGAAACTCTTAAACTCTTATAACTGTAAGTGATACTATGAATTGGACTACTTGTTGACTAGCCTTGCTGGACTTTGCAGACTCCCTGGAATGTTTTATTTGTATTTTGTAGTTGTGTGTATGTGTACTTGTATGTGTTGTTTGTAACTGCAAATACTGTCAATAAATTAATAAAAAAAAAAAAAAAAAAGAAAAAAAAGAAAAAAAAAGAAGCTGCGCTGGCTGAGTTCTCCGGCTACTCTCGAATCGCTCTCGCGGTACTTTGATGGCATATGTCACAGTCACGTGGCGCCAGCGCTGTATCAAGTCGGACAAAATTTCTAACCGGCATGCACTGCTTCAAGTCAGCCGCCGATTGGTCCAATATTATCTGTCTGCAGTCCCGGAGGCTGCATTTTCACCCCACTTCTAGGACCGCATTTCTAGGACCCTAGTTTTTTTGTGACAGCGCCACCTACTGACTCGGTGAACCGCAGTCTCAGGAACGCATTTCCAGGACCCTAGTTTTGGAGGACCGAAAAAAGTGCCAAAGCAGTATTTCCACCCAGTTTTAACTACATTTAGAGTTTTACAGTTTTTTAAAAGTTTTATTACACACAAATACTACTCAAGTAAAATAAACAAGGAATCATGTTAGTCTTTTCAGTCAGATCGACCACATTTTCAAGTACAGAGGGAAGACAAGGATGACTCTGGGGGTAGATTTAAGATTGTGTTTATTTTACAAAATAATATATAACAACTGAACTTCAACACACACAAAAACTAATTTGTTCATGACGTGAACCACATAGACAGAACTTCATGGACAGCATCATCACTGACTCCTAAGAGAGAGAAAGAGAAGTGAATTAAATAAGGAACATTTAGTTGAAACATCTACTCTAATTTTAAATTTTATATTTAAAAAATCTAAGTTACCACAGAGTGCACACACGACACAAAAATAATGATATCAATCTTCATAACAATTAATGTTCATAATACTATTATTGCATACGGTTCAAAGATTTAAAAAAAAGATTGATGTTGTGGGAACAAAGGTTCTAGAAACACTCATGTCAATGAAGCCCATCTGAACTGAGAAAAAAAAAAAATACTAGAGAGAGATGCAAGAAATCTGAATAGAAATAACATAATATACATATGATATATGTTTCTTGAAATACATTAAGTAAATTTCATATAAATAAATAGACATAAATTAGGCCTAAGCCTAGTACTTAACCAATTTATTTATTTATCTTTTGTCATACTATTGCCTACCCTGAACAGTGTCCTTGAAAGCACTTCATATACAGTACACAAATGACACAATCTAACACGTGGTATTTTAACAGTCAGTTATTATGATGGCCTCTCTGTTATGTCTGACTATTAAAATGTCATATGTCTCAACCAACTTTATAAAACAAAATGAAGAGACGTAGCCTACTCATCATAACATGTATTGTGGTGGGTAAAGTTAAACAGACTGACTGAGAGCACGTGACAGTGAAAACATTACGATTATTTTAACTGAATTAAAATGGAAAAACAATGAGTAATTAACAAGCTTTCAGAACGAACATGCTACAGTTTATTGTGCTGTCAATAAGTCAACACACAGGCTTAGCATGCAACAGTTCCGTTAAATGAATGTGCTAACAATTCATTTTACAGCATTAGAAGCTAATATGATGGCTATGCATTAAAGACTATTTATTTAGCAAATCCCCATCACGTTGGCTACGTTAACTTTCCAATGAAATGCATCACAAATGTTTTTAAAGTTAAACAAATAAAAATTTATTCGCATTTGATACTCACACTCTGATTATTGTCATCCATCTTCGCTGGTCCTCTATTTCGGTAGATGGCGTTGTCACTAAAAACCTAGGGTCCTAGACATGCGGTCCTAAAAGTGGGGTCCTGAAAATGCAGCCTCCGATTTTGCAGGCAGATGCTACTCGATCGGTCTGCGCAAAGCTGCATGAAGTCGAACAAGCCTCAATACATCACATTATGCATCATTAAACCAATGAGCATTAAGCTGTGTCGTCAGCCAGTCAGCAATTCCATGTTTTATTATCAGATTTTATTATGGCTATAACTAACAGACTGCGATGTCAAGATTGCAATGCTAGAATATGCTGGAATAAAACTATTTAAGTATCTATTTTTTATTAAGTATTTATTTTGTATTAATACATAACCTCATTGTATTAATTTATAATGTAACATTATAGCGTGACATTGTGTCAATAATCGTCAAGCACAGGTGACTCCGCGTGGTGGGAGGGGGCCCCCAAATCAAATTCTGCTTAGGGCCCCCAAAAGGCTCGGGCAGGCACTGGGACCACCGGACTCTGAATCACTGGACTTGACATCATCAGACTTGGGAGCTAGTTGCAATGTTTAGGGGAAGGTTCCTCCTCTACCTCCCCCACAGTGAAGCGGGAGCCACTTATCCAAAAAGTTATAATCTAGGAACTCACTCAGTGATCCTCGAGGACCATCACAGATAAATGTAGATTGTAACGCCTTATGCAATCCATAGCAAAAGAAGTCAATCAAATCAAAGCCTGGGAGGTCAGTGATATTAGCAATGTCCAGGAACTCTCTGATGTGGTCCTCTATATGCGAGTTTCTTGGCGAAATCAGACGAGTCTCACTGCTGGATCCATAATTGTTCTGGTGTTCTGTAACAGTTGTTTAGTAAAAATAGGACGTTGAATCCAAATGCAGCTGACGGTTTATTTAAACATAACAACAGAAGTAAATCCAGGCCAGAACATGATAATCAAAACAACAGAAACTAAAACAAACACATATATCCACAATGGACAACACAAGACAAAGACCATGAGAAACACTGGGGTATTTATGCACAAGGCAAAATAAGACTCACCTGGGAAAATTCAGGAACTAATCAGGGTTACTATGGAGACAAACAAGGGGAACCGTGGTAACAAACAAGGCAGCAAGGCAAACAGGAAAAGAATACAGAAAAAAGGAAGAGAAAACACTTCAACTAAACTAAAAATCCTATAAAGACAGGGGAACGCAGACTGGGATCACAATATTACATTTGAATTTGAACTTACTTTGCCACCGTTAAAAAAGTACTGTATGTTTTATAAAGTATAAATATGGGTTGTATTGAATGAAATTTGGACGTACTATATCCGCCACGTTGTCACTGTCACGTGATCTACCAGCATCAGTTCACTTCACTGTCAGTAGTGTGTTGGACATCGGCTGCTGCTGGATGTAACTGATCGCTGAAAGTTTCCGCGTGCAGGCAGGACGAACTAAAAACAGAGATGTGAAGTCGGACACTTTCTGCTTCAGTTATTACCGTAGTGACGCTCGCGTTGTGTTTGCATACTTTATCACAGCTGAAGTTTATATCCATTTTTATCCCTTCCCCCTCCTCATCCCATAGGAATGAATACGTCACAATATTCCTCATTTAAATAATTCCCGCCCAAAGGGGCAGGGCCTGGTTGACTTGCATTAGTATTGGCTAATTTCCCTACTGTAATCGAGGCAAAAAGTACCTGGATGACATACTTCTTCCAGCAGGATTCTGAAGTGTGTGTTTGATGGACATTTTAATAACCCATGAGGCCAGGAGGGGATTAATGAATGGCAGTGAAGCGACGCAACTGACGCTGAAAGATCACATGATATTGAAATATGACGAATGTAGTACGTCCAGATTACAGTCATACTACACACATTCATACTATATAGAACATACTTTTTTTAGCAGTCGTTAAGTAATTATATTAGTAATCGAAATAAGTACCTATTTCTTATGCAGCGATGTAACCGATTTCGGATGCAGCCAGTGTGTTGAAACTCGCAGTTATGGTAAGGGTTGGGACATTTCCCAAACACACTCGAAGCGCTTGACCAATCACAACACACTGGTCCAGCCAACCAATCAGAGCACATTGTGCTTTTTCGGAAGGAGGGGCTTCATAGAGACAGGAACAAAACGGAGTATTACTAACAGACTGTAACACAGTTCATTATTTTCCCCAGCTCGCAGCTCAAGCTTCAACAATGACAAATATGGGGGAAATAGTGTTTTTTGAATGTTCAAGCATGAAAACCTGTTTTAGTAGAGCCCAGAATAAAAATCAAGACTTGTAAAAGGGAATAATATGGTCTCTTTAAATGTAATGACTTAAATCCAGATAAATGACTTTTCAAATAATTTTTGAAGCACAAATCCTGGCTGCAGATGAGAGGAGGAGCTGGTGATGTTGATGCCGGCTTGACGGATGTGCCCTGCCTGAACTGATGCTTGATTTACTAAATATGAGTGAAATATGATCAGTTAGTGTGTTTTTCATTAGTTTTTCTCCCTGTGTCAAACAATGTGTCTGATCATAGTTTATTGTTTCCGTAGATTAAAAAAGTCAAAAAGCATGTATGAAGAAACTCTTCACCTAAACACCTCTGAATGCTCACTCTCACCTACAAGATGTTTGTCCATCCAACAGATCATGTTTCTGTAGAAAACCGACCACAGCAGGTTTCAGTCTGACTCAGAAGATGAACATCAGTACTGTGAAATGGCACATGGTTTTAACTGTGTGCTTTGGTGTTTCCATACACTAAAACTATAAATATATACAACCATATTTAAATCGATAGAGTTATGCTCCATTTTACCATGAAATGTATTTCAAAAAAGGCAAAAAATAATCAATGTCAAATTATACAAATGAAGAATGTTTTACACCTTCATGAATGATACACACACACACACACACACACACACACACACACACACACACACACACACACACACACACACACACATATACTGTATATATTTTAATGTATGTGCAAGTGCGTGTTAAATAGGAGGGTCAAACGTTGTCAGAGGGAGGATTCACAAACCAGATAAACAGCTTGAGTGTTTTCACCGGATATAGTCTTTAGATCAGACTTTTCAGTGAACTGTTGAATAAAATGTTTTACATGTTTTTTTTGTTCTGTGTGTGTTGGTGGAGACTGATCGGTGAGTTATAAAAGCATTTTAAAATTTATTTACGGATTCATTTCTTTCTATATCAGGGTAATAAAGCTGCTAGACGTCAAATTATCATTTTCATCAGCTGAGGTCTCTGTTTTTGACCAAAATATTGAATTGAAATTTCTGCACTTTCTGTTGTGATTGTAAATTTTTCTTACTCAGAAATCCAAAACCATTGATCCGATTGCAAATCACAGGCATCTTTTGTTGTTATATCTCAATATCAAAAATTAAATAGCAAATTCTCTCCAGCTTTTTCTAAGAAATGTTTTTCAAAATAATTCGGCACTATATCATATACAACTACAGAGAGGAAGTTTAGATAAAAAGTGTGGAAACCCTGAGTAAATTAAGTGAATCAGATGCAGTGAGCCTGTTTTGTCTAATGATCTATCAGAATAAATTAAGATGTAATTATCACCATGTATTTATTATTATTTTTTTAAATATGTAACTTTACACTTTGATTTTACTCTACTGCAGATAAGTTTAAAATACAATAAATATCTAATTCAGTTAATATTTATACAATAAAATCTACAGCTGATTTCAGGCTTTATAAACAAAAAGGAGCTTTAATATGTCCATGTTCATGTTCTTCAGGTGTGTCTGGTGCCAAGAAAAATGAAATACAGTCAGTGTCAGTGATGGAGGGAGATTCTGTCACTTTACAGTCTGATGTTAGAATACATGAAGATCAAGACATACTGTGGAAATTTAGAAATAAAACATATTTCATAGCTAAAATGAACACAAAGAAGCAAATCTTCTCCACATATGATGTTCCTGATGGGAGATTCAGAGACAGACTGAAGCTGGACGATCAAACTGGATCTCTGACCATCACAAACACCAGAACTGAACATGCTGGAGATTATCAACTACTGATAACTGGAGCGAAACTGACATCAAAAACATTCAGTGTTTCTGTCTATGGTGAGTTGAGATCATTTGTCCAAACATTCACATGTTTGTTTTATAAATTTACACTAAAAATTCACTCAAAACATTAAAGTAAAAAATAATAATGCTGACTTGTTCATATTTCTGTTTATTCTCTTTTGTTTTCCAGCTCGTCTGCCTGTTCCTGTCATCATCAGTAACTCTTCACAATGTTCTTCATCATCAAATTGTACATTGTTGTGTTCAGTGTTGAATGTGAGTGATGTGACTCTCTCCTGGTACAAAGGAATCAGTGTATTGTCCAGCATCAGTGTGTGTGATCTCAGCATCAGTCTCTCTCTACCTCTGGAGGTGGAATATCAGGATAAAAACACCTACAGCTGTGTGCTGAACAATCCCATCAGCAACCAGACCACACATCTGGACATCAACACACTCTGTCACACATGTGCAGGTACCACAGCACTGATGATAGATGTGTGTATTTACTGACCTGAGCTCTGTCTTCTGTTGTAGATCAGACACATTCACTTACACTAATGACTCTCTTCTTCTCCTCCTCCAGTCTCAGTGTCTCTGATAATGTTGATCTCTGCTGCTGCTGGATCTCTGATGATTGTTGCTATAGTCGTGATCAGAAAGAAACACAGAAAAACTGATCGAGAAGGCAAGTGTTTTACCTACAGCTTTTAAAAAAGTTATATGAAAGAATACTCTAATATTATGATTTTATAACAAATATTTTCATAATTTTCATAGTTAATGCCATCTAGTTCCTTTTTATTAGAAGAAACCAAAATCATGTGTGCAGTTATTAGGTTTGGCACTGAAATTGAAATATGTATTCATGTCATGTCACTGGGCCTCACTCATAGTCTAACTGCATTAAAACACACTTCAAATGCAAACACAGAAATAATAAATCTGTGAATCTACATTATTTTATTTATTTATGAACCATCTTGTTGATGATCCGATTTATGAACCATCTTGCATGTGTAAAGATGCAGTCTGTTGCTGGTGTTCAAATAAACTTTTTTTTTATTGTTGAGCTTTAATGTAAATTATATGAAAATAATTTCCAAGTATAAATATTGCATGCATACTCTGAAGACTTTTTTATGCCTGTTTAAAAAAGTTATAAAATTGAAATTTAAAAAATTGCAGTGTTAAATAGTTTTTAATTAATTGTATTGATGCTTACATTTCTTGATAAGAGTCTTGATAATAATGCATATGTTGTAAATAAACAGACCTAGTTAAGATTGATTGTTTAATGCTGCATCATTTGCATCTATTCTTGTTTAAACAGTTCAGACTTGTGAAGAAGGGATCACTTACACTGAGCCAAGGTTCTACAAAAGAAAAGAACAGTTGGTAAGATAATTTAATCTCTGTATTTATGCTGCCTTCACATGCTATTGGAATTATCGTAAATAGTTTCCTAGTTAAAAATTGGACATGAATGCCCTCTCAGGTCAAAATTTGAATGCGATGAGTTTGTAATCATGACTTCAGAGGTGGGAAGTAGAACATTTTTGATATGAAAGTATCATTAGTCTCAGTGTAAATTCAGCAGTGAGTCACATTCAATGTTTTTGTCTTATCATATATAACAGCAGCATATTAGATAACGTCATTACACAGCAACACACACCAAGAGTGCTACTGTTCAGAACAATGGTAACCACAAAAACACAACACCATAACAGAAACTCTTCAATCTCCAACATAACTGAACAATAAACGGTAACCAGTCTTTCCTTATACTGAAAAACACATCTAATAACACTTACATTTCAACACTTACTCTCCTAAAGAAGTGCCATGAAAATAATGCTGCCAACTCCACATCCACTGTCTACAAAAATAATGAATGTAATACCAACACAAAAGGATTAAGTAATCCAGGCTCATGAAAATATGTGGTGACATATTCAAAACATATTCTGTTACTTCTTGTATGTTTCGTGATACTTTCAAAGTTGAATGTCCTGCATGTTGAAAGCATGTTGAATTTTCTTCAAAACAGATAAACGTGACTTTATCTGTGTTTATCTGACTATAAAAGTGTTACTTATGAGTGTTAGGCCTGACGTCGGACGCTCCACCACGTCTGACTGCTGAAGGTGGTGGTGGAGGAACTCAACAGGGTTCACCAGGCTGGGGAACTCAACTGAGAAGCAAGATAAGCGCACTTATCTGGTCCGTAGGAGGGGAATGGGTCAGCAAGTGAGACACAGAGCGGGTCCCCGGTGTTCACAGGCCACTTGGGGCGACACTGGCTCTACACAAGGACTATAGAACATAGCAAACATGTTGGATGTCGCCCATGTATATGTAGCTCTATGTATATCCGTTCACCAATGCCCCAGAGGATGCAACACTTCTGGTAGAGTGAGCTCTCAACGCCTTGGTGGATGACAAGATGATGACATCCACTATCCAGTGGGCCAACCTTTGCTTAGAGACAGCCTTTCCCTTCTGCTAGCCTCCGTAACAGACAAAGAGTTGTTTTGAGGTCCTGAAGCTCTGTGTTTGGTTCACGTACAGGTGCAAAGCGAGGACAGGACAGAGAAAAATTAGGGCGGGTCTGCCTTCACCAGAGGCAGCACTTGCAGGTCCACCACCTGGTCATTGAAAGGAGTTGTAACGACAATGAGAAGAAATCAACCACAGACTAATTTTCTTCCAGAAAATTAATTCAAACTCTCTACTTCCTGCCGAACAAAACAGAAGATTGGTTCAGAACGTCAAATGATCCTCATCACTCTGGCTATTTAAAAGAGCCTCCCCCAACACTAACTAAATAACTGGTCAATGGCTAGCTTTGTGGCCAACTACGGACTGGTTAAGATAAAGACAGTGTCCTCACAGTCCAGAGCCATAAGTCACCCATCCTGGCGCCACAGAGTCTGCAAAAGACCCTTCTAATGACCAAACCAACGAAAACCCCCAACTAAGAACTTTTATGAGCCCAGCTAAAGGAAGAACTTGTCAATATGAGGGGGTTTTTAAAAGACAAATTGGTTCAGAAATGACACCACAGCATTCCTGACCCCTCCTCCTTAAGACCTCTGAACAGAACAAACAGTGTTCTGTCTCTTCAAACCAGAGAACTGATTCTTACCAATAAACTACATAAAATCATTTAAGAACAATTCTCAATGGACTTACAATCAAACAATCACGCAACTACATAATCCTGTGTGTTTCCACCACTTATATGCATATTCTAATAAGATATGCTTTAATCCCATATAATTCATGTAATTGTTATAATTATTAGGTGTGTGAATGACAGTGTGTACTGTTTCATATCAATGCTATCTTACGAACACAACTAGCAAGATGGCTTGAATGATATCGGTGTAATATGTTTTGATCTTCTTTTAATTAGAAATCATGTCTAAACTGTGGCCTCTGTCCTCTCTGCTTAAAAGTTAGAGAACACACCAACACTCCAGATTTACGATGAGACAAAGCCAGTGTCTAATTGGTCCGCTCTCTTCAGGAGGGGGGACAAACTTTTAGTTAAAACCTTAGACCCAAAACTAATCTCTCTCTCGCTGCTCTCAAAGCTCTAAGCTCTCTAAGTTCCGGCAGACTAGTACCATGTAACAAACGAGCAGAAATAACCCAAATCAAGATCTGTAGAACATGGGTTAAACAGTTTCATTCAAGCCGTCTTACTACTCTCGTCTAAGTCTTCTTTTCTTTTCTAAGTCTTCCTTTATTTTCCGATTGAAAGTCTCGGTTTTAAGTTAAGTTTTGCTGCAAAGTTTCGTTCCACGATTCGCGGCTGCAACGCACGCTTTCAACTTCAAAGACTCATTCAACCATCAGCAACCGCCAGCCACACGTGACTGGTTCTCGCCCCATCTATCCATGCACAAGGAGACCACAGCCGACGAACGAACCCGGGGGAACCCTCTGTTACGCAACGAAGGGAATTCCCAAAAAGGAACGAGAAGACAAGCAAGTAACCTCCAGACTGAAAGCTAAACTGGTGTATTTATATAACTTTAATAACCTGCCTAAAACGATAGAAGGGTTAAATTAATGTTTGATGGTTCGTTCAGGTCATGTCTAAGTGCATTATGGAATCGTGAGATTTCATCCTTTCACTCTTAAACCCACTCTTTCCTCACTCTCTTCCTTTCTGCAACTCGTATGAATATGTGTGTGTGTGTGTGTGCGTGTGTGTGTGTTTGTGTTAGACATTAGCTGTACGTGTTAGTATATAATCAATAAAGTATTGTTTGTATTTGAAAAGAGATTGCTTGTGTATGTGCTTATCAAATTTTATTGTCTTGAACTTCGATCAAAAGTTACCTATGCTGTTACCCTATTTCTTAATTTACTGTTAGGGGGTTATTCTTTCTTGGCCAGGAAGATATTATATTTCCTAGAGTTAATAATTGTTTATGCTTTCTGTTCATTGGATGAACTGATAAATTATCATATTATTGATTCTGTTACAGTAAATAATTGAAAATAATTAAATTATTAATTATTGATCATAATTCGTTATGAATAATAATTAATAATATTTATACGTGGGCGTATAAACGCTACAGAGTGGTGGGAATCTTGGGCACGTATCCGGTACCTGGCCTCTGGATAACGTGAGAGTTGGCCAGGCCGAATTCCAGGCACGTTTTGTTGACCAAAAATGCACGTCAGTATCAATAATATAATAATATTGTTCAAATTTAGGTATCCCCAACTAAGAAAGCCAGAGGCGAAAGTGGCAAGGAACCAAAACTCCATCAGGAAAAAAAAAACCTTGGGAGAGCCCAAGGTCAGTCGGGGGGCCAGTTCTCCTCAGAGGGATGCGCAAGGGAGGGGCTGTCGTGAGGAGCATGAGTTCTGGGAACCAGGTCCAGTTGGACCAATACAGGGCAACTAGCAAGACCTGCTACATGTCTTCCCTGAGTTTGCATTGTGTCTGTGCCAGAAGGCACACTAGGGAAAATGCATATTTGCGTAGGAACCCTGGGGCCAGCTGTGTGCCAAATTCACTTTCTCACACACCCCTCGCCTGACTGGTAGGGGTGGTGGTACTGCTCATGGGTGGTCTGCTCATCTCAAACGATTGGAAATTTGATCATTTACCACCTCTGTGTGACAACAGCTCATTTGAATCACATTCAATTACTATCACTAGCCCTATTAAAATCCATTTTGTAGTTGTATATCGTCCCCCAGGGAAGCTCGGCAGTTTCTTGGAAGAGCTTGATGTGCTACTCTCATCCTTCCCTGAGGATGGTACTCCTCTCGTAGTTCTTGGAGACTTCAACATCCACCTAGAAAAACCTCAGGCTGCTGATTTCCACACTCTGCTCGCCTCATTCGATCTCAAGCGAGTATCTACTGCAGCTACTCACAAATCAGGTAATAAATTGGACCTTATCTACACACGCTACTGCTCCACTGACCATACACTGGTCACTCCACTGCACACCTCAGATCACTTCCTCCTAACTCTCAACATCAACCTGCCACAGAACACAACACACAATCCTCCACAGGTCACCTTTCGGCGAAACCTACGCTCACTCTCACCCTCTCGTCTATCCACTCTGGTCTCATCCACACTTCCTCCACCTGATCAGCTTTCAACACTAGATACTAACAGTGCAACTGATAATCTTTTCTCCACTTTAACATCCTGCTTGGACAACTTCTGCCCACCCCACACCCTCCAGCCCGCGCCACACTCTCTGCCCCCTGGTTATCTGATGTTCTCCGTGAACATCGTTCGAAACTCAGGGGTGCCGAGAGGAAGTGGCACAAATCAAAAGATCCTACTGACCTTGGTCTTTATCAGTCCCTCCTCTCTTCCTTCTCTGATAATATCTCTACTGCTAAAATGACTTACTATCACATCAAAATTAACAATTCTTCAGACTCTCGCATGTTTTTCAAAACCTTCTCATCTCTTCTCAACCCTCCGCCTCCTCCTCCTTCATCAACACTAATAGCTGACGATTTTGCTACATTCTTTATAAATAAAACAACCTCTATCAGCGGCCAATTTACCAATCCACAACCTGACACACACACTTTTCCAGCTAACACACACTCTCTACCCTCCTTATCTCTGCTCTCAGAGGCAGACGTCTCCAATCTTCTCCAATCTTCTCCTTTCCAATAGCCCTACCACCTGTCTGCTTGATCCTATTCCCACTAACCTACTTCAAGCCATTTCATCCTCGGTTGTACCCACACTCACACACATCATAAACACCTCTCTTCGCACTGGTACCTTTCCCACAGCATTTAAGCAGGCTCATGTAACCCCACTGCTTAAGAAACCCACTCTAAATCCAGCACATCTGGAGAATTACAGACCGGTATCTCTCCTTCCATCCGTCGCGAGAACACTTGAACGAGTTGTTTTCAACCAGATCTCTTCCTTCCTTACACAGAACAACCTCTTGGACAACAATCAATCTGGTTTCAAAAGCGAACACTCAACTGAGACTGCCCTGCTCTCAGTAATTGAAGCTCTGTGACTGGCAAGAGCAGCCTCCAAATCCTCAGTTCTCATCCTGCTGGATCTGTCTACTGCCTTTGACACAGTTAACCACCAGATCCTCCTGTCAATCCTAAAGATGAAGGGCATCTTGGGAACCGCACTCCAATGGTTCAAGTCTTACCTCTCAGGTAGGTCCTTTAGGGTATCGTGGAGGGGTGAGGTGTCTAAGACACAACATCTAGCTACTGGAGTGCCTCAGGGCTCAGTGCTGGGACCGCTTCTCTTCTCCATCTACATGACATCACTAGGATCTGTGATTCAGAAACATGGCTTTTCCTATCACTGCTACGCTGATGACACACAACTCTACCTCTCATTCCAGCCTGACGATCCGACGGTAGCTGCTCGCATCTCAGCCTGCCTGACAGACATTTCTGGCTGGATGAAGGACCACCACCTTCAACTAAACCTTGCAAAGACAGAGCTACTCGTGGTCCCGGCCAACCCAACACTTCACCACAACTTCACCATTCAGCTAGACTCGTCATCCATAACTCCATCTAGGTCAGCCAGGAACCTTGGTGTGGTAATTGATGATCAATTGAACTTCACAGAACTGCACGGTCATGTAGATTTGCCTTGTACAACATTAGGAGGATCAGACCCTTCCTATCAGAACATGCTACTCAACTCCTTGTCCAAGCGCTTGTTTTATCCAGACTTGACTATTGTAACGCTCTCCTGGCCGGTCTTCCAGCTTGCACAGTCAAACCTCTGCAACTGATCCAGAACGCCGCAGCTAGAGTGGTCTTTAACGAGCCGAAAAGGGCACACGTCACTCCTCTCCTCACAAAATTGCACTGGTTGCCAGTTGCCGCTCGCATCAAATTTAAGTCACTGACATTTGCCTACAAAACAACCACTGGTTCTGCTCCCTTTTACTTTAACTCTTTACTTCAGACTTACGTGCTATCCAGGAACTTGCGCTCTGCAAGTGAACGGCGTCTTGTGGTGCCATCTCAAAGAGGCACAAAATCTCTTTCTCGGACCTTTACCATGACTGTTCCCTGCTGGTGGAATGATCTGCCTAACTCAACCAGAGCGGTTGAGTCCATAGCCACTTTTAAGAAACGGCTGAAGACGCTTCTTTTTCGACAGCACTTGATCCTGTAATACTAACACTTTCTCTACTACTCTATTCTATTCTGTTCTATAACTATATAAAAAAAAAAAAAAAAAGTTCTGCGTTAGATTATACTGAGAAGGGTCATAGCACTTGCATTTTGTTGTCCTACTGTTAGTTTAACTGCTTCTATTGTTCTCATTTGTAAGTCGCTTTGGATAAAAGCGTCTGCTAAATGAATAAATGTAAATGCCAGTGCATCCATGCCAAGGGTCCCCTTTGTCAGAGAGTAAAACAACTGGCAATGAGACGTGTCCGGGGCGGCAGACAGGTCTACCTCGAAGCAACTCCAAGTCAGCTGGACCACCTGGGGATGGTTCTCCTGGAAGCGCAGGCTGTCGTGAGAGCTTGTCGGCGGCATGATTGAGCAGACCTGGAATGTGAATGGCACGGAGCAACCTCAGATGCTTCTGACTCCATAGGAGGAGAGGAAGGGTGAGTTGCGACTTGCGACAGGAGCGTAGACCACCCTGGCGGTTGATGTACGCAGTTGCCGGAGTGCTGTCCGTCCGGACCAGTACGTGCTTGACTTGTAGCACTGATTTGAGGCGACCCAGTGCAAGTCGTACTGCTAACAACTCGAGGTAGTTGATGTGCCAATGTAGTTCGGGACCCGTCCAAATACCTGAAACTGTATGCCCATTGAACAAGGCCCCCAGCCGGTGGTGGAGGCATCTGTTGAGACAATAGTATGCTTGGATACTTGTTCTAGAGGAACTCCTGCCTGTAGAAACACAGGGTCCGAACAGGGGCTGAAGGTTTGGCAGGAGGCCAGGGTGATTGTCACTCGGAGTGTCCCACGCTACCATGCCCATCTTGGAACTCAGCCATGAAGCCAGTGCTGAAGTGGCCTCATATGAAGCAATCCGAGCGACGTAAGCGACGTTACTGCGGCTGCGGATGTCATATGCCCCAGGAGCCTCTGAAAAAGTTTTAGTGGGGCCACCGTCCTGCCTTTGAACTAATTCAAGCATTTCAACACTGACCGAGCACGTTCCTCTATGAGGCGTGCTGTCTGTTGACCGAGTCCAACTCCATACCGAGAAAAGAGATCCTCTGCACCGGGGAGAGTTTGCCATTTTCCCTGTTGACCCGAAGCCCCAACTGGCTGAGGTGTTTAGGTTCGCACTGGTCACTGGGCCAGTATGAGCCAGTCAACAAGATAGTTGAGGATGCGAACGCTATGTTCTCTCAGGGAAACAAGGGACCTCTGCGACCTTCGTGAAGACGTGAGATGACAGGGACAGCCCAAAGGGGAGGACTTTGATAGAAATACTCATGTGAAATTCTTCATGCGAGCCACTGAAGTCAGAAAGTCACATGTTACTTCACAACCAAAGAATTGGTTCACAGGTCTGTTCAAAGAGGGTCACACTTCTGTTGTTATTTATGCATTTACAAAATTGTCAGTTTTCCTATTTGGCTTGCATCTTGTTTATATTTGTGCATGCTGTTAGCCCTGTGCAGTTCATAGTACCATAATAATACTTATTATATCTTAAAGTCACCATGAAATCAAAATTGAACATTCATATTATTTTATGGACTATTGCAGTGTTTATTATAAATGATTTATCTGTGCACACTATTATTTTTTAAATTCATGTGCCTTGCAATCTTGAATCAAAATATCTTCCCCTCCCTCTTGCAGCGACATCTCTTCTATTATCTGATGACGAGGGCGGGGCAACCTGTCACTCGCATATAGCAAACCACAACCAGCCAATCAATTCCCCATGGACAAAAATCAAGCCCTGCCCAACATTTGTTCTGTTTCACTTGGATATACGTCACAATAGGGAAGAATAGACAATCGAAACATCTGTTCATGCCGACTTTAAGAGTACATTTTACTACTCTAATGTATTAATATGCACTAGAGGTAAATAAGGTACAAGGATAAAGTACTCTGAGGGTAGTGCGCAAGTGATAAGCATTTGCACCCCTAAAGGCACAAATTTTGCATTTTATTTTCCCTGACAGTGAATAATATTATTTAATTTCAATATTAGATTTTTTAAGAATTTATTTATTTTTTAAGATTAACAATTTTGCAATTATTGCATCTCCACTTGATGTCCAAAAGCACTGAGAATCTGATCTCAATCTACCTTATGTTAGCAGTATGAGGGAGATATAGATATTTTCAGGATGTCACATTTCTGATATAATAACTTTGCTATTATTGTATCTTGTGTGATGTGTTTTACAGAAAGTTGAAGAGGAGGATCACGTAGAGTATATGCCTGTTACCATGAGAAGATGATCAAACTTCAGTCTTTAAGACCAGATACTGTACATACTGTACAGACCTGTTTGATCTGTTGGCTGGATGATCAGCTTGTGCATGAGAATATGTCTCCTGCTAGACGTTTGTGTTTGATGTCTGTTTGTTAGTGTGTTTAAGGTATCAGTAATGTGTCTGTATAAATAGCATGTGGTTGAAGGTGTTTTTTCCATTCCTACTCATATGATGCTCACAGTTTTACTTCTGCTCTACACAAAAACAACTTTCGACAGATTAACTCAAACCAAACATTATATACAATATATAGTTTAAGATCTTACTGTGTAAATGTGAAATATGAAATATCATATATTTTGTGTATGAGAAATATAAAGAAATTTAAAGCCATTTGCATCTCACTCTACAGGTCTGAAAGAATTAAGAAACCACTGCAAAACAGTTGAATTTCTTCTTGTGCAGTTTTTTGTATTTATAACATGATACAGTTCAGTAATATCACATGAGTGCTTTTTTCCTGGATATCAGCATGATTTCAAATGTGTGTTTTTTTTTTTTTTTTTTTACATTTTGGGTGGGTGTTAATGATTCAAAGACCTATTTATAAAGACAGTCATATGCTTCGTTCATGAACTAATCGGCCAGTTTGAATCAGCTGAATGAATGATTCTGATTCACTTAAGACTTGTCTGACCCTACTGGCATTTATGTACTATTGGATATATATATATATATCACATTATGAAATCACATTATGAAATAAATGTTTTTCTCCAAAACCAGTCCCAAGACCTGAACCCTATAGAAAATGAGTGGGCTGAACTGAAGAAAAGAAGTGCCAACATGGATCTGGGAATCTGAAGGATCTGAAGAGATTCTGTATGAAGGAATGGTCTCTGATCTCTTGTCAGACGTTCTCCAAACTCATCAGGCATTATAGGAGAAGACTCAGAGCTGTTATCTTGGCAAAAGGAGGATGCAAAAAGTATTTAATAAAAGGGGGCAAATAATTGTTCCCAACGTGTTTTGGAGAAAAACATTTAATTCATAATGTGATTTTCCCCCCACCTTCAATTATTTTACTTCATAATATCAAAAGGATTAACAATGCAGATTTATTTTTTACAGCCATCTTTGATCATATTTACCAAGGGGGAAAATAGCATTTAAACAGCTTTAACTCTCAAGAGAAGGACAAAGTTGAACCCCAAAATGTCAGAGAAAAATCTTTTATATACATACACATGCAGTTATTAGGGTGATTTTGGTGGTCAAAAGAGCCCACCTTAAGTCTCTGTGATCTTCCATAGTGCACTTCGCTTTGTCCCTAAGCACTTCCTCCCAGGGGAATCCCAGCAGCCATTCTGAAGTGCGCTCCACTTCCTCAAGTGAACAAGTTTATAGACAGACCCTCGACCCCTTGATTTTCAACTCATGTTCAGGCAGCTCAACATACCACAATGCAACACGATTGTGACGTCAAAACACATCGTGCTAAAGCTACACCCACCCCACACAACCCGCAGGTCTTCATCTAAAACCTCACATGTAATGGCTACACATTAAATGAAATAACCTGGCAGTGAGATCATCTAAACATCATTTTAAAAAAAGAATGTTTTTTATTCACATGTTCAGGTAAGAAGACTAACTGTTACAATTTCTTTATGATTCAGTCTTGCAAATTTCAACAATGGTGATTATATAAAAAAATTATATAAAAAATTAGATTATATAAAAGACTATATAAAAATGTAAAAAAGTAAACTGACATTTGTGTAGAAACACTACATAAAGATACCAGTGTTTAACGGTAAAAACAGTAAATGCCAAAATTATAGCAAAAACAAGTTCTCTTTTCTGTTAAGAGCAGGTGCTGCAGCATGTGTCCAACTTTACAAGATTTTCATGTAAACAATGCGTCCTATCAGATATGAGAATGTAAATGGACAGGACAAAATAATTCACATTTTAAACAGATCAGAGCATTAATTAAAAATACCAGTGTTTCACAGTTACAATACGGGTGAAAATTTTCATGCCAAAACAACAAAATTACAGTAAAAACATATTTGTGCACATGCTCATTTCTGTGAAGAGCAGGTGCTGCAGCATGTGTCAGTCTTGGTGAGGTATTCATGTAAACAGTTCTATCAGGGTCCATTTACACGACACCATTTTTAACTAAAAACGGAAAACTTAAGAGTTTTGGCTGTTCATTTACACTGTAACAACTTTACAACTTAAAATTACAACTTTTGAAAACAGGTTTCCAAGTGCAAGTTTTTGAAAAAACAATATCTTTATCGTCTCAATGTAAGCTACAAAAAAGTGAATTAGTGAAAACGGTAACATCATGACCACGCATATTATATGTTAAGTATAGGCGCGTTTCTTTACAAAGTGACATTGCCAACAACTGGCCTGACAGCATAATACAGTGTTTTAGTCGTTTTCACAGATCCTTGTGAATGGGGATTGTTTTGACAATGTCATTGTCAATACAAAGGAAAAACTGTTCTGCTTTTAGTGCATCGTTGTCATGTAAACACACCCTCAGTTAGCCACCTTATTTTAAGCCGTATACACCTGGGAGTAAGAAAAGTTTTTGTCAATCCGATCACAAGTGGACGAGACTAAATACAGGTGTAACTGGGGTCTAAAACATTTGAGCTTGTCCACTTTCAAACGATTCCAGAGGTAGTCCAAAACGCAAAATCGACAGGATTGCTTTAGTAGTGTAAAAGCTCATGTAGTCGAATGCATTCGAAGAGCCACAAAAGACACTCTCCGCCTACTGAACTAATGTGTAAACGCTAGCCAGGCGGGATTTAAACTTCGTCTGCTGAAAAAGAAAAATCCAAGCACAATGTTCTCTCACCATTCCTGACTCACCGTGTTTGGTGAGGTCTTGTGTCTATCAGAGCAGACACTAGCTGCTGCTCTCTGTATGTTTTTCTGTTTGCATGAGCTTATTTTGTCGATTAGATCGAAAGATCTGAGCAAACACAAACATTTACCCGCCCACAGACCCTTCCCTCGAAGAAATCAGGACAGAAGTGGATGTGTAAAAGGGGTACACCAGTAACCGAAAATGTATTTGACCGAAATTCCATGTTTATATGGTTGTCAGTGAATGGGAAGCTAAATATGTTTTTTGTTTCTTTTTTCTTCTTCTCCAATATAGGCAAGAATAATCCTTGATACCTGTTCGTTCCGAAATCCAAGCACTCGAATGTGACAAGCTCGTAATCACTTCATTGGGAAGTAGGAAATTTCCTATAGCACATAAAGGCAGCATCAATAGGTGAAAACGGGGCCTTAAACAAAAATGTGAGCGTGGCCATGTGGCCAAAAGCATAAACACACAGGCTTGTATCACAAATACTGTAGTTTTACCGTTTACAGTACTCGAACAAAACCGCTTACTTCCACATTGCGAAATCCTCTGTGAGCAATGAAAGTTTCTGCTGATCCTCCTCTCATGTTCCCTATCTTTTGTCCCTTCAATTAAAGTCACAATAATAAATGATGTTACAGTTGTGTCTCACTGGCAGTCTCATTCTCAATAGCAGAACCTCCCTCCTGTAATAAAACACATATTCACAGAAGGTAAATTGTGATGATGATGATGATTCAGTTACACAAACACATTGTGCTTTTTCTTTATGTTTACTGAATGCACAGTCAGGTTTTATTTTTCAAAATAATAAACTCAGGCCTGGATCCGGTTCAGGGCCGGCGACGCCCCCTCAAATCACCATGAATGTTAAAGGGATTTTAATGATAAAATATGCTATTTAAAAATCACATTTGCCAATTGCATTTTCTTCCTAGAGTGAATATTAAGCTAAAATAGCAATATTTTAATGAAGGACAGTCTTGTTAGGCAAAGTCAAATTGTGATTGGTCGTTTGATTTAGCGTGCTCCCCCACCCTAATATTACGTTTAATTTCTTGCACTGCGGAAAGTTCACACGAAGGCTACGGACTGGAGAATGGACATTCCATAATTTCAAGGTTGAATATTGCATCATATCGTTTCACAATGATAGGGAATGGCTAGAATATTCAGAGCAAGCAGATCCTGCATTTTGTTTTCCCAGTCGGAAATTTGGCGGGAGTGACTCTGTGTTTAGAAGGCCATCACAGAACCGACATTCAAATTTCTTGCCTGTGTGATGTACAAAGTTTTAGGCCTAATGGATCCACCAAATAGGACAAACGGATCTAATGATGGCAATTCTGCTCATTGGCACTTCTTGCATTGAAAGTCTATGATCAGATGCAGAGTTTGCGAAACTGTGGGCTGAAAGTATAGCTGCAGATGATGCGGTTCACAGGCCAGTAAGACTCTGCAAGACTACATTGTGGGTGAAAGTGTTGGTCAGCGTGAAGTGAACATTGAACAGAAGTGTAAGCGGCTGTTTCTAGCATTATTGACTCCATTTTGGGAGAAATGTCCGTGCGTTTCAGCGAACGTAATAGCAACTACATGGCAGCTTCGGATGCACTGGACCCTGGTAGTAAGAATGTTTTTGAATACGGGGAAAGTGCAACTACTACTGGATTTAACAAACACTGAAATGGTGGTCTCAGTGTACCGTTGCACGTCAGTTTTGGCAAACACTGTGCACAGGCCAGGATGAGAAAGTGACATTGGTCAAATTTCTTTCAAATTACTGCAGCGTTTTCCAAGCCATGTCAGTGGTGCTGACTGCCTTAAAGCACGCACTAACATTTGGGGCCTTGACTGCTATCTGTGAGAACTCTTTCTCAGCGCTGAAGGATGTATTTTCTGAGCACAGACACAGCATGTTGCATAAACAAAAAGCATATCTGATCCAGCTGGCATTTGAAAATGACCTAATTAAAAAATTCAGAGAATGGAAAGAGTTACTTCTGAGGAGGTTTCATTCATCAAAGAGAAGATCTACTGCAGCTCTATGAGGCTAAAGGTAGTATTAAATATTTTGCTTGTGATTTAAAATGGTTTATAATTAGTCGCAGTTGTCAGTGTTATACTGTCATTGTAGTGGTTCAGGTTGTTTTATTGGTAATATACTGTTAAATGGGTCGCAATAAGCCGAGCATGTGGGTTAAGCAGGCATAGATTGATTTTGGTGGTGTTGTCGTGTCGTGCCGTGGTAACGTGATTGTGTAGGCCTTATATACACCACATATCTGTTGATCTAAAGACCTATTTATAGGCCTACCTATCATTTTTCTATAAAATTTCAGGAATGTAATAGCCTATGTATTTTCTAGCTGGGAGTATGCATTCATGTGATCCCACCCCTCTCTGTATTTCAGACACCCCCTCAACAGCACTTGTCTGGCGCCGGCTCTGGGCCGGTTGCACAAACGTCTAAGACTAGTCTTATAAGTAAGACATCACATTTATTTTTTAACCCTCTGGGCTTCTTCGTCCGAAAATGACTGAAAACTTTTACA
This sequence comes from Abramis brama, assembly GCA_022829085.1. Lineage (NCBI taxonomy): Eukaryota > Metazoa > Chordata > Actinopteri > Cypriniformes > Leuciscidae > Abramis > Abramis brama. The sequence continues at coordinate 30,427,900 of CM040773.1, read as the reverse complement.
TTTTTAATTTTTTAATTTTTTTGCTTCATCGGAATGGGATGACACTTGGTAACTGGACATGATTCGGATATGTTAAAGGGTTGTAAAAAAAATAGGCACACTTAACTTCCTCCCGGTCAAAAATGGCCGACATAGGAAATGAATGGGAAATACGAAAAAATACGAAAACTCAGAGAAACTTTTGGTGGTACAAACTACAAATCAGCCACTGTGCAGAAAAAAAGTGCACAGCAATAAAGGGGTGACACTCTAAAACTTCAAGAGTGCAAATATGAAAAAATAAAGTTAAATTTTAAGGCTTCGTCCGTTTTTGGGAGGAAGGAAGCGGGAGGAAGCTAAGTGTGACCCATTTACGAAGAAGCCCAGAGGGTTAAATCAGTTACATAAAAATTTAGATTAGCCTAATTTGATACCTGAAAACTACCCCTGGCTGACTGCTAGTGGGTCATACTAGAACTTAAGACACTTTCTTAACATAATGGCTATGTTTATGTTTCACAGACAGGGCTTAGATTAATTCAATTCACATTTATTTGTAAAGTGCATTTCACAATACATATTGTTTCAAAGCAGCTTTACAGAAAATGCATTGTCTATATAACAATTTAGAGTGATTTATTAAAGCCAGGATTAGGCCTTAGTTCATTTAGGACATTTAGTAGCTATTTTAATCTTGCCTTAGAAAAAAACTTTAACATTGTGCATCTTGAGACAAAACAATGGCACTGACATATTAAAAGATTTGTCTGAAGCATCATGTTTAAAATATCAACTACTCAGGAATAAATGGGATGGTTCAATAAAAATCTCAAATGATGACACAAATAATGTGACTTATTTGAAACACTAAACTTTTAAATTGCAGTTGAATTACACATTTATCTTGAACATTATGTGTTATCGATGGACTTACCTGCTGAAAAAAATTACATTATGTTTATACCATTTGGTTTCTTTCAGAGTGAATTTGAATTTTATTATGTCGGCACTGCATTATCGATCTGCTTCAATACTGATAAAAAATAATAAAGGACAATGACTTACAGTTTACATTTTATACATAATGATCCTAAACCAGTGTCATAACGGTATACTGTAAATATTATGATTCTATAATAACATAAAATGTATTCATACCACTGTTCTTTATAATGAATTAAAATGGTATGAGAGCAGCACTGTCTGAATCAAACCACATCAAACAAACAAACAAACATGTTGACAACTCACAGATCTGAATCTGTTTATTGCAGGAAGAAAGATGTTCATAGTATCTCACCTGAACAGGATTGTGCTGCATCCTGATGCCTGTTTGATCAATAACAATCTCAATTAAACTCATAACTTTGGTTAATTAGAACAAAATCAGCTGTATGTAACACTCACCATTCCTATTAGCTTGACGCTTTTGATAGTGAATCACACCAGCAGCAACAAGAAGAAGCAGCAGAACAACAACAACAACAACAGCAACACTTATTCCTCCTACAGCAGCTGAAGACAGACCTGAATCTGGAAAAATAAAGACAGACAGTCATTACTAGAGAGAATTATAATCAGTTTTACTAATATCATCAGTTTTACTGATTTATACCTTTCTTCTTTGGTCATCAGTTATTGCTGATCAATATTCATTTAACTTATAAATGGTTGTTATAGTTCACTGAAACTAAAAAAACTATTTTACACTGCTTCAAAACTAAAATGAAAAAGAAATATCATAAAATATTTTCAGTTTTTGTTTTTAATACTTTCACTTGACATGACAAAATAATTTTTCATTTTAACAAAGAATATTGTGCGTTGACAGACAAATCTAAATGTCTAGTTGTTTCTCAGATCTACAATTTAGTTGTATTCGTTTTTCTCAATTGCTAAAACACTAAAACCCATTGGCTGAACAAAGTTATTTTTTATAACAAATTATATGAATAACAAATTGTAAATTGTACTGTAAAAATAGGGGTACAAGATGCAGGGTGCAAAAATGCAAAGAGCAAAGCAGAGTAGTAATTTCTGATCAATTTTGAGCTACTATGATAGAACATGTTTTCGTTCATCAAAAGACAATGACGAAAAACTATGAAATTTGTTTTGAGATTAAAAATTTACTTCTCCCTGAGAACTATATGTTTTGAACAATGTGTTTTCTATTTTTTTTGTGTATTGTTTACTGACTGCTTGATAGTGTATTTCATTTTGATCACTTTTTTATGATTTGAGAGCAGTGTTTGATTTTGAACACAGGTAAAACTGGTTTGAGGCGAAGGTTTCATTTTGCAAGAGGAGTCAGAGGTTTTGCTTGAAGATGAGGTTGAGAAATTGAGAAAAACTGTATTAAATTTACCTTTCAAGATAAAAATGTATTTAAATTGTATTATTAAATTTACCTTTCAATATAAATATCATTATTAATGAAGGTGATTGAGATTATCTTAAGCATATTTTAATATGGAGTCAAAGCTCACATTCTGGCCACAATGAAAACATTACTGGGTTAATTTATACATTGTGATACTAACCAGTGACAGTAACAATGATTTTTTTTAAACTGGTGATGCTGAGGTGATGACGGATGCTGCTCTTGATCTGTAGTTTATAAAGTCCAGAGTCTGATGTCCTGGTGTTTGTGATGGTCAGAGATCCAGTCTGATGATCCAGCTTCAGTCTGTCTCTGAATCTCTCTGTGCCATTATTACACTGAACATCTGTACAGATATCGCTGAGATCTCCAGGGATTTTAGCGAAGAGAATATCATTAAAATACCACGTCATCAGCTCATCCAGTTTTCTTATTACACCAGGATCTAAAGTAACAGATTCTCCCTCCTTCACTGACACCATCTTCACTTCATCAAATTCAGCAACAGGAACATCTGAAACACAAACAACAGTGGCTGGATGCACAACCACATGCAAGTATGAAACACAATATTTATGCATGTTCTGTACTTATAAATAGTTGTATTACACCAAATTCTCATTTAATAAAAGCAATCAGAGATTGTCTTATGTTTCCATTAAGCAACTCACCAAGAACTGTAATGTTGAAGGTGTTTTCACTTATGGTGCTGTTGTTGATAATCTTTAGTTCATATTCTCCAGAGTGTGTGTTTGTGATGTCTGTGATGGTCAGAGATCCAGTCTGATGATCCAGCTTCAGTCTGTCTCTGAATCTCTCAGTATCTTCATTACACTGAACATCAGTACAGATGAAACTGAGATCTCCACTGATTTGAGCTATACGAGTGTCATTAAAATACCATTTAATATCTTCTTGTTGGTTTGTTTGAACATTAGTGTTTAGAGTGACTGAATCTCCCTCCATCACAGACACTGACACTTCATCTCTACCAAAACCAGACACACCTGAAGAAGAATAAGAAGATTCATAATGTACATGCAAACAAGAACATAATTTGTCAGTGGTTCTCTAGCTGTTAATGTTGTGGATTTCAGCAGAAGGTTTGCTTTGCTTCTTTTATTCAGTTAGCATGAGGATACAGAGGGTAAACTGTGATTTAATTTAACTGTCCATGTTCTTTCTCCGTCCATACACGTTGTTAAATGAGCGCGCATTTTTACTTGAACTTCTCAAGTAATATCTATGGTTTTGCGCCATTTCAGAGGCGGCAAAAATGATATTTTAAAACAATGCTGTTATGGCTGTATTGCATGTCCCTAATCAATTGTCGTTGCAGCTTATTTAGCTCTACAAATGGAGACGTCCCCTCAGCCAGTAAGGGGTTCATTATATAGTGTGACGCACGTTTCCATATATGGACATATGGGAGCGCGGGGCACAATGTAAGACGGGGCTAGTTGTAACACACTTGTTTTAAATACTTCCACACGTGCTAGCATGACGAAACTTGGTGTATTTACTTTTTTTTTGTTGTTGTTGTTTTTTGGAAGATATCCATAGACATTTGTTAAACCATAGCAAAAGTAAATTTCTTACTTAAGTACATTTTTCATCTCTATTTTTTGTGTTTATTTAAAATTAGACAAATCTGATATTATTTTAATCTCCAAGATGTTATTTAACAGTTGAGATAGTTCTTTAATGCTTCGCTAACTAGCAGAAGACACTAACAGGGTTTAAATCCCAGTTGTGCAGGCGGGGGCATGTTGTAACACTGCGTTACAATGGGCCCCTATTAGAAATATGCTATTATATTCTATTAATTCTATTGAGAAAACGTGAGAAAAAGGTGAATAAAGACTGTGAGTCAATGTTCAGAAATGACTAATTATTTATTGTTTTGAACTATGTTGTATAGCTGTGTTTTCATGTGTTCATAGTCAAAAATCAAAAATGAGTTTATATTTAATTATTAAAAATTGCCATTATTTTATATGAAAAAGTGAATAATTGTATTTTATTTAGAAAATATTTTAGTTTGTTTTGTATATATTTTTTTATTAGATCAGATAACATTTTAAGCTGTCATATGGTCATGTTACAATGTACCCCTCACATGTTACAATGAACCCCACCTATGGGGCATGTTGTCACATTTCACTTCCATTCTTCGGGGTATATCAAGAAAAAAGTATATAGGCTACTGTATTAATAAAACAAAACCACATAATTGTACTAGACATGTGGGAAATTAATGTGGGAAAAAATAAACACTCTGAACCATAAGTAGATTTACACAAACTGAGAAAGCCAAAAAGCGTTACTTGTGCCCCGCTCTCCCCTACTCTGTTGAAGTGAGCGTGGCTCATTGCGGTTCCCCAGGATAAAGAACCATGGATGCGGAGAGCGTGCGCGCACAAAGAGACTCCATACTGCCATTGTTCTCATTCCCCTTTCTCCGCGCAACGTAGAGTTGTAAAGTAATAGGCAATAAATTGATTTCATGCATCAAGAAAACTCTTCTCGTCGGAATATTTCCTTGTACTTAACAAATGCTGACCGAATTTAGCATTTAAAATCCTAATGTACACATTTTGTATTTATCTTTCTAATGTACACATTTTTTTTTCCATTTTTTTTCTATTGTATTATGTACAGGATTTTTGAATTACATGTGACCTAAGTTTTAAATGTTCATAATGACCAAATAAATAAACTACTACTACTACTACTACTAGTCCTCGCGTGCACGCTGGAACCACGTGCGTGCGTACATAATACAATAACAAAGAATGCAAGATTTCTTACCAGAGTCAGACACGAGAAAAACACTTAATGTGAGCAAATTGAAGACTTTCATCGCTCTGGGATGGGTTAGTATGAGGCGGGGGTATACTCACAGTATATTCACTACAAAAAAACTAGACTACACCACTGGACGAAACAGCCTCAGACAAAAAGGCATCAGACATAAAGTAGTAGCCTACCACAGAGTACAGTCTGGACGGCGGGGCGGGGCGGGCCGACACCCCCAATATGAGAGAATGAGGTCTCTGCAGAGCAACAAAAGGCTTGACTCAATTTTGGGGCGTTTTCCAACTGGGTAGGCGTTTTACAACCTCTGTGCCTGGTTTGCTAAAACTTGAGTGGTCGATTCCTAATACTTGAATACGCTTTTCCCATCAGATATGAGTGATAAAGCGAGAAAGCGGTGAAATGAGGAGAGAGATCACCTGTCCTGCATATGGATGTAAGTGGATTTTTGTGAATTCTCATTTTGTCTAAGTTAACGTTTTAATTAGTTTGTGTAAATTTGCTTGCAACATGATTCTGAGGTCTGCCACTTACAATCTATCGCTAACCATTATTGATACTTTGCAGTCACGTGATATCTGGCGGGCAACAAACGCGGTTAGTGCATCCAATCGCACAACAACTATCTGACATGTCATGTACACCTCAAAACACCAACTTTTGTATATTAAAACTGGCAACATCCTGGCAAGATCCTTGATTACGTAGTTTACTGGTTTTCGTTGCTAGAGAATGACGTTCTTGCCCGCCAGCCAGTACAACTGACGTCACGTGCACTGCAAAGTATCAATTAGCAAACATTCGCTAACTTTTTGGTGCACAAGTTTGTTACTTTAGTGTTGATATTGGTAGTTTGCTTAATTTTTTTCCTGTTGGAGTATTCTAATATAAAAAAAAATAGTTAGCTTGTCAGACTAGAAAACAATAGTTGTAAACAAATGTTAATGGGCTATTCCACCGAATAGGTGCCATTTATGTCCCCAGGACATTATGGCCCGGTTTCACAGACGGGTTTAGCCTAAACCAGGATTAGTCCATAGTTCAATTAGGACATTTAAATAATTTTCATAAACATGCTTAGAAAAAAAAAAAAACATTACTGGTGTTAATCTTGAGACAAATCAAAAGGCACTGATATATTTTAAGATCAGTCAGTGCAAGTTTATTTCAGTTGGAACAGCTCTTACATTTTAGTCTAGGACTAGGCTTTAAAATTGTTTGTGAAACCGGGGGCATAGGTACTAATATGTACAAAAAATAACTATAAATACATTTTAAGGAAAGTGTTGTGCACATTAATCTAACTGCAAATTTTATCTAATTAAAAAAATATTAAAACCTATAATGTTTTGGATAAATTACATTTTCATTCAGTCCAGAACACACTCACCACAGCGCTACCTTGCAGATACTAATTTATTCACATGCCCCTTCTGCACATCTCAAATATGTAAGTCCAGACAGTATCATCAAATAGTGGCCCATATAGCTGGGCATAAAATAAGAGCAACTGAATATGGAGGTGAGTGCATATCTTTTTTTTTTTTTGGCTTGGGGGGCTTTCATTTATTTTGACAGAGAAATTGCTCAGAGTCCTGGGACATGGACAGAATTTTATTCTGAGGACCTTGGGGTATGTTTCATTTTACACCAAATGTGATTGAAAATTTTAATGAATTAGGAATTTAGTGGTAGTTAAAAATTATATCATATGTAATTTACTTATATCTAGGATATACCTCGACAAGAGATGTCTTGCAGCTGTGGAGTCTTCATTCTAATGGTAGGATCAATGGCTACTATTGGTTCTGCAGGTGCCATGTCAGAATTAAACCCATGTGCAGTTATTAATACATAATTCATGTTGCAGTATGCTCTCTATGTCATCTTGGGGGGAACATTTGACTTTTCAGAGGTGGGTTTTCCAAGCTCATTAAAAACATTCTGTAAGTTTAAGAATTGTTTTGATAAACTTGTGCTTTTTCCAACTATAGTCAGACATACCAAGTATAAGAAGATGGTGGTCTGTCCTTTTGCTGGAGAAATTCCCACCAAGGTGTTTGACTCTTTCTTTCTTTTTTCTTTCATTTGTATTGTTATTAGTCCTTTTCTAAAAAATAATGACAAGGATGGTAAAATGCCTTTACAGTTAGTGTGACTTTTAGTTGTCATATCTTCATGCAATGAAACTTGATATACTGTATTATTAATGTGTTTTTATGTCATAAATTTATCAAGATCGGTCATGGAAATCCAGTAAAAAAAGAGAAGGCGGGCTGACAAGCCACACAAAACTGGTATGATTTATTTTGTTTGAGGTGCTCTATTATTTATAGTAAATGTTGACTGTCATTTACTGATGTTCTTCATTTGTCCCTTCATAGTGGCAACCGTTGACCAACCCCTGAACATACATTTTTTTAGGCCTACTTTGATACAGGCACAATACAATAATACTTTAATATGACAACAGTTATGAAACAGACATAGCACTGTCAGAAAATTTGGGAATATTCACACATAATTTGTACACATAAAAACATGATATCAGAGTTTTAAAATCAAATATGTTTAAAAGAGAACAAAACATCATGGCCAATGAGCATTAGGCTATGTCGTCAGCCAGTTGTTTCCCATTGTGCTTTTGATCAGCAGAGTCGTGGAGAGAAACTGCTTCCGACTGAAGAATCCGACATGGCTGCCTCACCAACGCGAGAGTTTTTTCAACAGAAAACACTTCAACTAAAAACATACTACACAAGACAGGGGAACGCAGGCTGGGATCATGACATTACTACATTTGAATTTGAACTTACTTTGCTACCTTAAAAAAGTATGTTCTATATAGTATAAATATGGGTTGTATTGAATGAAATTTGGACGTAGGGGAGAGGGCACAACCTAACGCGGGACTAGTTGTAACACCCTTGTTTTAAATACTTCCACACACGCTAGCATAATGAAACTTAGTGTATTTATAATTGCCATATCAACACTATAGAGAAAAAAATTGTGCCAAAGTAAATTTCTTATGTTAATCTTGCATAACTATTTTTGGTGTTTATTGTAAATTAGACAAATCTGATATTATTTTAATCTGCAATATGTTATTTAACAGTTGAGATAGTTCTTAAATGCTGATCTAACCAGCAGAAGACAATAGCAAGGTTTAAATCCCAGTTTTGCAGGTGGGGCATGTTGTCACACTGCGTTACAATGAGCCCCGATTAGAACTATGTTATTCTATTCTATACTTTTATGAATTCTATTGAGAAAACATGAGAAAAAGGTGAATAAAGACTGGGAGTCAATGTTCAGAAATTATTATTTATTATTACGTTTTAAACTATATTGTATAGCTGTGTTCAAATTCAAAAATTATTTTATTTTAAATTAATAAAAAATGCCATTATTTTATATGCAAAAGTTAATAATTGTATTTTATTGAAAAAATATTTTAGTTTGTCTTGTATATTTTCTTTGATTAGATCAGATCAATGATTAGAACAATGTACCCCACCTATGGGGCATGTTGTCACATTTCACTTCCATTCTGTCGGGGTATATCAAGAAAAAAAAAAGTATACACTGTATTAATAAAACAAAACCACAAAATTGTAGTAGACGTGTGAAATTAATGTGGGAAAAAATAAAATAATAATTCTGAACCCCAAGTAGATTTACACAAACTGAGAAAGTTTACAAAATTGAGAGTTTTGGGGAGGTTTGCAATTAAGGGTCTGGGGCCTCATTTATAAACATTGTGTACGCACAAAAGAAGGCGTACACCGCTCTCTACGCAATAATTGGTATTTATAAAAAGCAAACTTGACAGGAAAATGTGCAGTCCTTCATGCAAACTCTGATCCGGGCATACGCACAAAAACGGGTGAAATGACAAATGGCGACACCGTCGGCAGATGGAAGAAACACGTGAAAGTGTGTGAAAGTGTAGACCGTTGTGTATGCTTACTAGGACTAGATGTTATAATCCCCTGATAATCAGCAAGCGCTGTTGTTGTCGATGTCCTCTTGGGTAGGGTTGGATTGGAGGATGACCGCCTGGTGCCTCCAGTACGACACATCATCAGTTGTACACCCCGGCCTCATTGGGTGTTTCGGCCTTTTATCACAATACACCCTCACCATTTAAAATAAATGGAATACTGCCTCTCATAAATAACATGAAGACTTCACAAAGCAAGTCTTACAATTAACAGCCTACACAAACACCCGTTTGATCGATCTGCAGTGTAAAACAAACAAAATCAAATGAAGATTACAACAGAAATGCAAATTAACACATATTTGCAAAAAGTAAAGTGAAATATGTTTTGCAATAATATTGGCATGTTATGCAATTCATCCTCATAACACATCTGTAGCTTGTCAGATGCAATCAAATGGATGGTAATAAAATGCCATCACAATGCGTAATGACGCACAATGGCTGATCTTGCGCTCTTAGAAGATGTGGCAAATGGAAGGATTCGGAGTGAACGCATCTTCAGACAGCAAGAAGACTTGCTGGCAAACGAGGACGAGTGGCTTATGAGCCGGTTCCGACTTCCTCGAGCCGTCCTGTTGGACCTCTGCAGTCTTTTGGGTCCAGCGTTACAGAGGAGCACTCGGAGGAACCACGCCGTGCCAGTCCCTCTTCAAGTCCTGACAACACTAGGATTCCTGGCGACTGGCACTTTTCAGAGGGAATTGGCTGACAGGTCAGGTATATCTCAGCCGACCCTTAGCCGGATAATGCCAGACGTGTTAAAAGGCATAATAGCTTTGTCCCATGATTGCATAAAGTTTCCATACACGGCGGTTGAACAGGCAAACAAGAAAGCTCAATTTGCAGCTATGTACGGTTTCCCAAACGTAATCGGTGCTATTGACTGCACATAAGGGCACCGAATGTTAATGAAAATGCTTTTATTAATCGAAAGCATTTCCATTCGATCAATGTCCAAATTATTTGTGATGCAGACATGTTGCTCACTAATGTAGTAGCTCGGTGGCCTGGGTCAACCCATGACTCATTCATTTTAAGACACAGCAGTGTTGGGCGCAGACTCGAGGCTGGTGCTGTGCGTGATGGCTGGCTTCTAGGTACGTTTGATTAATAGACATTCGCATTTTACTGTACTTCAATGTCTTAACCCTTTCACTATCCCTGCAGGGGACAGTGGATATCCCCTCAAGCAGTGGCTGCTTACGCCTTTCCATAACCCACATAGTGCAGAGGAAAGGCACTACAACATGTGCCACAGCCGAGCTCGCGCTATAGTGGAGCGCACCATCGGCCTGTTTAAGGGCAGATGTCGCTGCCTCGAATGCACTGGAGGGAGGTTATTGTACACTCCTGAAAAGGTGAGCCAAATCGTGCTGGCATGTGCTGTGCTACACAATGTGGCACAGCTTCAAAACGTGCCTCTACCCCCTGACGCCGATGGCTGTGTTGGCCCCGACCCTGACCCCCAACCCCAGGCATTTTAGACAAATGCTGTTGCTGTGCGCCAGCGTTTGGAAGTGATGCGTCGCTTGTGAAGAACAACAAAAGGTGTGGAACCATTATATTATTTATTCAAGAATTCCCTCATTGTGCAGTTTATTTCAGTTAGGATAGTCTTGATTTCGCCCAACTCCTTGGCCACCTCTATGATTGAGTTAATGACTTCCCTCTGCATTTCGAGGACTGCATCGCTGAGGATACGGCCGCTGCTGGAGGGTTGAGAGCCGCGTGCCGTCGAGACGCTGGGCCCAGACGGCTGCTCAGCTGCACCCAGCAACTGAAATAAAGATTGTTCTATATGAATAAACTGTAATCATGTAGCCTAAAAACATGTGACTTGACTGCATTCATTTTACTTATTTCACTTACCTGTGTCATCTGGTGCATCTGGCGCGTCAGTGTCCCCCTCCACCTCAGTCACCACTCCACAATTAGGGATTCCCCAATAATTGCCGCCAGTCTCTCATCAAGAGGGGTCAGCTCCGGTTTCCCCTTTCCCCCACTCGTGGCAGACATCCTCTGGCGATGGAGCGCTAAACGCTTTTTTGCATCAACTTTGATGTCCGACCATTTCTTTTTTTATTTCGGCCACGGTCCGAGTTTGTGAGGCTGCAGCATTAACGGCTCCTGCAACCTTTTGCCACTCAAGTGCCTTTTTGGCATTAGTAATGCCCACACTGTGCCCTCCAAACAACATTTTACTCCTCTTTTCCACCTCGCCAACGATAATTTCTACTTCAAAACTGCGTAGGATGTGCGTGCGCATGGTTTTATAAATCAGAATATTTCTGTGCGTACGCACGTCCTATGTTTCATCCGTACTCCACTTCTGACGTAAATCCTATGCAAAGTTTTATAAATGAGGCCCCTGGACTTTTCCCAAACACACTTGAAACGCTTGACCAATCACAACACATTGGGCCAGCCAACCAATCAGAGCACATTGTGCTTTTTCGGAAGGAGGGGCTTCATAGAGACAGGAACTAAACAGAGTATTACTGACAGACTGTAACACTTACTAATGTTTAGTTCATTATTTTCCCCAGCTCGCAGCTCGAGCTTCAACAATGACAAATATGGTGAAAATAGTGTTTTTTGAATGTTCAAGCATGAAAACCTGTTCTAGTAGAGCCCAGAAACAAAATTAATATTTGTAAAAGGGAATAATATGGCCTCTTTAAATGTAATGACTTAAATCCAGATAAATGACTGACTGAATTTGATGAGGAAATATTTGAAGCACAAATCCTCGATTGAGAGGAGGAGCTGGTGATGTTGATGCAAGCTTGACGGATGTGCCCTGCCTGAACTGATGCTTGATTTACTAAATGAGTAAGATATGATCATGGTTTATTGTTTCCGTAGATTAAAAAAGTCAAAAAGCACGTAGCAGGACAGGAAGAAACTCTTCACCTAAACACCTCTGAATGCTCACTCTCACCTACAAGATGTTTGTCCATCCAACAGATCAAGTTTCTGTAGAAAACCGACCGCAGGTTTCAGTCTGACTCAGAAGATGAACGTCAGTAAAACTGGTACAGTGAAATGGCACGTGGTTTTAACTGTGTGCTTTGGTGTTTCCATACACTAAAACTACAAATATATACAACCATATTTAAATCGATAGAGTTAGGCTCCATTTTACCATGAAATGTATTTCAAAAAAGGCAAAAAATAATCAATGTCAAATGATACAAATGAAGAATGTTTTACACCTTCATGAATGGTTCACACACACACATACACATATATTTTAAACATATGTTCAGTGCATGTGCGTGTTAAAAAGGAGGGTCACACGTTGTCAGAGGAAGGATTCACAAACCAGACAAACAGCTTGAGTGTTTTCACCGGATATAGTCTTTAGATCAGACTTTTCAGTGAACTGCTGAATAAAATGTTTTACATGTTTTTTTTGTTCTGTGTGTGTTGGTGGAGATTGATCGGTAAGTTATAAAAGCATTTTAAAATGTATTTACGGATTCATTTCTTTCTGTCATTTTCATCAGCTGAGGTCTCTGTTTTTGACCAAAATATTTGATTGAAATTTCTGCACTTTCTGTTGTGAATGTAATTTTTTCTTACTCAGAAATCCAAAACCATTGATCCGATTGCAAATCACAGGCGTCTTTTGTTATTATATCTCAATATCAAAAATTAAATTGCAAATTCTCTCCAGCAATTTCTAAGAAATATTTTTAGGGTGGAAGTTTGGATAAAAAGTGTGGAAACCCATTAAGTGAATCAGATGCAGTGATCCTGTTTTGTTTAATGATCTATCAGAATAAATTAAGATGTAATTATCACCATGTATTTATTCTTTTAAAAAATATGTAACTTTAAACTTTGATTTTACTCTACTGCAGATAAGTTAACCCTTTCATGCATGAATTACACTCTCAGAAAAAAAGGTACAATTTTGTACCAAAGAAGGTACAAACCCTTGTCACTGGGGCGGTACCTTTTACTGGTACAAAATTGTACCTTAATATAGAGGAACAAATTTGTTCCATTCCAGTTTGTACCTTAAAGGACATGATTTGTACCATGGGCAACCAAAATGTACCTTTTGTTTATTAAAACTTGTTGGTACAATATTGTACCTTTATCAAAGGTACAAATTTGATCTTTTAAGGTACCACCCCAGTGACAAGCCCCTTTGTACCTTAACTGTGTCAAATTTGTTCCTACGAGAACTATTAAAGGCTATTTTTCTATTGAATAACATGCACATTCAACAACTGAATCCAAAAGGCATCAATTTAATCATTTCTGTAAATACATATCAAATACATATGAACGTTTGAATACTTTCATTCCAACTTACAGTAAAGTATTTATTTGTGTAAATACATCAAAGACTTCACAATACAATAAAGACTTAGCAAAATTAACAGAATATCACTTCTTTAAAAAGATTTGAAAGAATTTAAAATGCAATTACACTAAAATGTTACAGTACATAAAATATATTTTCTCATCTACAACAAAGCTAGAATTGTTTTTTTTCCCTACTTTTCACACAATACCCTTGCATTTATTTAACTTTTTTATAACACCATCCTCCAACCGAACTGCTCGGCAATTTCAGATCCCTCCATTTTTACACTGCTGAAGATTCTCCTCTCACTGAAGACCCGTCCAGTCAAGAAGTTCCCAAGATTTGCACAGTGGGTTGAGATAGCCAGTTCTTCCTGAACATAATGAAGAATCAATATTAGTAAAGACAGATGTAAATTTATTAAATTTATACTCCCAATGACAAGCTCAAATTTGACCTCTAGACTTAAAGGGATAGTTCACCTAGAACTGAAAATTCTGTCATTTACTCGCCCTCAAGTTGTTCCGAATCTGTTTACTTGAACAAAAAAGAAGATATTTTAAGAATTGAAAATTAAACAGTTGATGGGGCCCCATTAACTTCCATAGAATATTTTTCATACTATTTTCATACTATGGAAGTCAATGGGGCCCCATTGACTGTTTCATTTTTTGGGTGAACTACAAATCCTTCAACATCTCGTTTGGCATCCATGTAATGTGCTTCTATTACGGATTTCAGCTTAGCCAACCTCAACAATTTTACTTAAAGGGATAGTTCGCCCAAAAATGATATTTAAGCCATGATTTACTCAAGCCGTTCGAGATGCATATGTCAATCTTTTTTCAGACAAACACATTTTCAGTTATTTTAGAAAATGTCTTAGATCTTTCAGTGGTTATAATGTGAAGCAATGGGGTCCAGCTGATTCAAGTCGCAAACTGTGCATGCATCCTTCACAAAAATAATCCATCCGGCTCCAGGGGGATAAACGAAGGCCTTCTGAGGGTAATCCGTGCAGTTTTGTCGTAAAAATATACATATTTAAAACTTTATAAACGAAAATAACTGGCTTCCGGTGGCGGTCGGCGCGCGTTCATGGAGATGGTTGCTGGCTTATGACGTAGGACGTAGCGCAGGAAGCGTCGTGACGTAGAACGAACGTGACAGCGCAGCCAGAGAGCAGAGCAAAACAAAACTCTACGTTCGCTCTACGTCACGACATCATTCATCTCCATGAACGCGCCGACCGCCACCGGAAGCCAGTTATTTTCGTTTATAAAGTTTTAAATATGTATATTTTTACGACAAAACCGCACGGATTACCCTCAGAAGGCCTTCGTTTATCCCCCTGGAGCCGGATGGATTATTTTTGTGAAGGATGCATGCACATTTTCCGACTTGAATCAGCTGGACCCCATTGCTTCACATTATAAACACTGAAAGATCTAAGACATTTTCTAAAATAACTGAAAATGTGTTCGTCTGAAAAAAGATTGACAAATGCATCTCGAACGGCTTGAGGGTGAGTAAATCATGGCTTAAATATCATTTTTGGGCGAACTATCCCTTTAAAGGGTTAGTTCACCCAAAAATGAAAATTATTTTGTTAATTACTCACCCTCATGTCATTTCACACCTATAAGACCTTTGTTCATCTTCGGAACACAAATGAAGATATTTTTAATGAAATTCTGAGAGCTTTCTGTCCTTCCATTGGGAGCAATGCAACTAACACATTCAAGGCCCAGAACGATAGGAAAGACATCATTAAAGTAATCCATGTGACTCCAGTGGTTTAACCAATTTTATGAAGCGATGCAGGTGCTTTGTTTTTATCAAAAAACACAATTTACCACTTTATTTAGTAGGGGGAGCACTACGACGCATGCGAATTGTGTTGACTCAAGACCGGGTGTTGTTCCGTGAATGTGCTTTAGATAATATTATTTTGTAAATATAGAGGTAAATTATGGGGGTTTTTTGTTTTTTTTGGGCAAAACAAAGCTTACATCGCTTCATAAAATTGAGGTTAAACCACTGGAGTCACTTGGATTAGTTTAATGGTGTCTTTACTACCTTTCTGGGGCTTTAATGTTTTAGTTGCGTAGGCTACCAATGGAGGAACAGAAAGCTCTTGGATTTCATCAAAAATATTTTCATTTGTGTTACGAAGATAAACGATGGTCTTACAGGTTCGGAATGACATGAGGGTGTATAATTAATGACAGAATTTTTTTTTTTTTTGCTGAACTATACCTTTAAGGAATCCTGGAAACACCTTAAATCAACCACAGCATGCATTCGGTCCATTTTCTGGAATAACTGAAATGCAGATAAGAAAACAATTTTCACACACACAAAAAAAAACTTTCTGCATTTTTACATTTTCCACAAAGTTTTAAATTATTCACTTAAAGCTTCATATAAAATACCCAGAAAATTAAAATGTTAAACTAATCATTTGAAACCATTTGAATTGAGAAGTTTAGTAAAAAATGTCTGAAGAGACTACCGCTTTATATAATAAACAGATTAAATTTAGGATTTTATTCACATTTAAACATTGAACAAACAGAAGCTCAACCGCAGTTGCTTTGACAAGCGAGAACAAACCTCAATGGTTCTTGCGGAAGCTCAAACGTGCTGCAAAACACACGAGAATGAACATCATCGGTTTTCGCACGTCTAGCAAACATGCTTGAGCTTCCGTTTACCTCAACTGATGTGTGAATTGATGAATATTTATATGTGAATAAAAGCCTAAATTAAATCTGTTCATCATATAAAATGATCGTATCTCTACAGAAAAACTTGGACTAAACTGCTCAATTCAAATTATTTTACGATCTCTTTATTATGGTAGCATACAGGTATCAAAAGACATTTTGAAATGTAATATGCAAAATGGCAATGTAATATATAAAATGGCAATGTATTTCTTATTTAAATTTACATTTTCCATACCATATGTGCAATGTTTGGGGCAAAGTGACAATTCAAATTCAATAATATAATTAAATTAGCCATCTCCTACACTTGTTTTAACATATAATTTAAACATATTACAAAAATGATTAGAGATGTTTAAAGGCATAATTCACCCAAAATTAAAAAAACTATGTCATTAATTATTCACTCTCATGTTGTTCCAAACCTGTAAGACTTTCGTTCATCTTTGGAACACAAATGAAGATCTTTTTAATTAAATCTGAGAGCTTTCTGTCCCCCCATTGACAGTCCATGCAACTAAAACTTTGATGCTTCAAAAAGTTCATAAAGAGATTGTAAGACCAATCCATTTGAATCGAGCAGTTTACCGTAGTTCACATTTTCTGAAGAGACATGATCGCTTTATATTATGAACAGATTTCAGAAGCTCAACCGAACATGCTTGACACGTGAGAACAAAAGCCTAAATTCAACCTGTTCATCATAAAGGAAGCACAAAATTTAGACTAAAACACTCAATTCATATGGATTAGTTTTACAATCACTTTAGGAACTTTTTAAAGCGTCAAAGTGGTAGTTGCTTAGCTGTCTATGGGGGGTCAGAAAGCTCGTAATTGATGAAAGAATTTTCATTTTTGGGTGAACTAACCCTTTAACATGTTCAACGTAAAATTGTAGCAAAATGATAATTTAAATGCTATTTTTCTTAATTGCATTTACACTCACAGTTAAGACACTTATGATTGCATTTTTATTAAATACCCGCGATGAACGTGGCAAAATTCAATCTGGATTTTAAAAAAAAGGATTCCGAGACGATCATTGCATCAAGTGCCTTAACTTTGAGTGTAAAAGCAACTAGGAAAAATAACCTAAATTATAATTTTGCTATAATATTTGCTTGAACATTTTAAACATCTAATTTCTGTAATACATTTAATTTTTTATTTTTGAACTGATAACATTTTCAAATGTATGTTTTAATTTTATGTTAAAGCTAGTGTAGTAATGCAAATTATTATATTATTGATTTTGAATATTTTTTTGCTCCAGATGTTGCACATATCATATAGAAAATGTAAATATAAATACAGAAATACATTGCCATTTTACACATTGCATTGCCATTTTGCACGTTACATTTCATATTGACATTTGGTACCTGTATGCTACCATACTTTGTGAGTGTCAGAGTTTTAGGTGAATATACTTTCAGTTAAGTGACAGAAATCTTTCAGAGTTCATTTGAAGTGCAGTTACTGTGCTTTATCAAGATTGACATCACTCTGTCATTATGGCAAACATTTTGTCTTAGAAATATAAATTCAACCTCATCAGAAAAAAGAATATCATAAGATTAAGAAACTCAAATAACACATTGTACTGATACTTGCCTCACAGCTGAGGACGCAGGAAGACTTTCAGATGTGTGATCAGTGAGACCAGCAGTGACGGTTTACCCCATCTAAAAATCAAAGACACATTAGCTATGAGCAGAGCCGCCTTAACCTAATGTTAGGCCCCGGGGCTGAGAGGTTTTGTAGGCCCCCCATCCCCTCGATTTTTAAAAAAGTGTAATATCTAGGTAATCTACATCACAGAATGCATTAGTTTCTTTCGAGACCTACAACAGTGAGTTTTTTTAATAATGTTTTCAATTTTAATATTGTTATTAACATATCACTGAGGACATAAACACAAGACACAAGACACTTTATTTAACAACCACACGCAGCAACTAAATTTCAACTTTATGCAAATGAGAAGCGATTTTCGTGAGCGACAACCAATAGGAAAGAAGCCTTTCAGTGGAGCTCAGCTCCCGTCACCGTCTCGAGTGCAGTGCAGGCAAGACAGAAGAGTTTGAGGGCGATTTCACTCTTTTATATGATTTGACTGTAACTAACCACAAACATGGATATAATAAAATGATGCATGGAAAAGAAACTGTCGACAGTCTCAGTGAGTTTATGCTGGATTTAGTGCGTAAATCATTTGGTTTACAAATTAGATGCTTTGCAGTTGTTATATAGCCTACATGTTAAAGATTTTATTTTGGATGTGTTCATTGTGATTATATTGGCTGGGTTTATAAAAGTTAATAAAATTTAAAGGATCATTGCTTGGTGCATTTGGAAACAAAGCTTGTCTATTTCTAAATGTAATCGCGTGCATCGCTGATGATTATACTGTCCGTGTGTTGAAAAAAACTTAGATTAAACACACTTGCAACAGACACACCACAAAGCGGAGACGTTAGGCACTGAGAGGACTTTTGACACTGTAGTGGACACGCACCGTATCGCCTCATTCGCGCCGCGGGACCTCTAGACGCGCGTAAACGCGTCTTTGCATTGACTTAACATTGAAATCACTCGCGCCAGACGCTCTATTCGCGTTTGGTGCGAACGCACCATAACAATAACATTAGAGCGACAGCACTACCAACGTCCACAAGCGACTAGCGACATACTGCGACAAAATCTGACAAGTTAAAACAATATGACCTTTTCAGCTCATCATAAACTTGGGAGGCCCCTTAATTTGGGAGGCCCCTGGGCTTCAGCCCAGGTAAGCCCGTGCATTAATGCGGCCTTGGCTATGAGTATATGACATGTAACTTTATATGACTTAGGACAGAATCAGGTAATCGCATTCATTTAAACACAGAACGAGTGATCAACTATTTTATCTGCGCACTGTTCGTTGGCGTTCAATCACCTTGTTCCAAAACCGCATACAGTATTGTGGACTAATGTAAAGTACACCAGCATGGCACCTCTGGTTGAGCATTCATTTACAACAATGTTTTAAATGTGAACTTACGACACAGAAACTCAATTTTGCTTTAAAATATATTTGCAGACGGCTATCACTGACTGGATTCGTACAATTAACGTTAAGCTATTTACACTCGCTATTATCATGTTGAGTAGCTGTAACGTTTTATACATTTTATTTGGTTAAACATAAACATAAAACCCACCTTTGAATTTCCTCTTCTCTTCGTCTTATAATTCGAGTCCAGCCACTAAAGTACTTCTGACGACAAAGAGGGCGAAGCCATGGCTTGTGGTGGTGCTCCGTGCTCGTAATCTGCTTCGCGAAGTTCCCGCTCTCCGGTCTATTTGAAAATGCAGTAACGGCTGCAACCTTGGCCAATCAGTTTCATGTTGCCTAATAGCAAAGTTAACATTTAACAGTTAACGTTATAGTGGATAATGGAGAACAAACGCCATATATTGTACACGTGATGACTTAATAATAGTCAATAATTGCATTTTTTTTTTTAAAGTGTAACGTTATAACTTACAAGTCAAATGGCTAAAAAGCATTTGGAGCAAAGCTAATTTAACTCGCTAAATTAACGTTAAGTGGCTGAAACATTTATATTTTAGACTTGTGAACTAAATATATACATAAATTATCAGAACTCACCTTTAAAATTCGTCTTCTTCAAGTTTGATAAAATAATCTCGACCGCGCTGCAGTGTGTAATGTTAGCCTGCTGCTTCCCGCTGTCAGTTCGGAAAATTCCTGGCTGAAGCGATTTCGACCAATCAGTGTCTTGTTGCTATGCCAAATGTTCAACACAGCAACCAATCATGAATGAAACAGTAATTTGGTCCATCACTGTACCCTTGATGTGAGAACAATTATGTACCTTCATTTCAATTGTACCTTAACAGGTACCAAACAGTATCATCAGTGGTCTTTCCTGTACCATTAAAGGTACTATTATTGAAAAGGTACAAAACTGTTCTTTGAGGAACATTATTTGTACCACCGTGTACCTTTTTTTCTGAGAGTGTATGATAACCTCAGTCAGGATTTTTTTTTCCTATGTGTTTTCTTAGGGCATGAAAAACAAGAATTGATTTTTATTTTATTTTTTTACAAATTTTTCAAAGAGATCTTCAGATGTCCACTTGAGTGGACAGCATGCGGTTATGGTTTAAACTTAAGATATACTATATTAAATATAAGGCAATAATCAAACAGATAAAGTATATGAATTTAACAAACTAATCAATACAATTATATACAATTATGTGAAAACTATAAAATATATACAAAAAATATAAATGCAAAATATTGCAAAGGCTTCATACAACTTCATACAAGTTGCACTTCGCGTATCTTTGATATCAGAACATGAGGACGTGATTCCATCAGAATTTTCTACAGCCTGTCAAGGTACAACTGTGGAAACCACTCAGATGCTCCCTCCAGTGCACCAGAGTATGGAGATTTACCCTTATTAGCTGATAATTCTGATTATGTTCAAGATGGACATGCACATTTCTATCATAGCCCTACCCTGAGAAAACCTAGCGATATGTTTTTTCAATCTCATCTGAAATGATCAGTGTTGGGGGTAATGCACTACAAATAACATGCATAAAGCATTCAGATTACTTTTTTGATGTTACAAGTAAAGTAATGTGTTACAAGTAATGTGCATTACCTAATCAGATTACTTTTTTGATGTTACAAGTAAAGTAATGTGTTACAAGTAATGTGCATTACCTAATCAGATTACTTTTTGATGTAACGAGTAAAGAAACGCATTACAAGTAACATGCATTACGAAATCAGATTACTTTTTGATGTTATGAGTAAGGAAACGCATTACAATAATGCACATTACATAATCAGATTACTTTTTGATGTTATGAGTAAAGAAAGGCATTAAAAGTAACATGCATTACGCAATCAGATTACTTTTTGATCTAACAAGTAAAGTAATGCATTACAAGTGTCATACATTATGTAATCACATGACTTTTTTCGATGTCAATGAAAACTACATTCTAATAATACAAGTACATTTATTTACAGTAAAAAAGTCACTGCAGATTACGTTTTTAAAGTTTAAATTTCAAAAACAATATTCACATTATAATTATGAATTGTAGCAATTGATGCATGACGTCCACTACAGTGGACATGTGATTAATCAGAGTTTTCTCTCAATCTAAAATCAAAACTTGGAAAATTTTACTGTGATTTTTTACCTACAAGAGTCTCCTAGATTAGAAGGAATGGGTGGATATTTCGGAGCAACTTGGCATGTCTGACTGACCCTTGGCCATCTTGGTTTGGAGGGGGGAAAAATCGAAACACAAAGGCTTGCCAATTGGTTGCAATTTATAGGATGATGCACCAGGGTCCAATGAAGAGGCTGATGTGCAACTTTGCCATAAAAACCCGTGCAAATTCAAGAAAATGCTTTTTTAATAGCTGTCCACTGTAGTGACCACTATGCGTGAAAGGGTTAAAATACAGTAAACATCTAATTCAGTTAATATTTATACAATACAATCTACAGCTGATTTCAGGCTTTATAAACAAAAAGGAGCTTTAATATGTCTATGTTCTTCAGGTGTGTCTGGTGCCAAGAAAAATGAAATACAGTCAGTGTCAGTTATGGAAGGAGATTCTGTCACTTTACAGTCTGATGTTATAATACATGAAGATCAAGACATACTGTGGAAATTTAGAAATGAAACATCTTTCATAGCTAAAATGAACAAAAAGAAGCAAACCTTCTCCACTTATGATGTTCCTGATGGGAGATTCAGAGACAGACTGAAGCTGGACGATCAAACTGGATCTCTGATCATCACAAACACCAGAACTGAACATACTGGAGTTTATCAACTAGAGATAAGTGGAGCGAAACTGACATCAAAAACATTCAGTGTTTCTGTCTATGGTGAGTATAATTTGTCCAAACATTCACATGTTTGTTTTATAAATTTACACAAAAAATTCACTCAAAACATTAAAGTAAAAATAATAATGCTGATTTGTTCATATTTCTGTTTATTCTGTTTTGTTTTCCAGCTCGTCTGCCTGTTCCTGTCATCATCAGTAACTCTTCACAATGTTCTTCATCATCATCAAATTGTTCATTGCTGTGTTTATCAGTGTTGAATGTGTGTGATGCGACTCTCTCCTGGTACAAAGGCATCAGTGTATTGTCCAGCATCAGTGTGTGTGATCTCAGCATCAGTCTCTCTCTACCTCTGGAGGTGGAATATCAGGATAAAAACACCTACAGCTGTGTGCTGAACAATCCCATCAGCAACCAGACCACACATCTGGACATCAACACACTCTGTCACACATGTGCAGGTACCACAGCACTGATGATAGATGTGTGTGTTTACTGACCTGATCTCTGGCTTCTGTTGTAGATCAGACACATTTAATGACTCTCTTCTTCTCCTCCTCCAGTCTCAGTGTCTCTGATAGTGTTGATCTCTGCTGCTGCTGCTGGATCTCTGGTGATTTTTGCTATAGTCGTGATTAGCAAGAAACACAGCAAAACTGATCGAGAAGGCAAGTGTTTTACCTACAGCTACAGATTTTATTACAAATATTTTCATAATTTTCATAGTTTCATAATGCCATCTAGTTCCTTTTTATAAGAAGAAACCAAAATCATGTGTGCAGTTATTGGGTTTGGCACTTAAATTGAAATTTGTATTCATGTCATGTCACTGGGCCGCACTCTTTACTAGTCTTACTCACACAAACTGCATTAAAACACACTTCAGATGCAAACACATAAATGCAAAACCTGTGGATCTACATTATTTTATTTATTTATGAACCATCTTGCTGATTAACCGATTTATGAACCATCTTGCATGTGTAAAGATGCAGTCTGTTGCTGGTGTTCAAATAAACTTTTTTTTTATTGTTGAGCTTTAATGAAAATTATATGAAAATAATTTCCAATATACATATTGCAGACTAAAGACTTTCTAATGCCCGTTTAAAAAAGTTGTAACATTGAAATTTTAAAAATTGCAGTGTTAAATAGTTTTTAATTAATTGTATTGATGCTTACATTTCTTGATAAGAGTCTTGATAATAATGCATATGTTGTAAATAAACAGACCTAGTTAAGATTGATTGTTTAATGCTGCATCTTTTGCATCTATATTTGTTTAAACAGTTCAGGCTTGTAAAGAGGGGATCACTTATGCTGAGCCAAGGTTCTACAAAAGAAAAGAACAGTTGGTAAGATCATTTAATCTCTGTATTTATGCTGCCTTCACGTGCTATTGGAATTATCGTAAATAGTTTCCTAGTTAAAAATTGGACATGAATGCCCTTCAGGTCAAAATTTGAATGCGATGAGTTTGTAATCATGACTTCAGAGGTGGGAAGTAGAACATTTCTGATAGCACATGAAAGTATCATTAGTCTCAGTGTAAATTCAGCAGTGAGTCACATTCAGATGTGTGAGCGCTTGAGTTTTTGTCTTATCATATATAACAGCAGCATATTAGATATTTATAAATGCCACAACACCAGCATTCAATGTGACTAGCAATGAATAGCAATCAATAGCAATCAAAAAACTGAAAGAGTGCAGGATCGCTTAGACATCAACACTTTCAATTAACTGCAAAAACAGGACATACTGTACACTAAAAAATTATTTGCTGGACAAAAAATCCTACACAAGGTTTAAAACAAGAACAAGTTTGTGTCAGCTATCTAAAGTCATCACACAGCAACACACACCACAAGTGCTACTTTTCAGAGCAATGGTAACCATAAAAACACAACACCATAACAGGAACTCTTCAGTCTCCAGCATAACTGAACATTAAACGGTAACTATACTGTCCCTATAAGTCTGTCCCTATACTGAAAAACACAAAAAATAACACTTACATAACACTTACATTTTAACACTTACATATAGAAGTGCCATGCAAATAATGCTGGCAACTCCACATCCACTGTCTACAAAAATAATCCATGTAATACCAACACAAAAGGATTAAGTAATGCAGGCTCATGAAAATATGCGATTCAAAAAATGATATTCTGTTGCTTCTCGTATGTTTCGTGATACTTCCAAAGTTGAATGTCTAGTGAGTGGCACTAAAAAGCATGTTGAATTTACTTCAAAACAGATATGTGACTTTATCTGTGTTTATCTGTGTTTATCTGACTATAAAAATGTTACTTACGAGTGTTAGGCCTGGCGTCGGACGCTCCACCACATCTGACTGCCGAAGGTTGTGGTGGAGGAACTCAACAGGGTTCACCAGCTGGGGAACTCAACTGAGAAGCAATTGACGATGACGCCAAGACGATGGCATCCACTATCCAGTGGGCCATCCTCTGCTTAGAGACAGCCTTTCCCTTCTGCTGGCCTCCATAACAGACAAAGAACTGTTTTGAGGTCCTGAAACTCTGCGTTCGGTTCACGTACAGGTGCAAAGCGAAGACGGGACAGAGCAAAACTAGGGCGGGTCTGCCTTCACCAGAGGCAGCACTTGCAGGTTCACCACCTGGTCATTGAAAGGAGTGGTGGGAACCTTGGGAATGTATCCGATCCCTGGTCTCAGGATAATGTGAGAGTTGGCCAGGCCGAATTCCAGGCACGTTTTGTTGACCAAAAATGCACGTCAGTATCAATAATATAATAATAACAATAATATTGTTAAAATTTAGGTATCCCCAACTAAGAAAGCCAGAGGCGAAAGTGGCAAGGAACCAAAACTCCATCAGGAAAAAAAACCTTGGGAGAGCCCAAGGTCAGTCGGGGGGCTAGTTCTTCTCTGGCCAATGAACGAACATGGTTCCAGAACATGGAACATGGCACACGTGGAGGTTTCAGAGGTCTGGACTCGGGTGCCATAGGGTGCCCTGTCTCTGAGAAAGCAGGTCCTTCCTCAGAGGGATGCGCCAGGGAGGGGCTGTCGTGAGGAGCATGAGTTCTGGGAACCAGGTCCAGTTGGGCAACTAGCAAGACCTGCTACATGTCTTCCCTGAGTTTGCACTGTGTCTGTGCCAGAAGGCACACTGGGGAAAATGCATATTTGCGTAGGAACCCTGGGGCCAGCTGTGTGCCAGTGCATCCGTGCCGAGGGTCCCCTTTGTCAGAGAGTAAAACAACTGGCAATGAGACGTGTCCGGGGCGGCAGACAGGTCTACCTCAAAGCAACTCCAAGAAAGCTGGACCACCTGGGGATGGAGTCTCCATTCTCCTGGAAGCGCAGGCTGTCATGAGAGCTTGTCGGCGGCATGATTGAGCAGACCTGGAATGTGAATGGCACGGAGCAACCTCAGATGCTTCTGACTACATAGGAGGAGAGGAAGGGTGAGTTGCAATATGAGACAGGAGCACAGACCACCCTGTCTGTCCGGACCAGTACGTGCTTGCCTTGTAGCGCTGATTTGAGGCGACCCAAAGCAAGTCGTACTGCTAACAACTCGAGGTAGTTGATGTGCCAATGCAGTTCGGGACCAGTCCAAATACCTGAAACTGTTTGCCCATTGTACGGGGCCCCCAGCCGGTGGTGGAGGTATCTGTTGAGACAATAGTATGCTTGGACACTTGTTCTAGGGGAACTCCTGCCTGTAGAAACACAGGGTCCGACCAGGGGCTGAAGGTTTGGCAGGAGGCCAGGGTGATTGTCACTCGGAGTGTCCCGCGCTGCCATGCCCATCTTGGAACTCCAGTGCTGAAGCGGCCTCATATGAAGCAATCCGAGGGAAGTTTGAGGGAAGTTACTTTGAGGGAAGTGCGCAAGTAATAAGCATTTGCACCCCTAAAGGCACAAATTTTGCATTTTATTTTCCCTGACAGTGAATAATATTACTTAATTTCAATATTAGATTTTTTTAAGAATTTATTTATTTTTTAAGATTAACAATTTTGCAATTATTGCATCTCCACTTGATGTCCAAAAGCACTGAGAATCTGATCTCAATCTACCTTATGTTATCTTAGCAGTACGAGGGAGATATAGATCTTTTCAGGATGTCACATTTCTAATATCATAACTTTGCTATTATTGTATCTTGTGTGATGTGTTTTACAGAAAGTTGAAGAGGAGGATCACGTAGAGTATATGCCTGTTACCATGAGAAGATGATCAAACATCAGTCTTTAAGACCTGATTCATACTGTACAGACATGTTTGATCTGTTGGCTGGATGATCAGCTTGTGCATGAGAATATGTCTCCTGCTAGACGTTTGTGTTTGATGTCTGTTTGTTAGTGTGTTTAAGGTATCAGTAATGTGTCTGTATAAATAGCATGTGGTTGAAGGTGTTTTTTTTCCATTCCTACTCATATGATGCTCAGTTTTACTTCTGCTCTACACAAAACAACTTTTGACAGATTAACTCAAACCAAACATTATATACAATATATAGTTTAAGATCTTACTGTGTAAATGTGAAATATGAAATATCATATATTTTGTGTATGAGAAATATAAAGATATTTAAAGCCATTTGCATCTCACTCTACAGTTCTGAAAGAATTAAGGGACCACTGCAAAACTGTTGAATTTCTTCTTGTGCAGTTTTTTGTATTTATAACATGATACAGGTCAGTAATATCACATGAGTGCTTTTTTTCCTGGATATCAGCATTATTTCAAATGTGATATCCACTTTATGCAACAGGTCAATAAACGCTGAGTTAATATTGACAGTTTTTGCTTTACTTCGCCAACGAATGTTCCGGAGCAGAACTACGGAGCCCCTAAAGGGACGTGGTGGTGGAAAAAATTTTAGGTTGGGAGAAATTTTTTTTTTTCAAATCTTTTGCGTTCCCTCGCAAAACTTTTGCGTTCCCCCGAGAAACTTTGCGTTCCCTCGCAAAGATATTTGTGTTCCCACGCAAAACCTGTTTTGAGCTCGGACAGACACTTCCTGTTTAATGTCCCGCTGGCAGTGATTCAGAGCTCCGTACGTTAATGGAGCGTTTCATAGTGTTTGAACTTGGACTCAAATATAAATAAATGCGGTCAGTGCTTAACTAAAGGAGTTCAGTGAAGTTGGCAATATTCACATAGGCTATTCGAACTTCCCTATTCTTGAGCTTGGGTTGTAGTTACTGTGATTGTAAATAGGTGTCGTTTGTGTTTTAACAACGTTTAGCTCAAGAATATTGATCCGGGAAGTTTGAATAGCCTATGTGAATACTGCCAACTTCACTGAACTCCTTGAGTTAAGCACTGACCGCATTTCTTTATATTTGAGTCCAAGTTCAAACACTATGAAACGCTCCATTAACGTACGGAGCTCTGAAACACTGCCAGCGGGACATTACAACAGGAAGTGTCTGTCCGAGCTCAAAACAGGTTTTGCGTGGGAACGCAAATATCTTTGCGAGGGAACGCAAAAGTTTTGCGTGGGAACGCAAATCACTTTGCGAGGAAACGCAAAAGTTTTGCGTGGGAACGCAAAGTTACTCGGGGGAACGCAAAAGATTTGGAAAAAAAAAATTCTCCCATCCTAAAAAGTATATATATATATATATATATATATATATATATATATATATATATATATCGCTTCGTTCCTAAGCACTTCCTCCCAGGGGAATCCCAGCCGCCATTCTGAAGTGCGCTCCACTTCCTCAAGTGAACAAGTTTATATAGACTGCACACGCTCATGCACATGTTATAGTTATGCAATATAAGAATGTTCTTCTACCTCTTAGTAAGACTATCTTAATGGCGGACAACACTTTCTTTTTATCATTTAACATTGATAGTTGTTAAAAGCTGTTAAATAGCTAAAAGTTGAAGAAAATTGTCAAAATTTTGGATAAATTACATTTCATGGTAAAATGGAGCCTAACTCCACTGATTTCAAAAGATTGTGTGTAAATATTCAGTTCTCAATTTTAGTTTATGGAAAAAATACAAAGTTAAAACCATGATCTTACAGAACCAGTTTACTGGAGTTAATCTTCTGAGTCAAAATGAAACCTGATGTGGCATTTTTTTTACATTTTTTTTTAGAAATGTGCTTTGACCATTGGGTGGGGAAACATAAAGTGCATGAGAGAACGGGCATTTAGTGTGTGTGTGTGTGTGTGTGTGTGTGTGTGTGTGTGAGAGAGAGAGAGTGTGTTTAGTTTGTAAGTAGTGAAGACACCCTTCCTGTCCTCTTGTTGTAAATGGCTTTGTTAGACATGAGATACTGTGATAAATAGAGGGAGAAAAGCAATAGATACACATTGATCATATTTAACACTGCCATTCAAAATTTTAGATTGTAAAAGTTACTATTTTTTTGTTCGTTTGTTTTAGAAAATGATACTTTATTATAGTAAACAAAACGGTAACACTTTGTTTTAAGGTGACATATTTACGCGCTACTACATGTATACTTACTATAGCAATAACAGCAAATTATTCATAATTACAACTGACCCTAAACAAAACACTAACCAAAACTATATAGTAGATACATGTAGTTAATTCATATTACTCAGAACTTATTTGAGTTAGTATGCAACTACGTCAACGTAAAATAGTGTAACCAAAAAAAATAAAAAATAAATAGCCTTTCATATTCTAAAGGTTGTACAGGTGAAATTTTGTCAACTGTATCCTTTATGCATAAAGTTTTTATTTCACATTACTTTAATGTAAAATAATTGAATACTGTATCTATATAATGAAAGCTGTTGGCAAACTCAGGGACTGTATGAAATTTGAAAAGTGTCAGGGAGCGTAGTAGCATTGTTAACCACCGCACCACCTAATTAGTTTAGTTTCCCCCTGGATCCCCTCTCCTTTTTGTTGTACACATCCAACTACCATTACAACTACCACTGAGGTCTCTCTCTCTCTCTTGATTGGATTGTGGCCTCACTATTTCTCCCTCTGTTTCCTTTTTTGTGTGCCTTTGAAATTCAATAAATCACTGTTATTCCTGCAATGGACTCGCTATGGACCCGCTTTACCACCCTGGCACAATGGCATTTTTTATCCATTGATTTTTACTGCCATTTGGTATAACTATAAGACCTCTTATTGACAAGAAAGAAAAAATGCATAGAATATAAGCCAGTTCTCCATTGGACAATGATGTTTCTGTTGAGTGTTTCCACGTGCAGATGCTGTTTTTAACTGCTGTTTCTAAAAAACCCAAGAGATGGCGCCATTGATCACTTAAAATCAAATCAATATCACAAAAGTGATGACCAAAGTATTGTCTGTCTTTATCACTACAGATTGAGGGGAGTATTCCAGAGAGCAGGTTATCTGAGATACTTGGATTATGTAACACCGATCACCATAATGGTGAAGCAAAGCTAACCATCATTCCAATAAAACACAAATATCTAAACCTCTGATCATTTTCAATAAGACCTTCTGTAGATGTCTGACAGAACTAAAGTCAGTAATAAGGTTAGTAATAAGCAAAGCTGGTAATGCTGTTTGTGGAGTTTAATCCTCCTCTACTGATATATTGAGGTATCTGTTAGTGTTTAATGTTCTTTTGGGATTTAAAGAGTTTTGTGAGATTGCCATTGTGCTGAAGAGCAGAGCCTGTGTTTCAGTTCAGGATGAGCCAGAAAACATTGATGTTATGCTGCATCTTTATTTAAAGGCAGTAACCGTTTAGTCAATATCATATGGATTTTTAAGATTTTCACACAAATCCTTATGATACTTTAATGGTGCTTTTCTGTCATTTTGGAACCTGGACAGCACCTGTGTTTATTTATTTTTGTTTTGATATGGAAAAGAATATTTCATTATTTTATTAAAAAAATTAGTAATACAATAGTAGTGATGCTTGACAAAGCAAATACCACATTTATTCTGTGGGGATATGACTCATCTCTCTAGTGGTCAAATGCTGTAATAGGCCCTATTCGGACGGGACTAGATTTCCAGGGGGGCATTAGATAAATTAATGTTTCACAGATGTACTTTTTCTCGTCCGAATCTGCCAAGTCATGTTTTTCTCACACAACATAAATAAAAAACTGAAGTAAAAATTCCAGGGCAAATTGCCTACTTTTTTTTGGCGAACTCAATGATCCTCTGAGAAGTCTAACCTGTGAATGTCTGTGGCTGCATCCGAAATCAAATACTTCCCTACTATATGTAGGCGAAAAACGCCTTGGTTACACATGTAACCTTCGTTCACTGAGGGAATGGAGAAGTCACGTAGGATCTTCACCTAAGTAATGAGATCCTAAAGAAGGCAAAGTTGGGATCTTAATACGTTGGTGACGTTCCGACGTAAGGTTGAATATGACTGAATGTCTGAATTCACAGTAGTACTTATAAAACATTAGGCAAAAAGTACCCGGATGACCTACTACTTCAAGTGAGATTCTGAAGTGAGCACGATGGACACTTTACTATCCCATGAGGCCATGGGGGAGGATTTATGAATGGCATAACTGACGCTGGTAGATCACATGATAATGACAACATGACAAATGTATGCGTCCAGATTATATTGATAATAGGCCTACACATTCACACTATATTAAATGTACTTTCTTAGCATTCCAAATAAGTACCTACTCAAGAGAGTATGTGATTTCGGATGCAGCCTCTGATTGCCAATATTATATTATCTTCTATATTCAACGCTTCTCCTCATGTGTTTTTTGACCTATACCTGACCTACCGTTTGCACACCAAATTTTAACATGCTTTAATTCAGTTTCAATCCGACGAAAAAATAACATTATAAAATTAAAGGGTTAGTTCACCCAAAAAT
Organism: Abramis brama; assembly: GCA_022829085.1. NCBI lineage: Eukaryota > Metazoa > Chordata > Actinopteri > Cypriniformes > Leuciscidae > Abramis > Abramis brama. The sequence goes on along the minus strand of CM040773.1, from coordinate 30,396,910 downwards.
GAAAATTCTGTCAGTAATTACTCACCCTCATGTTGTTCCAACCATGTAAGTCTTTCGTTCATCTTCGGATCACAAATTAAGATATTTTTGATGAAATCTGAGAGCTGTCTCACTTCTCCATAGGCTTTCAGAGGGACCCAAACTCGCCGGCCCAGAATAGTTATTAAAAACATCGTTAAAATAGTCCAAGTGACTACAGTGGCTCTACATTAAGTTTATCATGCGTCAACAATACTTTTTGTGCGGAAAAACAACAAAAATAACGACTCTATCCAACTATTAGTGTTCTTCAATGTGTGCCTCTGACGAGAGTTCACGGGAGCGCCAGGACGCATGCGCGAGAACTGAGATTACGGCGTTCTTCTACTACTACTTGTTACTGGCAGCTCACTCCTTGGGAGTATTACCGCCATCTACTGTACAAGATGACGTCCCGACATCATCGAGACCTAAATCACAACAAGTGTCGAATTCAATAGCTTACATACAGCGCGCGTCTTCCTCTGCTTATAAACAGACCGTTTTGCACTTCCGGCAATGTCGGGACGTCATCTTGTACAGTAGATGGCGGTAATACTCCCAAGGAGTGAGCAATTACTGACAGAATTTTCATTTTTGGGTGAACTAACCCTTTAATAAATAGAGACAAATTGCGGAAACTGCCAAAACTGCCCATTTTAATATCAGTGTTCTGAGTAAGATACTTGTTTATAGACTTTGTTCACTTATGCAAGTTACGGCCACTTCGATAAACTCATGAAGTTTACTTAAATAGAGTTTTTTATTATAAATTAAAATAACACCAAATAATAAAATTAAAAGACATATACCGGTACATTGTCCGTGATGCACGCTAACATAGCACATGACCTTCTGTAGCACCAACTTCTAGAAAAAACACACTCGCTCTTCTGTAATAAACATGAAGATGTTAATCCTGTCCAAATCGGTGTATGGAATCACAGACATTAAGGGCCCTATTTTAACGATCTGAAACATAATTATCAAGCATGAAATGCAAGTAACTTTGTGGGTGGGTCTTGGGTGCTGTTGCTGTTATACCGGTGGGATAAATGACTCTTGCGCCCAACGCAAATCTAAAATGGGTTGGTCTGAAGTAGCTTCATTATTCATAGGTGTGGTTTGGGCGTAAAGTGAAATAAACCAATCAGAGCGTCATCTCCCTTTAAGAGCAGGCGCGCTTGTTCCATGGCGGATTGCTATTATAACAGCGGATTTGCCAGGCGCACACCAGGAGCGGTTCACAGCCGAGGAGACCGACGTTCTCGTCAGGGCCGTAAAAGACAGAGAAGTGACATTGGGGATGGGAGAAACACACCCAAATTAGCTTCGGTTAAACAGGCGTATAATAATTTGGGTAAATGTGTAAGCTAGATTTATGCCTATTTTTCACAACTTCATGGACACAACAATGATTTCCCTCGTGTGTTAATATTTTTCCTTGTAATAATGTATGGTTTTCTAAAAATGAGAACTGCTGCGTCTGTGTGTAGATGAGATAAGCAAAGTGTATGCGTGTTGTGCACTCGCTACATTGATTATGGCCAAGCATGCGCCCTTAAAATAGCATATGAATAACATGCACAACGTGCCACTGACTTTAGACTAGGTTTTTCCTGGTCAGTGGCGGAATTGTTTTCTAAACCTGCAAAATAGCATCAGGGAACGTTTGCGCCGGAACATGCCTCCTCTTTGTGCTGAACTGCCCCCGGGAGTGCAAGTTCATTTCCTAATTTACCGACGTGCGTCTGTGGAGGGAAAAGTCCGCTGTGCGTCAGGTGCAAAATAGGAATGATACATGTGTCGGTGTACAAAGTCAATTGCGCTGGGTGCAAGATAGGGCCCACTGTGATAAAGAAATGCAACTCAAATGTTGTTTAGAAAACTAGCTCCGTTGGAAAAGGCTAACAGGATATGACCTATCAAGGTATCACTGGGTTTATCACAAATAGTTTTTCTTAAAAGGAAGTGTTGCTAGAGCTGGAAATGACTACTGAAGCCAGCACTGCTTGACTACAAGATCAAAGCATGAGTATAAAAGATCATAATGCATATGCACACAAAGAATATGAAATGTTCACATTCCACAGTCATTTCTTTGTTTTATTTGAGACTTTTTTGGTCAAATACCAGCATTGATAAGTTCAGTATTTTGTAAAGCAGGTTTTAAAATAGTCATGGTTTCATGTTAGCAGGAATGGAAAAAGCCCTTCAACCACACGCTATTAACACCTCAGACACACAACTGACAGCACACACTCTCTGACATCAAACACACACAGCTCCGGCACAACAGATCAAGCAACATTTGTGTACAGAGGTAATAAACTAGACCACAGCAGAGTCTCCACTTCTATTGATGAGTGTTTTGCATCTACGTTTTACTTTTTTTCATGAGATTTACACACACATACTTTAAGACTCAAAGAAAAAACATACAATTCCTCAATGTGCCATACGGTTTAGATAGTTTGTTAAAAGTCCTTGTAATACAGGGCAAGTTTGTTTGACGTTTTTAGGAGGCAATTTAATGAATCCATCTTAAATTATTATAGTTTAAATCTGTCCCAGGTCACACGGTTGGGTCTTGTACTAAAGACTGAAGTTTGTTCATCATCTCGATGTGAGAGGTGCATACACCACATGATCCTCCTCTTTTACTTTCTGTAAAAAACACAACACAAGATATAATAATAATAATAAATGTTAGGTTTCTTCTGATTAAGCAGTTGCAATATATAGTTTTTTCTGAATAAAAATTAAATAGTAAAGGCATTATAAAAGTAATCCATGTGACGCAGTTGTTTAACCTCAATTGTATGAACAAAGCAAGTGCTTGATTTACAAAATATTAATCTCCAACGCACATGCAACTTCCGCTCTCGCGTCAACACAACACACATGCGTCCTGATCTTTTATATGTCTAATATTGTGCTGGTGTGTGATTGATCAGACGAAAACAATCTCACACTGATCTACATCTGACTCACTGCTGAAATGATAGAGACACACAACAGGAATAAACGATCTTACCTTTTTATGTGGGTTTCTTTTGTAAAACGCTGGTTCAGCGTAAGTGATCTCTTCTGCACGAGTCTCAACTGTTTCAATGATAATAGATGCATTAAAACAACACAACTCAATACTAAATAGACCTGTGTGTGTGTGTGTGTGTGTGTGTGTGTGTGTGTGTGTAAGACAAGTAAAAAGAGCGCTGCACAAATTTATTGTATGCAAATACACATGTATTCTGATATGAGAGACATTTACAGAAATTGGTAAACAATAACTACCATTTATTTTGGTAGTATTTTCATATAAATGATTAAGAAGGTGTTAACTACACATTTATGGGGGAAATGAATGATTAAATGATAATTATATCTATCAATAGACTAAAATATTCAGAGTATATTTTCAGATTGTTATTTATTATAATACTTGTATGTAACACTTGCCTTCTTTGTCACTTTTTCTACATTTCCTGCAGATCCAGAAGATCCAAAATCCAGCAACAATCATCAGAGATCCAGCAGAGATCAACACTATCAGAGACACTGAGACTGGAGGAGGAGAAGAAGAGAGTCATTAGTGTGAGTGAATGTGTCTGATCTACAACAGAAGACAGAGGTCAGGTCAGTAAACACACACATATATCATCAGTGCTGTGGTACCTGCACATGTGTGACAGAGTGTGTTGATGTCCAGATGTGTGGTCTGGTTGCTGATGGGATTGTTCAGCACACAGCTGTAGGTGTTTTTATCCTGATATTCCACCTCCAGAGGTAGAGAGAGACTGATGCTGAGATCACACACACTGATGCTGGACAATACACTGATGCCTTTGTACCAGGAGAGAGTCGCATCACACACATTCACCACTGATGAACACACCAATGTACAATTTGATGATGATGATGAAAAACATTGTGAAGAGTTACTGCTGATAACAGGAACAGGCAGACGAGCTAAAAAAAAACATTAGAGAATAAAGAGAAATCTAAACATGAATCTGGTGTAGTGTGTTATCGGTCAGTGTTTCCATCATCTCAAAATATAAAGAGGAAACATTTCATTATGTAAATAATTAAAGGAATATTCAGAGTTCAGTACAAATCAAGCTTAGTCAACCGCATTTGTGATGCATGAAGTTGATAATCACAAAAGTAATTATGACTCGCCCCTTGTTTTAATTATTATAAATTTTTTATTAGGTTACAGTGTGAGGCGCTTACAATGGACATCAATGGGGTCAATCTGTAAACACTAAAATACTGCTTTAGGTCCTGTGTAAAGTTACATTTTTAACTTTGTCTTAACACCGCAAACCCTAAAATGATGAAAAATGATGATTTAAACTGCTTTACAGCTCAAATAATACACTAGTTTTGACAGAAGAATTAATGTATGTGGTTTTATGAAATTATAAGCTTCACATTTCTACTTTTATATCTTTTTTTTTTAACTCATTATCTTCCATTGTAAGCGCCTCAACATAACCTTGATTTTTTTCTTTTCAATTCCTGACGAGTCAAATAATTTGTGTGGTAATCAACATTACACCACATATACTGTGGATTCTGCTTGATTTGTACTGAACCAAAGATTATTTTAATAAAAAAATAATATGTAAACGTTTGAGCAAATGATCTCGACTCACCATAGACAGAAACCCTGAATGATTTTAATGTCAGTTTAGTTCCACTTATCAGTACTTCATAATCTCCAGCATGTTCAGTTGTGGTGTTTGTGATGGTCAGAAATCCAGTTTGATCGTCCAGCTTCAGTCTGTCTCTGAATCTCCCATCAGTAACATCATCATATGTGTAGAATATTCCATAATTTCTACTGATTTCAGCAATAACCTTCTTTTTAGCTCCATATCTCCACAGCATGCTATTGTATTCTTCATGTATTTCAGTATCATCAGTGTTTAGAGTGACAGAATCTCCCTCCATCACTGACACTGAATGTATTTCATTTGTTTCATCACCAAATACACCTGAAGAACAGATTTTACATGATTAATTAATGCAGTTGTTGGTTTAGAAAGCCTGAATTCAGTTTATAATCTTTAACAGCAGCAAAAAGACCAAACAAAATGTTGTTTGGTCATATAGATGAATGAACAGGTAGACGTGAGAGAATCAATCATTTTGTCTTTTAATGTGTTTTTTTAAATGATCTGCTGAAGAATCAAATAAAAATGATAAGATAAATTAAATACAGCTTGCAAGTACAAGTTTAAATATGCTATGTAAGGGATAATGTAGAGCGAGGCGGTCGTTATAGCGAATACAACCCCGACAGGCTATACTATATATATATTCAACACATTTTTAATTACTGAATTGCCATGACTTTTGTAGTTGTTTATGATTACTGCAGATGTATTTAAAATTATGTAAATTATTTTTTAGACATTTCATGGGAGGATTTGCATTTGCAATCATTGAAATAAAATACCTAAACCAACAAGAGAGATTTGATCACAGTGGATGAAAATAATCTAATTTGAACCGTCGCAGGAGTTTATTACTCTGAGATGTAAATAAACGTCACAATTATGTTTATAACTTACCGATCAGACGGCAGAAGCACAAACAGAACAAAACAAACATGTGAAACATTTGCAGCTGTTCAGTGAAAACGCCTGATCTAATAAGACTATCAATGAACTCACAACAGATCTTAACAAACACAAGCTTGTGAATCCTCCCCCGACAGAGTCTGACCCTCCTAATGCACACACACACACACACACACACACACACACACACACACACACGTTACATACACACGTCATATAAACACTACATTTCATGGTAAAATAGAGAGTAACTCTAGTGATTTAAAATTGTTGTATATATTTATTCAGTTCTCAGTTATAGTGTATGGAGAAAAGTACAACTTTAAAACCGTGTATGATCTCATTGTTTCTGAGTCAAACTGAAACCTGCTGTGGGTTATTTCTTTCTTTCTTTGTGGTTTGATCAGTTGGGTGGACGGACATCTTATATGTGAGGCTGGGCATTCAGTGCGTGTGTGGAGTTTATTTCTGTCCTGCCAAGAACAGCTTTGAACTTTAATCTACAGAAACATGATGAGAAACTGTTTCACACAGAATCAGAAAAACAATAGAAACACAATGATCATATTTAACACTGCCATTCACAAGTTTAGTCACCGATCAGGCATAACATTATGACCACCATCCTAATATTATGTTGCTCCCCGTATTTGCTGGCCACTGCAGACCGGGAACACCCCACAAGAGCTGCAGTTTTGGAGATGCTCTGACCCAGGAGTCAAACTCGCTCAAATCCTCACGCTTGCCCATTGTTCCTGCTTCTAACACATCAACTTTGAGGACAAAATGTTCACTTGATGCCTAATACGTATATCCCACCCACTAACATGTGCTGTGATGGAGAGATCATCAGTGTTATTCACTTCAATTGTTAGTGGTCATAATGGTATGACTGATCGGTATATACAGTATATATATATATATATATATATATACAAAAATGAAAATTACGTTAATTACTCACCCTCATGTCGTTCCAAGCCCGTACGACCTCCGTTCATCTTCGGAACAAAGTTTAAGATATTTTAGATTTAGTCTGAGAGCTTTCTGTCCCTCCATTGAAAATGTATGTATGGTATACTGTCCATGTCCAGAAAGGTATAAAGACATCATCAAAGTAGTCCATGTGACATCAGTGGGTTAGTTAGAAGTTTTTGTCAATCCGCGTTCACGACTCCGCAGTGACGCTGCTAACGTGTTATTTTTTATTTTATTTTGTTTATTTGTCAGGGACAATGCAAAAGAGACACATTGTAACAGGTTACAATAACTTGAACAGATGTGTTGCATATAGGGTTTCTAGCTAAAGCTAATTTGCAACCCCTGTCCCTGGTTAGGCTACATACATCACCATTACCAAGAGAACAGAAACAAACACCAGAAACAACAATAAAAGACAACAAAAACATAACATTATATACATATATCTGTGTGTGTGTGTGTGTGTGTGTGTGTGCGTCTATCTCTCTATCCGTATGTACATGTCCATTTATAAGTGTGTCTGCACAGTGACATAATCAGTGATCACAGATTTGGTTTTGTTTCAGCCAGTGTTTCACCTTTTCATTAAACGGTTTCAGATTGGTTAGTGATTCTATTTCTGTTGGTAGGGCATTCCAAAAATGTATCCCTTTTACAGAAAAAGATGACTGACCGAAAGTGGTTTTGCGCTTATCTGGTGCGCCCAAGCTTCATTTACAGTCTGAGGGAGACGCACGCTGTATTCAAGCTATTCTACATTGTTTGTATTTTGGTATTGCTATATTTTTTTAAAATGGTGCGTAAGTGTGCATGTCATCAGCGTCTTACGTCAGCAGCGTCACTGCGGAGTCATGAACGCGGATTGACAACAGACCCGGAAGAGAATACAATGCTGAATAAAGTCTTAGTTTTTGTTATTTTTGGACCAAAATGTATTTTCGATGCTTCAAAAAGTTCTAACTAACCCACTGATGTCACATGGACTACTTTGATGATGTCTTTATTACCTTTCTGGACATGGACAGAATACCGTACATACATTTTCAATGGAGGGACAGAAAGCTCTTCTCTTGCTGGAAATAACTATTGAAACTACAGTAACACAAGCATATCAAAGCATGAGTAGGTCATGAATATGTGGATTCCCTTGAATATCAATAGGCCTAATAATTTCATATTTCACAGTAATATCGCAGTTTGATTTCAGATCACCTTTTAAGGTTTCCAGGGCTCTCTTTCACTTCTTTTGAGTATTTTGAGTCAAACATGAAAATGCTTCAGAGGACCATACAATTTACATAATAAGTCCTTGTGTTACAATGCAAAGTCTCCTGAAGTTTTAGGAGATCATTTCATCAATCTCTGAATATCTCACTTCAAACCCGTCAGAATGATCCGGCTGTTTGTCCGCTGGGATTTTCTGATTATTCTCAAAGGAAAACTAGAGGGAAAGACTCAATCCTGCTGAAAATGAATCATCTTCTCATGCTGACAGACACATACTCCACAATACTCTCCTCTTCTGCTCTCTGTAAAACACATCACACAAGATATAATAAAATATTTTAAATGAAAAAATGTTTTACGCTATGTCAATATTTAATGTAAATATTGAAATGTAGTAATATTATCATGAACTGCACGGGTCTGCATTTCCCAAAAGCATTGTAAGCCTAAGTTGAGCATAATATGGTTTCTATGATCAACTAAGGCTTACACCGTTTTTGGGAAACGCACCGCAGGCCTAACTGTGTTAAATCATAACCATAACACAAGCTGAATGGGAAAATTGACAATTTTGTAAATGCCTAAATAGCAAACACAAGTGTGACCAATATTATATTAATATAACCTGAAGTGAAGAGTTTCATGAATGAATTTGTGTCTGAATACAGAAGAGTTTGAGTTTTTTCCTCCCTTTAAAAGTTAGTGTGTTTTTTATTGTTCGTTCTTTTGCCCAGTTGTATTTTATTAATTTTTTGCCTGCACAATTTTTGGAACTTTTTATTTATTATAATATTAAAATATTCTCCAATCTTTTAGTGTTTCTCAGTTGCTTTAAAATGTAAAAATGTAAAATTAGAGTACAAATGACTAATTATTTGCAAATAAATTACATGTAATGTGATTAATCACAATATGTAAGTAACATAATCTGACTCCTTTAATTTAACTCTGTGTTTCATCAAAGCCACAAGACAGTAAATCAACTATAGATGACTTTTACTCAAATATTTTATATAATAGTGTGAACAGTAAAATAGCTTCTTTTGGAAATACATTAAAATATCTGATGCGTGATGATGATTATAGAAACACAATCACACACTGATCTCCATCTGACTCACTGCTGAAATGATAGACACACAACAGAAACTAATGATAAATGATCTTACCGATGTGTGTGTGTTTCTTTCATAGAACGATGATGGATGAAGTGACATAACAACAGAAGTTTTCTCATCTTCACAAATCTGAACTGTTTGAACAACAGGAAGAGATTAAAAATACAAATCTAGATCTGTTTTTATTTTTTACAACATATGTGTGATTATTAGGCTGTCAAAGTTATTGCACACAATTAATTAAATATATTTAAAAATGGCGATATGGAATTTGACATTACTTTTCACACACACAAGCTGCTCAGATCAATGCAACAACCAATAACCAACATTATTTACAACTAAATTACATTACCTACATAAATACATATTTAAATATTAAACTATAAAATGGATTATTAATTGAAAAAAAAAAGTTATTCTTGCCTTCTTTATCAGTTTTTCTGTGTTTCCTGCAGATCCAGAAGATCCAAAATCCTGCAACAATCATCAGAGATCCAGCAGAGATCAACACTATCAGAGACACTGAGACTAAGGGGTTTGAAGGCTCTATGAAGATGTTGTAATGACAAAGAGAAACAGACAATAATGTAAGTGATTGTATCCATCTGATCAAAATCAGAGATCAGGTCAGTAAACACACACATCTATCATCAGTGCTGTGGTACCTGCACATGTGTGACAGAGTGTGTTGATGTCCAGATGTGTGGTCTGGTTGCTGATGGGATTGTTCAGCACACAGCTGTAGGTGTTTTTATCCTGATATTCCACCTCCAGAGGTAGAGAGAGACTGATGCTGAGATCACACACACTGATGCTGGACAATACACTGAGTCCTTTGTACCAGGAGAGAGTCGCATCACACACATTCAACACTGAACACAACAATGAACATGATGATGATGAAGAAAGGTTTTGTGAAAAATCTCTGATAATGCGAGGTACGGGTAAACGAGCTGGAAAATGAGAGAATAAACAAAAATATAGATAAAAATCAACAGTCTCATTTTTCTGTAGTGTGTAGAACGTCAATGGGTGTTAAACTATAAAATGATTAAACTGTTAAAGAAATATTCTGGGTTCAATACAAGTTCAGCTCAATCTACAGCATTCATTTGTGGCATAATGAAAAATCCCTTTAATAAAACAACAATTTGTGAAGGACAGGATAAAAGATCTCTACTCACCATAGACAGAAACACTGAATGATTTCGATGACTCTTTCGCTCCACTTATGCGTAGTTGATAAACTCCAGCATGTTCGGTTCTGGTGTTTGTGATGGTCAGAGATCCAGTTTGATCGTCCAGCTTCAGTCTGTCTCTGAATCTCCCATCAGGAACATCATCATATGTGGAGAAGATTTGTTTCTTTCTTTTAATTTTAGCTATCAGAGACTTTTCAGCTCCAAATGCCCACAGTATATCTTCATCTTCAGGTATTTCTGTAAGATCAGTGTTAAGAGTGACAGAATCTCCCTCCATCACTGACACTGAATCACCAAACACACCTGAGAACATGAAGAGGAACAGAAGTCTCTCGTTGGTTTACAAAGCCTGAAATCAGTTCTAGTTTGTAACATTTAAACATGAACTGAAAACCACCGTAAAGAAAAGAAAAGACACGTTTATAAATGAATGTGTACATTGCCAGGGAGCATTTGCAAGCTGCTTTATCTCATTCAGATATATTTAAATTCATATATTTAAATATATTCATATATTCATATATTAAATTCATATATAAATATATTTCACTTGTTACATTTCCATCAAGTCTAGAAATCACATTTTAAGTTTCTGACCACAAACAGAGACCTGAATCCAAAGTTAGATCTCACAGTAATTATTCATCAGATAAAAGCAGATAAAAATAATATAATTCAGTAGCAGCAGCTTTATTACCCAGAAACAGAAAGAAATGAAGTAGTAGAAATGTTTGTATAACTTACCAATCAGGTTCCACCAACTCAAACAGAACAAAACAAGCGTGTGAAACATTTTCTTCAATAGTTTAGTGAAAAGTCTGACCTACTTTTTGCTGAAAGAAATTCATCTTGTACGTGAATCCTCCTCCCCCAACAGAATCTGACCACCTTCCACACACACACACACATGCGCGCGCGCACACACATACATACACACACATACACACACACACTAAACGGATTTAAAAGTTACATATAGATTCTCTTCTGGCATTTATTAAGGCTTCAACTGTTCTTTAACTGTAGCAAGCATTCTTCAATTGTATCATTTAACATTGTTTCTGAACTTGTAGTTGTCTGTGTTAAATATGTAAAAAGTAGAAGAATATTGTATGGATATTGGATAAACTAAAATTGAGACTTTAAAATTGTAGTATATATTTATTCAGTTCTCAGTTATTGTGTATAGAAAAACCAAAGTACAAAGTTAAAAGTATCTGACATCTGGGTCAAACTGAAAGCCGCTGCGGTTTGTTTTCTTCGATATGGTTTGATCTGTTGGACAAACAGCATATAGGTGAAAGTATATACCTTCAGAGTGTGTCTGAGACCGTTTTAGGTGAAGAGTTGTTTCTTGCTTTATGAACAGGTTTTTGTGACTCTTTAATATAAGGAAACGTTAAACCAAGATGAGAAACTGTGTTTGACACAAAGGAAGAAATATCATATTTAACTACCACTCAAATGTGTATTTTGTAAAAGTCATCTCTTTTAAAGTAAATTGATACTTTATATCCAAGTAGTAGGCTAAAATAAAACATGCTAAAGGTTGTATTTGGATCAGTGGGATGCCCGATTTTTGGGTGAAAATTAGTCAACAGCTCACAATAAATGCATTTTTTTATTTGAAACTGTTTAAATTTTATTTATTTTGATATATATTATAATTCCTTCTATGTAAAGCATGAATTACCGTTGTGTATAAAATGTGCTAGGCCTATATAAATAAACTTGCCTTGCCTATCAATAACTGATGCTGTTTACCATGGTATTTTGTTGTTGTTGTAAGAACAGCATCACACATATCATAGTTTGAACTTGATATGAATTGCCCAGTGTATGGCTCTTGGCCTTCCTCTGAGTCCGCACTTTCGTGACGTAATGCCGCTTTGACTGTCGGGAAGAAGTCTGCTGCGGAGCTCGCCTCAGTGCGGGCTCGGCAAATCGACCGCATGGGGGCGCTCGCGAGCACCAGTCTGAGACCTAAAATGACAAATGGGACACACTACGGTCTCGTGGACTTAAAGGTATGGAAGTTATTTAAATAAAATAAAAAAAATTAAAAAGCTTAAAATGCTTTTTAAGCATTTTAATTTTAATTATGTTAAAATTAAACTTCCATAGGAGATATTTAGAAGAATGTCAGTAACCAGACAGTTTCTGGCCCCATTGACTTCCATAGTAGGAAAAAATATATACTATGGAAGTCAATGGGACCAGAAACTGTCTGGACACGCGCGTGGATGCAGCAGCCATTGTAAGTCCACAAAACTGAAAGTGCACCATGAAGTGTGCCATTTGGGACAGGGCCTTTAGGCTATACTAAAAGCAGTGTGTATAGTGTACTACTGGAGCGCCATCTAGTGTACTAACCAGGAATGTTTTAGAATAGCATTTACTTTTCATCCAATTATGACTACATGAAAAGAAAAAAGATTTTAAAATGTAGTAGACATTGTGCTCATATTGTTAATGATCGAGTTGAACAGCCAGTTAGCTTGAGTAAAGGTCAAAGGTTGAATCCTAGATGTTAAAAATCAAAGTTTAGTTAATCAGTGTTGAATGTATATAGAGTTATGTTTATTCTACAAATGATTTAGTGTTAGTTTAGCTTATTTCTAATAAAAAAACCTCTAAAATCATGACAAACTCACAGATTTCAGCCATTATGAGTTAATCAGACCTGTTTTAATGGCATTTATCACATGAACATACAATCTTTCGATCTCCTTTCCATTGTAACAAAATAATGTTCATATAGGCATAACTTTTTCCTGAGCTAATGAATACTTCTCTAATGAAAACAATCTGACGATGTTTGGCTGTGAACACAAGGCACACCGTTGTTGTCTCTTACTGAGGCTGTGTTGTAGGATTTTGATCTGATCCCCACAGAAGTTTCTTTTCTATGACATTTATATAAAAATCAGCACCATGATGACATTTATAAAACCTGTTATTTGATGTGTTTATATCTCTCCTCAGAGAGATCTTCTGACGTGTTCTGTAGGCAGATAACATTATTTCTGAACGTGAAAAGATTTGATAACCAAACAGGAGAATTTTAATGTTCAAAGGTCTTCATCTGCCTCCTCACATGCATGAAACAACACCAAATTAAATGAAAGAATAAGAGAACATGATAAACTAATCAGCACCTCATAAATATCATGCTTTTTTCTTCTTTTTTTAACAAGTTATTAAACTTAACATTACAACTAAATTCCAACAAGGGACCAGTTTGAAATTGAGCTATAACATGATTTACACTAAAGTATTGAAAGAAAAGTACACTTGCTCCGTGTAGAGCGCTCATGTATCACAGCATGATGGCGTATGTGACAATGCCCGTCTTATTCCAGCAAACACAGGCAGTTTAATTAGTTATAAAATAGATTAAAAACAGACAAGACAAAAAAAAATAATCTGTCAAACCACATCAGTGCATTAATAGGTGTTATAGTGCAAATGACACGAAACAGAATTAATCGCTCACAGCTGGTGACTAAAACACTTTATAAGCTGAAGTAAAACATTTATGCTAAATAATCTCAAGCACTTTATTCTGTTGCTGGTAATGTGCTGCGTTGTTCCTCATTGTGTTAAATGGGTTGTCTTCTTTGTAGCAGTGTTTACGTGATTTTGGCTATGTATTTTATTATATGTTAAAAGTTATATTAAATATTAGACGATATAATCACAAGCCATGATACAATAATATTGTGATTCGAAATATTTTGCAATATGCTGATTATATGCAGATAAATTGATATGTACCATTTTGCAACTGCAAACATCTCCAAAGAAAGAAATACTGTATGTTTTTATCTTTTTTAATAAATGTGTAAAAAATAAAAAAATACAAAGAACAAAGAGACAAAGAAACAAACAAAACAACACCAAAGCTCAATGTGCAAAGTAGAGCCCCAAATGAAACAGCACAACACATTTAAAGTGGGTGTATTGCACATATTTGCATGTAAACAGTCAAACACTATATGTACATACATTCAATGTAAACAATGCAAACATTGATGTAAACCAACAGACACTCTATACATTGATGTAAACATTCAAGTGTAAACGGCACCCATGGATGGTGAAATGTGCTTATTTCTGAAGGCACTGAAATGTAGGACAAAAGTTGCAGCATAAGGAATAACAGCATATGTGATTTAGTCAGTCCAACAGCCAGCATATTGGTGTTGTTAATCTGAGTTAAGTATTCTAATGGATTGTGGAAATAAGCTATTACTAAGTCTGTCAGTCTTGCATTGCATGCTACAATAGCATTTACCTGAGGCCAGAAGGGTGAACAGTGGATAGGGTCACTAATTATTTCAAATTATATAGATATGAGGTATCCATGTATTGATATGAGGTATCTATGTATTGAAGGAATGTAAACAAAAGTTTGTATAAGTAGATTGAGGCAGACGTCTGTTAAGAGCTTTTTTTTCAGTCAAGTGTAATTAATTTATAGTTTGTGCAAGGAGTATAACTTGTTATTGATGTTTGGCTATGGCTAGTGTACAGTAGATATAAAATTTGGTTAATATAAGATATGATTTGATAGTTATAGGCTGTAGTTTAATGCATTGGTTTCATTTAATGCATATTTTCACCAGGCATTTAATGAGGTAGTGATGCTGATGTTATTTTTGTTACCATGAACCATTTTTAAAGATTTGTCTATGAATAGTAGAGATTTAATATCTAATAGTGTCATAAGTTTATTGTCTCTGTTTAGTCAAACCGAATTTAGGTTATGGGTCGAGTGATGGATATATTAGTTGCTGAGAAAGAAAAGAAAAGAAAAGAAAAGAAAATGTAGGGGTTCCAAATCCTCCTTATTGCTTTTTGCTTCTGCAAGTTGGATGGTTTTATACAAGGCTTCTTATTGCACTATCGAGAGAGGAGGACCAACCTGAGGGTTGAATCTCAGGAATCATGAGGGAAAAAAAGAAAAAAGAAAAGAAAAAAAAAAAGAATTTATTTTCGGGAGAAATTTTCATTTTGAATGGGAGTGCTAGTGGCATTACTATGATAGCATCAAAAGCGCTATTTTTAAAACACTAAGAAGGCTCGACACAACATGAAACTTGCTCGAAGTTTCACCAGGGGCTCTACACATGAACTCCAGCATTGAGAACATTGTGTACACAGAGTTTACTAAAAAGAAAGGTTTTGAACAACTCACTGTAGCTGTTTTTGTTCCTGGCCGCCGGTATTATGTCAGTCAAAAATAGTTGATCTCTGAATGTGAATGAACTGACTCTGAATTTTAGTATTGTTTCTTATATAAGGATCCTTTTTCAAATACAACGTCAATATTGATTTTCACTAACGACAAAACAATAAATTATCCGTGAAATTATATGGAATTAAGCTTTAGGAGCTTTCCATCTTTACTCTCCTCCCTGTTACGTTGCATTCGGAGATCGACTATTTTTGACTGTCAAAATGCCGGCAGTGAGTTGTTCAAAATCTTTCTTTTTAGTAAACTCTGTGTACACAATGTTCTCAATGCTCGAGTTCATGTGTAGAGCCCCTGGTGATACTTTGAGCAAAGTTTCATGTTGTGTCGAGTCTTCTTAGTGTTTTAAAAATAGCGATTTTGATGCTATCATAGTCGTGCCCCTAGCACTCCCATTCAAAAGGCAATTTCACCGAAAACGAAAATACGGTCAAACTTAAAAGTGCCGTTTCCATTCTAATTATGCTTTTAAACGAAAGTTTGCCTCAGGTAGATTAACAAAAAGACCCTAGGTTGCATTTAATGAATGTTATGCGACAGTTTTTATGAAAAAAGTCAGTTTGATCTATCAGTCAAGGTTGTTTTTTATTTCTTGTAAGAGAGGTTAACAGTGATAGGGCATCTCAGACTTTGTGCAAAGGAAGTAGCCAGACACCCAGCTAAAACGGTTAATGAGTTGTATTGATGGGAATGAAGATATGCAGATGATGTACTTTTATATTTACATTGCAATATGAGCTTATTTTTGACAGTGTGAATCTGATTAAATTCCAGAAATACTATAGGATTACCTAATTGCCGCTGCCAGTTTTCAGTAGTTAATAAAAAGTGCAAATGCTAGAGAAGGCAATAGGCATCCTTGAGTACCTTTGAGATGATTCTATTAACGCAGGCCACAGGGGATTTATAGAGGATTTTCATCCAGTTGACAGTGTTAACCAAAATGACAGTGTGGGGAAGAGAAATTAACAATTTACCCTGTCTAATGCTTGTTCTTCATCTAGCGATAGTATTAAGAATGGTTGTTTGTCTTCAGGCATGGAGTTATTATTAAAAGTAATGAATCAACCTTATTCTGAAGTATGACTCCCTTTAAAAAATCCAGTTAATTATAATGATAATAATAATAGTACATTTTATTTATAATGCACCTTTCTCAAACTTAAAGCGCTTCAGAGTTAAAATTTCCTAATAATTTACTCACCCCCACATCATCCAAGATGTTCATGTCTTTCTTTAGTCGAAAATAAATTAAGGTTTTTGAGGAAAACATTCCAGGATTTTTCTCCATATAGTGACTTTAATGGGGTCCAACGGGTTGAAGGTCCAAATGTCAGTTTCAGGGCAGCTTCAAAGGTTTTACATGATCCCAGCCGAGGAATAAGGGTCTTATCAAGCGAAACAATCTCTAATTTTCTAAAAAAAAAAAATGTATATACTTTTTAACCACAAATGCTCATCTTGCACTAGCTCTGCGATGCGACACACATTACATTATCAAGTTGAAAGATTAATGTAGGGTAGGGCGAAAAACTCCCATCTCATTTTGTTCTCTAACTTAAAAATCATCCAACATCATTGTTTTATTTTATTTTTATTTATTTTTTACTTTTGTTTTACGTGATTATGTAATGTGTGGCGCATTTGAAGCTGCATTGAAACTGACATTTGGACCTTCAACCCGTTGGACCCCATTGAAGTCCACTATATGGAGAAGAATCCTGGAATGATTTGAACATCTTGGATGATGTGGGGGTGAGTAAATTATCAGGAAATTTTCATTCTAAAGTGAACTAATCCTTTAAGGCATAAAGGTGATTACAGCTTATAGTCTGGCAGAAAGTGTTTTACTTTTCTATTTTTATATCTACATTGATATCGTTCGGAAGTTGGCACATTGTGTTAAGTTTTCATGTGGTTATGGAATGTTTTACAAAGAACAGCCTTACTAACACCCCATTTCGATGTGAATTTTTATATATATATATATATATATATATATATATATATATAACCAGTATTACCGACTTTATGTAATAGTAATGATATGCTGGCTGTTTGGATGCTGGCTTTACACATTAGACACATGAAACAGGCTCGCTAGCAGTGTAGATATGGCATTAAAGGTACTCTAAGCGATGTCACGTGTTTTTTAGGCTGAAACATTTTTTGGCACATACAGCAAACATCTTTGAGAGTAGGAAATATCAGTTTACATTTCCAAACATTCTTTTTGCCATTAATTGTAATAATCCAGTGAGATTTGTGTATGCACAAGGAATCTGACAACAACCGGTATGATCTGATCTCACCATCATCAAGTCCGTCTGTGATTACATGAAGAAACAGAAAAAACTGAGACAGACAGTTTCACCTCCACTGGAAGTATTAGAGGGCGAGTCTTCAACGCCATTCTTCTGGAAGAAAATACAGATTGACGGAACATTATCATGATTGATGTTTCAGTTACATAAACACAAAAATACAAGATACCAAAGAATGCTACTTTGTAAGTGTAAATATTTGTGTTATTTCTTTTATCTGGCTAATAATTTGTTTTGTTTTTTGTTTGTTTGTTTTTACTCTGTCAAGTTGTGCTTCCATAGTGATAAAACATTTTTTAAAAAGGACAACTATTCAGAGGGTACATTAATTTTACACCCTGTTATAGCATCCTATGTTAAATAATCATAATTAATATAAAAATATACAATAATGTAATAATAAAAATAAATATTCACACCACTGTTCTTCATTCTAAAGTAAAAAGTAAAAAATAGTCAGTTATTATAATTATTAAGTAGTTATTTCTTAAACCACTTCTCACAGATGTCAGTCTGTTGTAAAATCAGTGTTTTACAGAGCTCATAGTATATCACCTGGGGTCGGTTGCACCACCTGGACGTACACGCGGTCGTGACATTAAGCTTAACATCAAATGTGTTTTAAGTCCTGCTTAGAATTAATACCCGTTGCACCATCTGGGCGCAATGCACGTCTGAGACTAAATCTTACGCCTAGTCAAAGGTAAAGTTTTTAAAAGTAAAGTGTTTCCATGGTAAAAAATAAAGATAAATTGAATATTTTAATTTCAGCAGGGTTGAATTGTTAGAATTAATCAACGAGTTAGCATCCGCAGTGACAACATGTAACAGGAATGGAGCGCTGTCCCCAACACTTGCAATGCCAATGCTTGCATACCAAATTATGCATATTCTTAGTAATATAGCATATGCATAATGCATATACTTTCCCAATCTAAGTAATTAATAAGAGTAACCAATAAGCTGGTGTGTGGTTGGCATCTGGCGCAATATGGCTGCCATCGCATCATCCACGTGGATGCAGGGGCACAGGAAGTGCCATTTTCACAGGATTGTAAATGTAACGCAATTTTTTGTTCATTTACATTTATTCATTTGAAGCATTTAGGTATTTATTTGTAATAAACACTAAGTAGGCAATTAAAAAAAGTGTTAGGACTATTTATATGTTAAATTATGTTTTTTTTAAAACATACGTCCAGAGGGTGATGTCATATTGTCTGTCCATGTAGAAAGAATTCGTCAGCAGCCGCATAAAAAAAAAATAATAATTTGTCTGCAGCCGCTCTACTAAGGTAGGCACTATAGGCATTTTTATTTCCTGTCGCTGTGCAGGCTTTTATTGTATATGACAGTGTAAACAGCCCAATAACCCTTTTATTTAAAGGTTTAATTTATATCCCGTAGACCGGTCGTTTGCATTACAATTGAAAGCATTAGCAATAATGTCCAAAATGTGATGTGCAGTCAAGTTCGGGTGCGTGTATGCTGTTTATACACAAACGAACAAACAAACAGCACCCCCAACCGAAAACATTTTTCCGCGCCCCTGGGTGGATGCTGCACATTAGTGGTTGTTAAGGAGATTCCCACTTCCATATGTAAAAGCACTTTAAATACCCAGAAAAGCTCTATATAAATGTACCGAATTATTATTATCATAATTTAATTTTCTTTTTTTCAGTTCAGCAGTCATTTTTCATCTTTTCGCTGGAGCCAAAATTTTTTAATCGGTAACCATAGTAACACGAACGGCGTCTCACCTATCAGTGCGTTAGATCATGTCAGTGTGTATGTGCATCGTCTACGCTAAGTGTAGCTGCGCCTAGTCGTAGTTTTAGATGGTGCAACAGGTGTATATATTAATCAGAAAGCTGGCAAAACTAAGTCCAGCGTAGAGCTTAGACCCACCTTTTAAGGGACCCTGATCACTGTGCTGCTTGATCAAATGATGGCTGTTTGAACAACAACAAGCTCAATTAAACGCATTACTTTGTGTTAGAATTAGAATGAAAATGCAATTTAACAATTCTTTTCACACTTAATTAAATTTTTCGGTCTTGTTAAATCAGCCGTTTAATTCTCACCTTTTATTCTTGCTCCAGCAATGCCCATCAGAACAAATATAAACACAACACCAGCACTTATTCCTGCTATAGCACCTCCAGACAGACCTGAATCTGGAACAGCTGGAGACAGACAGACATTGTTACTAGAGAGTAGTGTCGTAATTGATTGCATAATTTGCATCTGAAGCAGAAAGTTTTACATCCAATCACCAATGTGGTTGATGCGAGACAAGACTGAGACTATCAAAGAATGGTGCAGGTAATATGCATTACTTATATATTATATTATAACATTGTGTCAAAGCTTTCTTGAATTGATTTAAAACATTGAAATGTATTTTAAAATGCATTGAATTACAAAGAATTATACTCACCAATGACTGAAACCATGAAGCTTTTTACAACAGTAGCGCTACTGCTGTGGCGACGTCGACGACGGATGCTGAAGCTGTTGTTGATCTCTAGTTTATATTCTCCAGAGTCTGTGTTTCTGGTGTTTGTGATGGTCAGAGATCCAGTCTGATGATCCAGCTTCAGTCTGTCTCTGAATCTCTCTTTACACTGATCATCTGTACAGATCTTACTCTGATCTCCAGTGATTTCAGCGATGAGAGTGTCTTTAAAATACCACATCATCACATCATTTGGGTTTCTTACTACACTGGGATCTAAAGTAACAGATTCTCCTTCCTTCACTGACTTTCTCTTCATTTCATCTCGTTCAGCAGCAGGAACACCTGAAACACAAACCAACAGATGATTGAAGGATATTTTGCTGAAAACGAACAAACAAACAAAACAACATGAGAGAGATGTGAACATGAATACGATTGCACAAGCAATTCTAGACTTTAAATATGACAAGCAACATTTATCCAACTTTAATGATGAACACATTTTACATAGATAATATTTATCTGAGAGAAGATGATCAGAGATTGAAACTGTCAGTATTGCCAGAGCACAACTTCAAAAATAACAGATCATCACTGGTAATGATTCAGTTTTAAATCACACTGAACTAAATTTGTTAATTACATTTTTTTTATATATATATATTATAGAAAAATAATTTAGAAATGATCAGCATACTGTATGTGAATTAATATACAGGTAAAGAAAAAAAACCTCCTCTGAATGTAACTGAAAAAAAGAGAAAAAAAAAATCACTAAACATTAATGGTGTGATTTAAATGTACATTATTGTTTTTAATTAAACATTATAGCTCACCATGAACAGTAACACTGAAGATCTGTTCACTGTCGCTGCTGCCACTGATGATATGTAGTTTATATTCTCCAGTGTCTGTGTTTCTGGTGTTTGTGATGGTCAGAGATCCAGTCTGATGATCCAGCTTCAGTCTGTCTCTGAATCTCTCTTTATTTTTTTCATCACACTGAACATCTGTACAGATCTTAAAGGGATCTCTATTGATTTTAGCAATACGAGTGTCATTATTATACCATTGAATCACATCTTGTTGGTTTGTCTGAACACCAGTGTTTAGAGTGACTGAATCTCCCTCCATCACAAACACTGACACTCTGTCTGTATCATCACCAGACACACCTGAAGAAGAAATGAACAGTGAATTGTTATTTAAACTAAAAACAACAGGAAAGTGCTGTGAAAATGTTTTTCTATACATAATAAAGATTGTGTGTCTGGATTCATAATGTATGCAAACAAACAGCAGAAGAACATAATTGATTCACACATTCACTCATCAGACAAACATACATGAGACTCATGGACAATCTACAATAATCACCATGATTCATTTATACCCTTTCTCAATACATATATTTTCTAAATAAGTATTTACATGTCTTCACAATGAATATTACACCCATTACCCATGAAAAATACTATAGACTCAATACATTATCATGTTTAATATAATCTGGCCACTATTAATCTCCAAAAAATGCAATGAGCTCTGTGTTTTGGTTTCTTTCGATATGAAGCAAAGTGTCATCTTACAAATTCTATCCATCACGAAATTCAAACACTCGTGAACACTGGCCATAGACTGTAAAAGACACTGGCACGTACGCCAAGGGTGTGTCCCATCCTCTACCCTTCTTCACCAATGACTGTTCCCCCATTCATCCTAGCAAGTAGCAAATCAATTATTTTGTGCATGACATCTGGACTTAATAAATCTTTATCTTGAGCCAAATAACTTAAAGGAACACTCCACCGTTTTTTGAAATAGGGCTTATTCACCTTCTTTCCTACATTTAGATAGGTAGGCAAATGCATTTTTGTCTCAGTGCATGCATTGTTTTAGTTTGACAGGGTCGGCGCTAGCTTAGCTTAGCATAATGAATGGAATCCTTTGTTGCCAGCTAGCATGCCCTGAGTAAAAGTGACATAAAAAAAAAACCCCACCTAATTACTTCTTGTGGCCTGCATATTGAGAATAAGTACAAATAGTGATGCAGATTAACACTAGGCAATTTTCTAGGCAGATATTGACTTGGGACTATATTAGGGGGAAGCACAGGCGAAGCACTGCTACTTGGGCGCAGAGATATCACGCCCATGTAGCAGTGCTTCGCCTGTGCTTCCACCTAATATAGTCCTTAATATATAAGTCAATATCTGCCTAGGAAATCGCCTAGTGTTAATCTGCATCGCTATTTGTTCTCGTTGTGAATACGCAGGCCACAAGAAGTAATTAGGTGGAGTTTTTTTTTTTTTTATATCACTTTTACTCAGGACATGCTAGCTGGCAACAAAGGATTCCATTCATTATGCTAAGCTAAGCTAGCACCGACCCTGTCAAACTAAAACAATGCATGCACTAAGACAAAAATGCATTTGCCCACCTATCTAAATGTAGGAAAGAAGGTGAATAAGCCCTATTTCAAAAAACGGTGGAGTGTTCCTTTAAGCAAGCTGGCATTCAGTACAAGAATCAGAATATTTTGTAGACTGTGCGTGTGAGAACGTGGTGTTCTACGTATGAACGAGCCTATGATTGAATCTGGAAATAACAGATAAATAATCCTCAGTGAGTTACCACCATGTCCGTAATTTATAGCAAAATATCTAGCATTAATATTCGATCTCACTTTCGAAAACACACTGCAAGCAAAATACAAATAATAATACATTCTGTCGAATTTAAGGTGATCATAGCTATTACAAAATGAACCCAGAAGAGAGGCTATACCGCAAGTCTTACCGTAGCACTGGCAGAGCAGCAAAATCAAAAGAATAACGTTAGCTATGCCCTTCATTTCCAAAGCATATGTCCCAATGTGAACTCTTCTTCTAAATGGCGGTTGTTGACAATTATTTGTTGCATTAACTGCCACCGCTGGACTGGAGTGTATAACAGGAGTTACATTTTCTCTATTAAAAAAAAAAGAAAAAAAAAAGAAGCCCTGTAGCCTATTCTTTAAAAAAGAATTTTTTTTAAAAAAAATTAAAAATCTTCCCAGCACTTCTTTGTAAAATATTTCTATAATCAAATATAATTACATTGTCCTCAACTTGAGCAATAAGCCTATCTTGATGATATTTCTGACAATAAATCAATACAATGCTGTACTGTTTCTGGGCTACGCCCATAGACTGTAGAATACGCCTGAGACCCATGCTGAGACCCCAATGTGAAGGCTGCATGATGAGTCGTTCATGAACGATCCGTTATTGCGTTTGTCACGTGACAAATGAACGAAAGACTCGGAAGGTAAAATAATTATTTATGTTCCAATTTGTTTTTGCTCTATTAACATTTCTCTAATTTCTGTTAATTCAAGGGGTTTAAGAGACATGACAAAGAGAAAAAATATTTTCTTATTTTGTAAAGGGAAGAAGTCAAATATAATTGTTTTGCAGGAAACACATTCTAAGGTTGACAATGTTATATTTTGGTCTGAACAATGGGGAGATGAAGCTTACTTTAGCCATGGCACTTCAAGGTCAGCAGGTGTCACCATCCTCCTAAATAACTTCAAAGGTCTTATTGTGTCCCCATATGGCAGATGAATTTGGTCACTGGCTGATTCTTGTCATAAACATTGATGGTCTGAAATTCATCTTATATCACATGGATATAACATCAGCAGAGAAAAGCGAAACCTATTTGAACAAATTGGTTTACATTTAGACAATCTCAAATTAACACACTCAACTGATATTTATCAAAAAATTCATTGTCTAAACGATGATTTTTTTTTTGATAAATATCCTTGCAGATACTCTGCTAGTCATCCAAACACTATATTCATGAACTTTTGCGAAAAACTAAATTTGGCTGATACTTGGAGACACTTAAATCCAGAAATATCTAAATACTCCTGGTTTAGCTGAAGCCACAATTATAAATCCAGAATTGATCACTGGTTAATTGCAAATCATTTGCTATTTTTTAATAACAGTTCTGATATTTCTGCTGCACCACTAACAGATCATACAGTAGTGTTATTTTACTGCAGATCTAACTCAATGACAACAATGTCCACTCACACACATATTGGAAGTTCAATTCCAGTCTGCTCAAAAATAATGACTACTGCCAAAATGGCAAATTATTAATTAAAGAAAAATCCAATTCTGAGGAGCTAACAACTGCTACCAAAGAGTGGGAATTCCTAAAATATAAAATACGCCAATTTACCATCTCATTCAGTAAAATAATTAAAAAAGATAGTGAAAAACAAGAAGGAGACATTAATAATCAGTTAAATATGTACTGCAATAGACCAAACCCAACTGAAGACGATAGACAGAAGATATTAAACCTCCAACCTAAACTAGATGGAATTTAAGTCAAGTCAAGTCAAGTCATCTTCATTTATATAGCGCTTTTAACAATGTAGATTGTTTCAATTTACAGTTGTAAGGCCCAATGGGCCTTTATTAGATCCAGAGCTAAGTGGATAGAGGAGGGGAAAAAATTCAGCGTATTTCTGTGGTCTTGAAAAAAATAGCATCAGATCCCTGATGGTTGATAGAGTCATAGATGAAAAATTGATCTCTTCACAAATCTGGAAATTCTATAGCCAGCTCTATAGCTCTAAATTTTCTAGCGTGGACTGTCAATTTTTTTTTGAGGATATAGCAAAACATATTCCCAAAATAGAGGATTGTCTCAAACAAACATGTGATAATCAAATAACAGTTACAGAACTTGACGCAGTAATTGGTCGTCTCTCTCTTAACAAAGCCCCCGGATCCGACGGTCTCACAGGTGACTTTTACATACATTTTTGGGTAGATTTAAGAGACCTGCTGCTACAAGTACAAGAAATATTTTAAACGTGTGCTTCCACCAACAATGAGACATTTGTGTCACAATTCCAAAACCTGGGAAAGATCCCAGAATTATAGATAACAGAAGACCCATTACACTCAGAAATTCAGACTACAAACTCCTAACTTACATCTTCGCTTCTCGTCTTCAAACAGGGATTTCAGATCTTATTGCAGATACACAGTCAGGGTTCTTAAAGGCACAGTATGGCATTTTTCGCCACTAGGGGTCGCTAACCTATTTACAAAAACAAAGGCGTAGATTGATGACGCAACATTTGCTAAGAATTGTGGATCTTGTCGTCAACGTCAAGCCGACCGATCTAATAATGTTTATGGATGACTGAATGCATCGATGTTTTTATCATGACTGTGATATGAAGCAGTTCGGGATTGCTAAGAGACAGCTATCAGCTCCACACGCGACGCGAGTCCCGCAGATATAACAGTTAAAAGGAATATGGACATTTCATTCTACCATTCTACCATTTCAACTACACACAGAATTACTACTCACAGGTCAGTTTATTAGACAAATTAAACTTGTGAGGTAACGCAGCGGAAACCAGGGACAACGCGGATATGACGCCATTGGCGACGACAAAACGGAAATAAAGAAACGGGATGTTTCTCGAATTAAATTACAAATTTCTCCTGGTTTGAAAGTTGTTGGAAACAGTCAGGATAATGTAAGTACACAACTAAAAAAAATATATAACATAGATATAGTGATTTTTGCTATTTTTAAAGCAAAAAAGTTACATATTGTGCCTTTAAAAGGAAGATCAATCCATAATAATATAAGATTGGTAATGGACATCATAGAAGCCAATAGAGGATGATGGTTTACTTCTCTTTCTAGACTTCTATAAAGCATTTGACTCCGTGGAGCATCCATTTATTCTTTTGGCACTCGAACACTTTGGAGTCAATTTAGGTGGATTATATCTGTAACGGTCACCAGCTGGAGTGCCCTTGAGAGCCACCAGAGGGCACTCCACATAAGACTATTATCACTCACAAACTACATTTCCCATAACTCACTGCCTGGACTCATCATCACTTATCACTGATCACATTCACCTGTACCTCATTCACTGATTGCATTCACCTGTGTCTCATCATCCTGTTAGTCTCAGTCTATTTATACCATGTTCATTCATTCACTCACCGCAAAGTCTTGTTGAAGTGTTACACTGCATCTCTGAGCTTTCTCCTGGTTTTCATGTCTCTTGGTTTTTGGATTTCTTGCCCTGTTCCCTGGATTACTCTTTTGCCTCTGGTCCCTGCCTGTTTTGTGTGTTTCTTTGTTTGGACTGCCTATCTGTGTATGACCCTTGCCTGTACATTGGATTACACCTGGATTGCCCTCAAATAAAGCTGCGTTAGGATCTCAACCCTAGTCTCGGAGCAGTTTGTAACAATATTGAGATATTAGTAGCTGTGTCCTTACCTAGTGGTACCACCCCAAGCTTCAAGATTAATGTGGGTATTCCTCAAGGTTGCCCCATCTCACCATACCTGTTCATCTTAGCCATCAGAAATGCTAGCAATCTATATTAAATACTGTAATGATATTAAAAAACTTAATGTACTTGGCACAGACATAATAATCAGCCAATTAGCAGATGACACAACTATATTCTTAAAAGATAGATACCAAATTTCAACAACTATTGCCAAAATTGAAAAATTCTCAAAAGCCTCAGGTCTAACATTAAACTTAAAAAAGTGTGAATTGCTGGCTGTACACAACACTTCACTGAAAAACATCTGTAATATCCCTATTAAATCAGAAATTAAGTACCTGGGGATTTAACCTAAACTTCATTTGGAGAAACAGACCACATTATATGAAGAAAAGCAATATGGTTAAAGACACAAAGGATGGAGGACTAAAAGTTATTGATTTTGACTGCCTTAATGGAACCTTAAAAATAAACTGGTTAAAATCTTGGCTCAAACAGCCATGTTCATCGCCATTCATGTACTGTAGGAAAAATAGCCAGCTACTATTCACGCCGGTATGTTGACGGAAGTCGTGGGATTTCATTTGCTATGCTCAAGTAGCAGTACTTCGCCTGTGCTTCCCCCTAAAATAGTCCCAAGTCAATATCTGCCTAGGAAATCGCCTAGTGTTAATCTGCATCGCTATTTGTACTCTTTGTGAATATGCAGGCCACAAGAAGTAATTACTGTAGGTGTTTTTTTTTTTATTGTTTTTTTTTTACTTTTAGGCTACTCAGGACATGCTTGCTGGCAACAAAGGATTCCATTCATTATGCTAAGCTAAGCTAGCGCTGACCCTGTCAAACTAAAACAATGCATGCACTGAGACAAAAATGCATTTGCCCACCTATCTAAATGTAGGAAAGAAGGTGAATAAGCCCTATTTAAAAAAACGGTGAAGTGTTCCTTTAAAGGTTGGGTAGGTAGGAATTGTCTAAAAAACTTCTTTTCCAAATTTGTATTTTATATACAAAATTTTATATCAATACATAATTAAAATGTAAGTACTCTGAAAAAGAAAGTATAAAAATCGAGTGTCTGTAGACCTCTCACGACTGTTTTAAAGACAGCTCATTATTTACATTCACTCCACCCCCTCCATTCTGGGCTCCTTCCAAAGCCACGCCCCCAAAACACATGAACGCGCGAACACTGAGCTGGAGACGCATTATTTACCTGAGACGAGCGGAGAGGAAGGAGCACAGTGCATGTAGTGACATCATGTCAGAATCATGTCAGAATCCAGAAAAAAT
Source organism: Abramis brama (assembly GCA_022829085.1). Classification (NCBI taxonomy): domain Eukaryota; kingdom Metazoa; phylum Chordata; class Actinopteri; order Cypriniformes; family Leuciscidae; genus Abramis; species Abramis brama. The sequence goes on along the minus strand of CM040773.1, from coordinate 30,369,086 downwards.
CTAACTTTATCATTATGAATATAAACAAATAAGATGTATTTTAGTACTCACTATCAAGCTAGCATATTGTAAGATATTTGTAATTTGTAGAGATTCGTCAATTTAGCTCAAAGGAATTATTAATTAATTTATAGGGAATTCGAAAGAGTCACTTATTACAACCGAGCAAATGACTCGTTCGCGGTTCATTTGAACTGGCTGTAACTATCAACTCTGCAACGGATATAAATATCCGAACTGTAGTGAAACACTATAGTTAGCAAGGTAATTATGACCGCCGCTAGCGTAGCTAGCGAAAGCGGTCATATAGGGATTGTCAAAGTTTTTTTTTTTTTTTTTTTGTCATCTACTGAATTTTTCGTCAACGATACCAGGGACACCGAAACACCGGGGAACATGAAATTTGGTGGGCATGTAAATGGTGGGCCCCCCCAAACCCAAAAAATGCAGTTTTTCCTAAATAACTACCTGAACCGTGGCACCGAGGATGAAGAAATTTTTATGGTATGTTGCTCTTAAGGGCCCACATCAACCTAGCCCATAATCACTCATTTGTGATTTGCGCCCCTCCCATAAAAAATGAAAATGCAATATTATTCTGCTTTAATAGCCCCTATCTTCAGTTGAGATGTTCAGAACTGCACCATATTTCATGTGTATGATTAACTTGACATCCTCTGGGGGTATGCTAAGTTTCGTAGAATTTCATCCATGGGGGGGTATAAAATAAATTCATTTATTGCACATTTAGTGACTGTACACTCATCGGCCTGTAGATGGTGGTGTTGAGCGAAGGGTTGCTGGTTTAGGATGATACTGTCACACACACACACATGCAGGAATACAAACAAACGCAAGCATGCGCACACACATGTACGCACGCACACATACACGCACAGACACACACACACACACAGACACACACAAACACACACACACAGACAGACATGCACACTTGAAAAATCCTCACATTTCATATAATATTTTACATCCTATGAATACATTTTATCAGCGTTATGGACATAACATGAAATACACACACTTTACAAGTGTCCTACAAACTCTGTGAATTATTAAACAAACTGCCGATGTAGCATGAAAAAGACTTGCTTGAACACAATAAGTGTGTTTTTGAAACTCATTTTTGTAATACATTATGTATGGAAAACCACTGTTATGGATGTGACGTTTTCACATTATGGATGTTAAGTGTCTAAACTAATGACTTTTGATATAAAACTTAAATAGTAATGGCAAATAATTACAAAACTCTAAATTATCCATGATCCACAGGAATACTCCAGACAGTCTTTTAAAATATACAACTTATATACATAAACACGCAATACAGCCAAATTGCTCCACGTCATTTATTTTTGTGGAAAGCCAGTGCAGGCCTGAGCGGCGGTCATATTTTGTACCGCCATGCGGTACATCTAGTTAGATCAGAAGTTCAAGACATTAAATTTGTAAGCACATAACACAAGTAATATTTCTCTTTAAAATACAAACAAGACTTTATTGATTATTCTAACACATACCACTAATATCTAACACAAACACACACATACACATTCATACGCGTTGCAGAAAGAAAGAGAGTAAGGAAAGATTAAGTTTTAAGAGTGAGTTTAAGAGTGAGATGATGTAATCCCAAGTTTCTATAATGCACTTATAAGACATGACCTGGAATGAACCATCAATCATTAATTTAACCCTTCTATCGTTTCTTAGACAGGTTATTACATTTATATCAATACACTAGTTCAGCTTAAGAGTCTGGAGGTAGTACTTGCTTGTCTTTGCTTTGGGGATTCCCTTTGTCTGCGTAAAAGGGGTTTCCCGAGTTCGTTTGCTGGCTGGTCTCCTCGTGCCTGATGTCTGGGGCGGCCAGTCACGTGGTGTGCTGGTGGCTGGATCGAAAGTCTTTGTCTGAAGCTGGTTTTGTCGAACCGTGGAATGAAACTTTGCCGCAAAACTTAACTTAGAACCGAGACTCACACGGAAAAGAAAGGAAACTAAGAAAAGAAAGGAAATTGAGAGGAGAGTAGATGATGGCAATGGCAATTTATTTATATAGCACAATTAAATACAATTTACATTGTCCAATGTGCTTTACAGTAATTAATAAAAAATCATACAAACTAACAACAATAAAACGACAGTACAAATATAGATTTGAATAAAATATCATAAAATAAGTGCTTCACCAATTTAAAATAATAGTGAGATACAATGGAATGGTGCGTCAGCATGTGTTAAATGCCTTATCAAACAAATATGTTTTTAACTTGGATTTGAAAACAAATAACGATGAGGCCACTCTAATTGAAACGGGCAAGTCATTCCATAATCTAGGGGCAACTATGGAAAAGGCACGGTCCCCCCTACCCTTTAATTTTGACTTCGGGATAGACAGGAGTCTCTGATTTGATGACCGAAGCGATCTAGTTGGATGATGCTCGGTCAATAGAGCAGACAAGTAGGGTGGAGCCAGACCATTTAAAGATTTGTAAACAAAAAGTAAAAGTTTAAACTCCACTCTATAATGCACTGGCAGCCAGTGTAAAGAACGTAAAATTGGCGTGATATGACTACGTTTTTTTGCACCCGTCAGAAGTCTAGCTGCCGCATTTTGTACTAACTGTAATCGTGACATTGTTGAGTGACTAATCCCAACGTAGAGAGAGTTGCAGTAATCCAGCCTTGAAGAAATAAATATGTGTATTACTTTTTCGAAATTTTTAAAAGAAAGAAATGTCTTCACTTTTGATAATAGTCTTAGCTGAAAAAAGCAGGATTTCACAACTAAATTTATTTGCCTCTCAAATTTCAAAGTTTCATCAAATACTACACCCAAATTTCTCACCCACGACTTCACACAAGAACACAGACCACCAAAATTTACTTTAGGAATGGTGGAAAAGTCAGAGGGTCTAAATAAAATAATTTCCGTTTTGCTCTCATTAAAATTCAGAAAATTTGAAGACAACCAAGTCTTTACTTCGGTCAAACAGGCCATAAGAGTTTCCAGATCATCTGAAGAGCGTTTTAAGGGCAGATAAATTTGAGTGTCATCCGCGTAAAAATGGAATGACAACCCGTGTTTTCTAATAATAGAACCTAGTGGAAGCATGTATAAAGAAAAGAGAATGGGGGCCAAAATAGACCCTTGAGGAACCCCACACGATAACACAGCCTTACTAGAGGAATATTCCCCAATCTTCACTGAGAAGCTTCTGTTTGTAAAATAAGATATAAACCAGTCCAGTGCACTGCCAGTAATGCCTGCACACTGTTCCAATCGGGCAATAAGTACAGAGTGATCTACTGTATCAAATGCAGCAGTTAGATCTAAAAGCACAAGAACTGCATAGTCGCCAGAGTCACAGGTTATTAGTACATCATTAAAAACCTTAAGCAATGTAGTCTCTGTCGAGTGATGTTTTCTAAACCCAGATTGAAAAGTTTCAAAAATCGCATTATCAGTTAAGAAGCTTTGTAATTGTTGGAGGACTATTTTCTCCAAAATTTTAGTCATAAATGAAAAATTGGAGATTGGTCTAAAATTGGCTAACACTGTGGGGTCCAGGTTTTGTTTTTTAAGTAAGGGGTAGACTGATGCATGTTTAAGCGGTTCAGGTATAATACCAGTTTCTAAGCAACGATTTAACATGACCAGAAGAAAAGAACGAACATCATCAAATACTTGTTTGAGAAAAAACGGAGGAATAACATCAGCAGAAGAGCCTGAAGGCCTAAGGTGCTCTACTATTTCTTGAAGCTGAGTGTCAGTAATATGGTTAAATCGACTAAAAACAGCCGTACAGCTATTGTGAATTGAGGGATCAGAAGGAGATGGAATAATTCCTAATCTTAGATCATTTATCTTACTAACAAAAAACTTTAAAAAGTCCTCACACATAGATGAAGACACATCAGCAAGAGAGCAGACCGAGGGGTTGATAGTGGCGTTAATAATTTTAAAAAGAATTTTGGGTCTATGACAGTTCTTATTAATAATTTCAGTAAAATACCTTGATTTGGCTACTTTTAGCGATTTCTGATATTGAGATAACGAATCTCTTAACATTTCAAACGAGACCTAAAGTTTGTCTCTTTTCCATTTACGTTCCGCTCTCCTACAAATCTGCCTAAGAGAGCGTATTGTATCATCTCGCCAGGGTTCAGTTTCTTGGTTTCAAATGTTTTACCTTGAGTGGTGCAACTGTGTCTAAGACGTTTTCACATATAGAATTAAACATAGACAACAGCTCTTCAGCACTCATATTACCAAGACAGTCTTCCATTGGTAGAGTAACATCATGGAAAGCTAAAGAAAAGGCATTTTTGGTAGCATTCGTAATAACCCGAGAGCGGCAAGCATGATTAATAGATTTAGGTGCATCAAAACTAAAAGGAATAGAAAACAAAATGGACTTATGATCAGAAAAACCATTCTCACACACCTCAAGATTACAGAGGGAAAAACCATGAGATAACACTAAGTCAAGTGTATGTCCATGATGATGAGTGGGAGTGTTGACTTGAAGAGCCAAATCAAAGGCATTTAATAAATTAGAAAATTCCTTAGCTAGCAGGTCGTTAGCACAGCAAATATGAACATTAAAATCTCCTAAAATCAAAAGTTTATCATATTTCGGAATAAACTCTCCCAGGAAGTCCGCAAAGTCAGTTAAAAACTCCTTGTATTTAGGAGGACGATATATTACTGCAATCAAAAGAGGCTCGTTAAGTTCTAGCGTAAACAGCTGTAGTTCAAAGCTGTTATACTCCTTCAACACAATATTACGGCAAGAGAAAGCGTCCTTGTAGATGGAGGCCAATCCTCCACCTCGACCAGTCAAACGGGGGGAATTAAAAAATACGCAGTTTGACGGTAACAGTTCAGAAAAAGGACTTAAATTCCCAGCAGAAAGCCACGTTTCAGTTATAAATAAAAAATCCAGATCCAGAGAAGAGAAGAAATCATTAATGATGAAAGTCTTATTTACCACAGATCTGGCGTTAATCAAGGCCATTTTTAGCCATGACCGGTGCTCGGTAGATACCTCAGGTTGCTTCGCCCTAGGTAGCGTGCGAAGATGGTCTGTGCACACTCCTCCATAGAAGAAGCGAGGAGAACAGATGCCAGGAAGCGGAACCGCCGCAGTCGGAATCAAGGGTATAATCCCAGTGTGTACTGGCTCCAGAGAGCGCCGTCGGATGAAGCATTTCTTGTCAGAAACCTCCGCAAGGAGCCCCAGTGGAGGCTGAGACTCACGATGGAGCGCCAAGAAGAGCTTTAACTTCACAGCTATGCAGGGACGTGCACAGGGGGGTTGCTCAGGTTGCCCGGGCAACTGCCCATATGCCCTTCTCGACTCACGTTGCCCTTCCGAGGGGAAAAATAAATAAATAAATAAATCGTACAATGGATGCAGAATTTCACGTAGGCCTAGATAAAAAAAAAAATCGCAAAGCCTTATTCACTTCCATTTGGGCACCAAAAGTGAAAGTCAGTAGGGGAAGGGCAAACTCTGTTTACGTGGCTGCAGCGCTGCACGCGACCGGTGTAGCACGCAATCATACTACAAATCATGCGTAGTTGCCCAGTTACCATACTTACCATCAGAACTGAATACGAGCCATAGACAGATACGAGCAAGAAGCACAACTGAATGTAGGGGAAGCTAAAAGGTTAAAAAAGGATTGTATTTTTTCCCGAAATTTAAGTGTTTTTTTATTTCATTTATTTTTTTATTAGAAGCGAGTTTTTCCCCATCTGTCAATTCAATCCAGATTATTTCTTTTCAAATTTAAAACAGTAATAATAATAATAATAATAATAAAAATAATAATAAAAACAATAAACAATAATATGAGGAACTCTTTTTCTCATGTGTATTTTGGTGACATTTAACATATTGTTAATACATTTTGTATACTGGCCCTTTTTTCAGGTCAGAGCAACTGCCCCTCAAAATTCCTGTGCACGTCCCTGCAGCTATGCCACCCCGTCTTCCGCGTCGTCTCCTGCGCTTTTTCACCGGTAGGGAGCACGGCCAACGGCGCAAATAGTCAGGTATAGACAGCAGTAAGGGAGGGGGAGCATAATATGAACCAGTTCTAGCTTGATTAAACAGTTCGTCTGAAACGACTTCCAAGTTTAAAAGAGATAGTCGGTCATAAGTTAATACTGGTGAAGCACACTGTGTCAATTGAAGTGTATAGCAAAACGAAACAAACAAACTAGACAACACAGCAAGCGAAAGACGGCAGGCCACATACAACGGCGCCATCTTCAGATGTGAAAGCAAAATATTCCCCAATGAGATGATGGCTTGAATGAAGTTGTTTAACCCATGTTCTTCAGATCTTGATTCGGGTTATTTCGTCTGCACGTTTACATGGTTGCTAGTCTGTCTAGATCTTCATCTCCCGCTGCATTTTTGGTTCTGCACCCTCTTGAGAGTGATAGCAGAGCGTTTCTTGAGAGCGAACACAAAGATAGAGAGAGAAGCTTTGTTTCGGGTCTAAGATTTTAAACTCAAAAGTTTGTCCCACCTCCTGAAGAGATCGGACCAATTAGACACTGGCTTTATTTGTCTCATCGTAAATCATGCGTTATCTGGGATCTCCTTACTCTCTAAGCTCTAGCATAGAGGACAGGGGCCACAGTTTAGACATTATTACTATTATAAGAATACAAAACATTTTACACAGATTTCATTCAAGCCATCTTTTGAATTAAGAACATACGGTCATGCTGACAGGAAGCACAACACACTTTCATTCAAGCATCTAAATAGTTATAACAATTACATGAATTATATGAGATCTAAGCATTATTACACACACATTTATTGTAGACACAAAATAGAATCATGTCGTTGCATGATGTTTGATTTATAAGTCAGTTGAAAATTGTTCTTGAATGATTTTATGTATAGTTATGGGTAAAATCTCAGTTCTCTGGTTTGAAAAGAAGAGAATTCTGGTTTGTTCGTTCAGAGGTCCTTAAGGAGGAGGGGGTATGGAATGTTGTGGGCTCGAGCAGCTTCTGCTGTTATCTTTATCGGGCACTGAGTTGTGTCATCTCTGAACCAATCATTCTTTTCCAAGCCATCTCACATTGACAAGTTCTTCCTTTAGCTGGGCTCATAAAAGTTCTTAGGTAGACTGGCTGGAGCCGGGATGGGTGATGGGGGCTTGGAATGTTTAGTTCTGTGTGGAGTTACGTTTGAACAAATCACCTGGAAGATTCATTTGTGTTTGTTTCGCACTCAATCCTACAATATTGATATTGGTAAAGTTTAATTTTTTTTTTTTTGATTAGATAACGAGCAAAGTTATATCTATAAGGCAAAGCTAAAAACAGGTTGCATTGATACACGTTTTTCCATTACCATCAGTTACACTGTGATGAAGGTGAATTTCGTGTAAGATTCATAACATATATGGTGTTCTGCATGTAAGAGTTTCCATGATGAAAGCATTGTTGACTCTGATGAGGACTACACTCCAGAGACAAGTACCGCATTGTCAGCTCGAGGACAGGTCAGGTCGAGGGCGAAGCAGAGGAGGTCGTGCAAGCGGCCGTGCAACTAGGGTCCGAGGAAGTAGAGGCCGAGGACGGGGTGGTCGAAGTGCAGGGCAAGGAGCACTTCTTGGACATGAGGACCTGCGTCGAGTTTTGCATTCCGTTCCTCTTCCGTTCCACGTGCAGCCGCGCACGTGGGCAGATCCTTAGCAAAAGGGTGGTTGCCATGGTTGCGAGAGAGAGTGACAGTCGCCTAAGCCAATCCTTTGTTTCGTCCCGGATGGAAATAATGAGCTGTGTTTAATGCAAATTAAACGGTCTAGAGTCACTCGATTTTTATACTCTTTTTTTTCAGAGTACTTACATTTTAATTATGTATTGATATATGTTGAAAGTTTAAACAAATTTGGAAAAAAGTTTTTTATAAAATTCCTACCTACCCTACCTTTAACTCTGCAGTGTACACAGATAACTCATCAGGCAACTTTAAACTAATTTGTAAGACGCAAATTTGTAAGCTTCTTATTCACGTTCAACTTAGGACTGTGCTTTTTTTCTCACTTTTTTAAGGGATTGTGTTGCTTTTGTGTTTATTTTCAGAATAAAAGAATAATAAACTATTTTGAAATGCAAACAACACTGAATGATGTATCAGTGAAATGGATGAAAAAAAGGCACATACAATATAATTACAGTATTATTTAATTACTGTACATGTCATCAGCTCATTTTAGGGATCATGATTTTTTTTTCCATCTCATTCACACTTTTTAGGGACCCTGTGTCTATTTTCAGAAAAGAATAATAAACAATTTTTAAAGGTAAATAACATCAAAATATCTGTGAAAATGACTGTAAAAATATAATTACATAAATCTTTAATTATTGCACATCATCATATGAACGCATTAATAAATCAGTTGAATAAAAAAATAACTAAAACTATCACATTGTTGGCTCATTTAGGGGTGTAACAATTTCACTGGTGCTTTATACCCTGTGTGCTTGACTATCATCATGCACAATTTCAGACATTTTTACACTGTCAGAAATAGGGGTACAGCAGGAGTCCATTTCTGTCCCCCAAGGTACATATATGTACCTTTTTGAGGGTCAAAAGGGTACATATATGTCCCCAAGCATTAAAAGGTACAGATATATACCGTTTCTTTTAAAGGTTAAGGTATAATATCAAAAGACAGCCTCTCGAAGTAGTTTTTTTTTTTTTGTAAAAAAAAAAAAGAAGGTTTTTTTTAAGGTTTTAATGAAACCTTAATCATTTAAGGTAGATGTTAGCTTATCACTATATTTGAGTAGCCTTGAAATAAAGGAAATAAAAGTTTTGTAAGTCAATTTACTTATATTAAATCATTATAACACAGCAAAAACTCCCGTGTTAAATGAACTCTCCAGGGAGTTTATTTGGCTCCAGACTCAAGAGTGTTAAAGTGTTAAAATATGAATGTTAAATTAACAATCAAGATTGTTAAAGTAAATGAGCTAATTAAGTGATTCATTGAGTGATGATTGAGCATTATTGAAGACACCTGATGTTAACAAGCAGAATCACTGAAGGAGAAAATATTGATTTTTAAGACACCGTTATGGTGATCAGTGTTTGCTTTAGTTGGGCTCTTGACCATTTAACTGTTAACTTTATATTTTGTTTGGCTGTTGTATCTGAGTTATAACGGCTAGGTGAACAAAGAGAAAAGTTGATCAGGTGGTGTTGGTTATGTTTTGACATAATCATAATTTGACCTGAATTCATTTAAAGTCTAATCTCTGACTTAAACGTATATTGTTGATTACAGCATAACTGTGATTCTAGCATAAAATCCAGAATTTTTTAAATAATCTAAAGGATTTCTTAAAAGTTGTTCTGATAAAACAAACCTTTCTTTTAGGCACACACAGACTTCAAGAATCAGTGTATGAATCTCAACAATGGTGACAAACAGAATATTCAATTAGGGAAAGGAAATTAGTAAAATAATTCAGATCATAATTTATTCATACCGCAATGCATGATGGGAGCCATGAATGAGTTTTGATTGGTGGCACCCAGAATGCACTGCAACATGCTTTATTATTGTCACCATTCTTGAGATTCATAGGCTGATTATTGATGTCAGTGTATCTTCATAAAGTATTTTTAAAAGTCTTTTGATCAGAACAACTTTTACGAATTTTTGGATTATATTGAAAATGCTGAAAATCATTTGCTGTAGAATCACAGTGTTGCTGTAATCAATAATATACATTTAAGTCAGAGATTAGATTCTAAATGAGTTCAGTGATTCAGGCAATTTATAATTATGTCAAAACATAACCAACACCACCTGATCAACTTTTCTCTTTGTTCATCTGGCAGTTATAACTCAGATACAACAGCCAAACAAAATCTAAATTGAATGATTTAAGGGTCAAGAGCCCAACTAAAGCAAACACGGATCACCATAACGGTGTCTTAAAAAATTATATTTTCTCCTTCAGTGATTCTGCTTGTTAACATCAGGTGTCTTCAATAATGGTCAATCCATCACTCAATTAATCACTTAATTATATCATTAACTTTAAGACTCTTGAGTGTTAATTTAACACTGATATTTTAACACTTTAACTGGAGTCATATAAACTCCCAGAAGAGTTCAATTAACACTGGAGTTTTTGCTGTTGGACCTCAAGGTACATATATGCAACTTTTTGAGGATCAAAAAGCATTAAAGTTACATATATGTACCGTTTCTTTTGAAGTTTAAGGTACAATACTGTACCCTTGAGGGTACAGCCCCAGTGACAAAATGTACAATTATGTACTTTATTTTCTGAGAGTGTATTTTGAAGTTATGGACCCATGAATTTGACAAATGTGACAGTACGGTTAAAAAGCTATTGCATTGTTGGCCCATTTGGAGGCGCTATATCTCAGCTGACTTTGAGGGTGCGTCAAAAGTTGCACTGGGGCCTTATACGCAATGTGCTTGACTGTCACCATGCTCAATTTCAGAAATTTAGGTGTGAGCAAGTAGTAGGCAGCTGACTTAAAATTAGTAGCTGACCCTGCACCCTCTGACAAAGATCAGACTAGCAAATTTGTGTCCGCGAGATCCACATCACTCTGCCTCTATGTGGCATCGGGCCCCTGACGAATGAAATAATTGAAAGTGCGACACCCAGAGTAATCAAATATCCAAATTTACAACAAAACTTTAAGTCAGATTAAGTACGGAGTTAAAGTACAATTTTAACTAAATTAATATATTTCACGAGTTCACACTTACATAGGCCTATAAGTAAATAGAGCAAAGGTTATGCGAATTTGGCGTGCTCTCCGGGGGAGGCTCCGAGCTCTGCATTTGGCCGGAACCCAGAGTGTTCCCCAAAAAGGAAATGAGTAAAGGACAGCTGTCAGACTAAAGAGAGGAAGTTGGATGTCACGCCGGTGGAAGCGAGGGTTGGCCTCAGCGACATAGTAGCAAAACGGGCTAAACATATGCTGATTAACGGTCAACGAACAGAGTAAGTCTGCTGTATATACCTCTTATCTGTTAATTGGGTTGATTAACTAATTAATGTGCTCCTCTTGTGTAGGACCTTAGTCTGGCCTAATGGCCTTTTAAGTCTGTCCTAATTGGCTTAGAGAAAAAAAAAAAGATTAAAAAGCAAAGATTACAATCTTCTTTAATCATTATGCTTGCACCGGCTGGTAGATGTTGTAACTACACACTCTGACTGAAATAAGCGTCATTGTTCATTGACATTCTGGCTTTAGAATTATGATTTCTCAAAATCAAACAGATTAAAAATAATAATACAATCAAATTATGTGTACCAAGGAAAATGTTTACCTCTGATGTATTGTATTGTGTTTTTAACATTCATGATATTTGATGAGTAAGAATCCAGTTTGAGCTGTGACTCTTATTTTACTGTGTTTAATACATCAGTTTTGATGGATTGATTTAGTACTTTATTATAGTGTAAAGCAGTTTTGTCTTGAGAGGAAGTCAGACTGTGAGGTTCATCATAACAGCAGGACAGGAAGAAGCTTTTCACCTACAAACTGAACACAGATCAAACAAATGCCACCATACAAGATGTTGTCCATCCAACAGATCAAACCATGTTTCTGAAGAAACCTGACCGCAGCAGTTTCAGTTTGACTCGATAGATGAGCTGCTAGAATCACACCTCAGTAAACCTCTTTTCAGTCGTTTTTCCGTAAACACAATAACTGATTTATGGATAATTCAATTGAAATCAGTAAGATCCATTTTACCATAATTCAAGAGATTAATTTATATTCCACTGTTCTATTTTTATAAGTAGTAATTAATATAGTTAGACAACCATACCTTTCAAACATAATAAATGTTAAATGATAAAGATGAAGATTATTTTAGGAACAGTTAAAGTCTATGAGAAGTCTACAGGACAGAATACCATGAAACAATATATAGCCCACATTCAGAGCACATGCATGCATAAGGGTCTCTGTTGTGGGAGGATTCACACCCGGTTGAGTGTTTTCAACATAAAGTCTTATTAGACCAGACAGTGAGTGGGTGAAGGAAATGTTTGACATGCTTGTTTTGTTCTGTTTGTGCTGGTGTCGTCTGATTGGTAAGTTATAAATGCTTTTTTAGTAAAAAACTACTACTACTGATCAGATTAGACTATTTTTTTTTTTTGTCATGAAAACGAATTAAATCGCTAAATCATGGGATAATAACTGAAATGTTTATGTCTATAATGAAAAAAACAACAACAACAAAAAAAAAAAACACTGGAAGTGAATCCTCCATTGGGCAACTTTCATGTCTCAGGCAGTTTTTATTTGTTTGTTTTAATTTTTAAATATATTAATTAACACTTTTGTTTCCAGACAAAAGGAAATCCTACCCAGCTCTCTTAAAAATCATCATGAACAACAGCAAAAGTAATTCGTTAGTCAAAGCGCAGTTCATATTTAGTTTAAAATTGCAAATTTCAAGCTTTGCAAACCACCAGGAGCCTTAATCTGATGTGTAAACTTTGTTTTGAAGGTGTTTTTGTTGTTTTGACAGATGAAGTGCAGTCGTTATCAATGATGGAGGGAGATTCCGTCCTTTTACGCACTGATGTTACTGAAATACAAGATGACGACAACATACTGTGGAAATATGGAGCTGAAAACTCTCTAATAGCTAAAATAAACAGAGAGAATCGAATCTTCTCCACATCTGATGGTCCTGATGGGAGATTCAGAGACAGACTGAAGCTGGACAATCAAACTGGATCTCTGACCATCACAAACACCACAACTGAACATACTGGAGTTTATCAACTACAGATAATTGGAGCAAAATGGTCATCAAAAACATTCAATATTTCTGTATATGGTGAGTATAGTCATAATTTGTCAAAATGTTCATATATTATTGTATTTTTAACAATTGATTAATTCATTAATAAAATAGAATAAATTAATTATTTAATTAATTAATTACAAGTTAAGATTAATCAACAGCATTTGTGGAATAAGGTTGATTAACAAAAAAAAAATGTTTTTTGTTTACTTTTAAAATATAAAAAGAAGACATTGGTGAGGCACTTATAATGAAAGTCATTGGGGTCCATTTTTAGACGGTTTTAAAGTATCAGATAAGGTTAGTAAGTGATGTGTGTGTGTGTGTGTGTGTGTGTGTTTGTTTCTAAAGTAAAGCTAGCTCATGTTGTCTTATGTCGGCTCCGTTCACTGCCATTGTGAGTCTCACTGTATAACCCACATTTTTGCTTTCTTTTTTTAATACAATTTTATAAATTTATACATTTTTGTGGTAATCAGAATTATGCCACAACTTTTATCGGTAAGCCCTGCCAACTCAGACAAACAAACAAACAGAGTTGCTAAAACTGTCTTACAAAGCCCTTAGTGTAAAAACCTTGTTCCAAGATGTTTTTAATACATTTTGGACACAGAAGAACCACCTCTCATCAAGGAGCATTCAAGTGGGACATAAATATGCCACGAAGGGCTATATATATTTAAAAAAAAAAAAAAATGGTAGTTACAATATTAATTTGGAAGCGAGGGTTTACAGATCACAATGCATGCGGGAAAAGCCTCATGTTACGGTCGTCACGATCACAGATGACAGCATCCAGGATCATCACTGTTCATGTACCACAGGGTAAGATTCAATTAATTTAGATTTAGCCAGTTTGTAGACCAGTCTGTACATGACTTGAGATCAGTTAGTTATAAGGCTTGTATATCAACATGGACTAACTTTAATTGTAACTGTTTGGGTTTAGGAAATTGAATAAAATTAAATAAATTCCATTGCCCATCCTCTCAGGATACCTGGAATCAGTGTTACAAGTACCCTAGGCACAGCATTTTACCATTTTTGTAGCATAAACACTATCAAACTGATGAGAGCATCGGATCTTCCCATGTTTATATGGCGCTGGAACCTAAAGTTGTCTGAGTTCTGGTCCCCGTGCAACTGATACTCAACTGCCATTGGCTCACCTGCGTTCGAGGAGAAGGGCTTACCGATAGGTCAATTGCTTTAGATTGAGCAATACTGAACTCTGGATATTCCTTTTATTATTTACATACTGAAATGTGTAATTATTGTATTATTTGAGATGTCATGAAATATATTTCTGTAAATTCTCTCATATTTTCCAGCTCGTCTGCCTGTTCCTGTCATCAGCAGAGACTCTTCACAGTGTTCATCATCATCAAATTGTTCATTGGTGTGTTCATCGGTGTTGAATGTGAGTCATGCGACTCTCTCCTGGTACAAAGGAATCAGTGTATTGTCCAGCATCAGTGTGTGTGATCTCAGCATCAGTCTCTCTCTACCTCTGGAGGTGGAATATCAGGATAAAAACACCTACAGCTGTGTGCTGAACAATCCCATCAGCAACCAGACCACACATCTGGACATCAACACACTCTGTCACACATGTGCAGGTACCACAGCACTGATGATATATGTGATTATATACAGATTCACTCTCAATAATGGCTCTTTCCTCTCCTCATCCTCCAGTCTCAGTGTCTCTGATAGTGTTGATCTCTGCTGGATCTCTGTTGATTGTTGTTATAGTCGTGATGTGCTGCATCTACAAGAAATGTAGAAAAACAGGTCAGGAATTCAGTTATTACCTACAAATATTGACTGATCAAATGCATTTGAATAATTATATCTGATCAGATATACAGATTTCTATACAAGATTGCAAGCTCTGTTGTTTCAACATGTCTGTATTATTGTTAATGCAGTTCAGACCCGGCAGGAAGACAGAACTGCTTCGGCTTTGAGTAAACCAACAACACGAAAACTGGTAAGATCCTTCATGAAGTTCAGTACAAGAAGTTGTTGCAGTCAGTTAGTGTGATTGAAGTTCTGTGTGCAGCATCAGACGGTCAGTGAACAGACGTTGGCGGTCAGCCTTGATCATTATTACCTTCAGTTTGGAGGAGAGGCTCTTAAAAAGATTGCTTTTTAAACATGTTTTTATGCTATTTTTTGTTGTGCATGTACTGTTTGCACCTCAGTGTAAATTATAACATACAGTAGGACATATTTTCATTCTGCAGACCTAAAAAAAGTTAATTAGTATACAGTAAATCAAAATTTGTTAGCACAGAAAAGTACTGATTTTTTAAAGTAACAGTAATATATTATTATACTTTAATGAGATAGCAATTGTCTCTGTTATTTAAAAGGCAGGAATTATTCCACCATATTGCGGGTTACATGTCGCCCATTCTTACTTGAACTTGAATTTGATATACTCCTCCTAGGGAATTCATCTTATCGTCACCAAAATGTGGACACACTTCCTGCTGCCAGTTGGTGGCGCTATGACTTTGACTCACAATAGTCACATCCATATGATTAGCCACTTCCAACGAACACAGAGCTGAAGTTTCATCAAAATCAGTCAATGTATGGAAAAGTTATAACACTCTTCCTTTTTCCCTTTTCTCGCCATGAATTCATTTCAACGCCACGGCCAAGCCGTTCGAGATATCAAAAATCCGTCCACTAAACTAATCCTCAATTTCTTGACTTCATGGTTGTGAGGGATAGACATACGTCTCTTTAGTGGGTTGTTCAGTTGTTTAATGTGTTTTTTAATTGTTCTGCTTACGAAACACAGCAAAAACATCTTTCCAAGACATTTCAGTAGACAAAAAACTCCATGATGTGGGAAATTATAAGTGATCTAGGAGCTTTATACGGGTTTTTACAGTGTATGCCTCTGAAAACACGGTTATATATCCCATGCAACCTCACTTTCATTCCTGTCATGGCGCTGCTCTGAATAAGGTCTATGGGCGCACAAATAGGCACAGATGCATTTGATATTTAAACAACTTGGCGCAGGACATGGAAATGATAACTACGTTGTGCTGAAACTAGCAAAAAACACTTGCGTCGCACCTGGCGCCGCATTGCATCGGATGTATGTTTGGGTGTATGTTTGGGTCTATATTGTTCTCATTGGGCCGGACAACTATTTTGGTTTGAATGTGGATTTTTTTAAAAATCAGGCTCTGAATTTTTATCTCTTCTCCTCCTTGGAGATTCAAACAATTCACAACACACTTTCTGAACATGGTGGCAAGACATTGAACATATTAAATTGTGAACGGATATTGGATATCTTAAACGGTGTTGCTATGTCGAGAGGTTTGAGTAATTCCAAAAAGGGAAACAGGAAAATTCTTAAAGGGTAAGTTCGGTATTTTACACTTAAAGCCCTGTTTACAGATCGTTTCTGATGAAATAGAACGGTTAAGATTAAAATTTGGACACATGCTGCTGTCCCGAGAATTTTAGGTTTATTTCGCTTTCCCCAAAACCTCTAGAATGGGTGTATAGGTGCACTCGAACAATCCTTCATAAAACGCATTAAACTTTCGTTTACAAAGACGTGAAACTCACCGAGTGGTCAGGGGTGTCCACTGATATGCTCACACAAAAATCGCTGCAAAAGATGCTTTCCAACAGGTGTTTTACCATTCGTTGTAAATCTGTGGATCTATTTTTCCAAACGTCACACACCCGTAGATTCTTCCGTTGAGAGCTTGAATAATAGACACTCCAGCCCAGTTGGTGGCGATAATGCACCTTTGCCAATTGCAAGCAAACCACTGGCATTTCATTGAATACACAGAAGAAGCAGAAGAAGCGGCGGAGTAATACCGTACCTCACACAGCTCTTTCAATACAAGTCAATGGAGTTGGACAAAAACTACGATAAAACCTGTTGGAAAGCATCTTTTGCAGCGATTTTTGTGTGAGCATATCAGTGAACACCCCTGACCACTCGGTGAGTTTCACGTCTTTGTAAACGAAAGTTTAATGCGTTTTATGAAGGATTGTTCGAGTGCACCTATACACCCATTCTAGAGGTTTTGGGGAAAGCGAAAGAAACCTAAAATTCTCGGGACAGCAGCATGTGTCCAAATTTTAATCTTAACCGTTCTATTTCATCAGAAACGATCTGTAAACAGGGCTTTAAGTGTAAAATACCGAACTTACCCTTTAAATCTTAACATAATCCTCTTTACATTCACCCAGTTTAAATGCATATTGCACAGTCTCCATAAAGCTTCCGTGGTGGCGGTGGTGCTGGGGCCTGTCATCGCTGCTTGCAGCTATATTTGTTTATAGTTAAAGAGCAGTAAGTGATTTCTGAGAAATGCTGTTGAAAGTGTATCAGCAAGGGGCATTGTTTGTTTGGAGCTGGTGCTGCTGGTGACCCCCTTTTGGATTAGAATGTGGATCGCCTTTGACTGATTGTATTTGTCATCTGACTGCATGCACTGAACATACTGCGAATTTTCAGGACTAATACATGTACTGTTACACCCCTAATAATGACACATTTGCTCTTTAGAATTGTGTGTGTTCGTTCATTTGGGGGCGGTGCAATGAAGGGGAGGGTGTTTGTTTGAGTTGATTTCAAGTATCAAAAGTGGTTCTCTGAAATCTCTTACTAGATAGTAGTTAGATCCCAGTCCTGAAAAAATAATTTTACAGAATCTATAAAAAATTGAAAATTAAACAGTCACATCCAGATCCACAGGTTCCTGATTGAATTTGTGTTTCCTTTCAGAAATCCAAGACGGGTGCTGTGTATGAAAATGTCCCCAAAAAACGATGATTACTGTATCTACTATAATTGATGTTCATGCGGGACAGTACCTTACACTTTTTGGTATTGCTCACATTCATTCTCTTCCAGGATGGTTTCCTTCTATCTCTGTTTTGTTTTTGCTCTTTTTTATTACATCTTTTGATTTTTTTTTTGCAAAAGCATATTTTAATTTAGTGTTCTCCGTTAGCATAGCATCCAGAATCTCAATTCTTTTTTTAGTTTATCACATGCAAATGTATGTTTCATTATTAAATATTGATCTCATTTTCTGCTTGTTTTTTTCTTGATAGCATGCTCTGCTGAACACTTTTTCAAATGTATCAAATGGTAGGAGTGTCAAATGAGCACATCATTGCTCTCTAGTGACCAAAGCAGAAAATCACATCTCTATAAAAATAGCACTTCCTTTTTCTGATAAAATACAAACTGTATTTGCAAAAGAACCACTAAAGAACCAATAAAAACAGACACAGGACCAAAACACAACACTGATCTTTCACATCTACAAAATCAATTAAATAATGCAAAATAATAAAACAATCTCAGGTTCTAGCATTGATCAGAATTATTCTCTAATATCCACTGCAAGCTCAAAAAATGATTTCATAACCAACAAATTTACAGATGCAAGAAACAAAGAGCAAATTACATGTAATGTGTAAGACTTCCGTTTTGCTAGCCGGTACCCTTATGAAAAGAAAATATATTTCCCTATAAATTATCAATATATTAAAAGGTTTAAATTTGAAAATATACAGAATAATATATTGTGTTAATATATTAAAATATATTGAATATATTTACATATTTACTAATAATATGAAAAATATATTTAATAATATATCATAATATAGGTAATTTTATATTCCGTAATAGACTTCACAATATATAGATGTACATGTGATCTGACTGCATGTGTAATATTTTGAATATATATTTATTAATGTATCATAAACACATAGAGAAATATATAATGTAATATACTTCTTATACTTTTAAATATTTACATTACAAATGTTTCATATTCTTAAGCTAGTTAACAAAAGCACAAGCACACTTGCATCATGTACTAAGGTATTTAAGAGACTCCACTGTGCTGAGGAATAAACAGCCATTATTTTTTTAAATATAGTAATTATAGTCTTAATGGTGTTTGGCCAATCATCAACTGAACCACTGGCTCTAACTCTTCAGCACAATGACCCCAACAACTCAGACATACCAGAAACCCTTTTAGATTCCAAAATAATAGAACATTAAAGACTAACAGATCTCCCCCAGTCCCTTTATTTAATATTGAGCAAAACACATGAAATAACACTTAATTTTCACATTTGCTCTCCTTTAACAGTCAGAAGAAAAGCATTCTGGGAACTAGAAATCTGTTGTAACTCATTCTGTGAATGTGTGTGTGTGTATATATATATGTGTGTGTGTGTGTGTGAACATACATTCACATTTATATGGGAACATGCATGTGCAATATACGCAATAAAGGATGAAACTTTGTGAATATTACATGTAATGTTATTTTTGTCTTCATTTATAGGCCTACATTACATACATTTTATATGTGTTAATATATAGCTATACATGGTCATTGCATATATTGCAGTATATTGAAAAGTATAAGCACAAGTTTCCCATATATGGAAATGTTTTAGGTAATATATTGCATTATGATAGCTACCAATTTTGCAGTATATTCCCATATATTTTTGTTCCGTAAGGGGATTCTGTAAATTTTTACCTATTCGTTTATGAGTAGCCTATTGTGAATTCAGACTTATCTTGTCACATACTGATTTTCACCTACTGCAGCCTTGGTGTGTGTTAACTTATGACAACCAAGACCTGAGGCCACCTGCACAGTTTCGGCACAGTGCCACCTAGTGGTCAGAAGATAAGAAAAAAAATTTTCTTTCCAAAAGAAAAAACTGTATTTAAAACGTACTCGGTTACTAACGTAACCTCGGTTCTCTCTAGAAGAGGGAACGAGTACTGCGTTGAAAACGCTAGGGGAAAAACTCTTTTTCACGAAATACTGAAGCAAAAAATTATCCTTTAATTTTGAAATAATGTAAAGCGCATTGCAGCAGCACGCAGCCATGGGCGAGACGGCTCGCTCGCTCATTGGCTGCTCTGCGGCAACTGCATAAGCCTATCGAGCGAGGCCTGTGGTGACGTCAGGCCAATGAGGGCGCTTCGCCACTTCCCGCCGAAACGGGCGTGGCTTAGTCCTATAAAAGGAGCTCGAAAAGGCTGATTCACTGATTTTATTCATCGCCGAAGCGAACCAGAGTGAACCGTACGCACGGCCAGAAAACGCAGTACTCGTTCCCTCTTCTAGAGAGAACCGAGGTTACGTTAGTAACCGAGTACGTTCTCTTACGAGAGGTCTCTCGTACTGCGTTGAAAACGCTAGGGGAACCAGTGCAAAACGCCGTGCGTACTGTGATTAATCACCCATAAACCTGGAACCCAGGATTTATCAAGCATAAATCACTAGAGGGACTCACAGAGAGTCCTGGAACAGGAAGGGAACCCTTTTGCCCCTATATGGTGACGTCCACTGACGCAGTAACATGACATCACATAGACAAGGCGGGGAGCCTGAACTAATGTGGGAATATGTGGGTCTTACGCAATACTGCCCATATGATAGCCGGCAGCGCACTGCGCTCGTGGCCTCAGAGTCCTAATCAGACCACTGA
The DNA here is from genome assembly GCA_022829085.1 of Abramis brama. NCBI lineage: Eukaryota > Metazoa > Chordata > Actinopteri > Cypriniformes > Leuciscidae > Abramis > Abramis brama. The sequence continues at coordinate 30,348,656 of CM040773.1, read as the reverse complement.
TTTGATTAAACTGACAATAGCTTAGCCTGTAGAGCGGGGACCTCTAGGTTATAAAACCTAATAAATGTAGACGGCGAGGCCCAGCCTGCCGCCATACATATGTCTTGTAAAGAAATCCCACTAGACCAAGCCCACGATGAGGCAACGCCTCTTGTGGAATGCGCTCTGACACCCAACGGGCACTGAAGACCCTTGGCAGTGTAAGCTAGCGCTATAGCATCGACTATCCATCTGGACAGGCTTTGTTTCGAAACAGCCATTCCCTTGGAACGTCCACTGAACGAGACAAATAGCTGCTCAGTCTGTCTAAAGACAGAAGAGCGAGACACATAAGCTCTCAGGGTCCTTACAGGGCAGAGAAAACTTGAGTCCCCTTCCTCGTCTGACACCGGCAGGGCAGACAGGGAGATAACCTGAGCCCGAAACGGTGTGTTGAGGGATTTTGGCACATAACCATGCCTAGGTTTGAGTATGACTCTCGAGTCACCTGGCCCAAACTCTAAGCACGCCGCGCTCACCGAGAGCGCGTGCAGGTCACCTACGCGCTTAACTGAAGCGAGAGCCAACAGAAACACTGTTTTAAATGACAGATGTTTGAGGCTAGCCGTTTGGATGGGCTCGAAAGGGGGATCTTTCATGGCCTCCAAAACTGTAGAGAGGTCCCACATAGGGACTGAAGGAGGTCTGGGAGGATTCAGCCTCCTCGCTCCCCTGAGGAAGCGGATGACTAGATCGTTCCTCCCTAATGACTGACCGAGCGTTGTTTCAGAAAACGCTGTGATAGCCACCACATAGACTTTGAGCGTGGAAGGGGCTCTGCCCTTATCCAACAGCTCCTGTAGGAAGGAGAGAACCTCCGTCACCTCACAATCGAGGGGTGAAAGACCCCGAGCTGTGCACCAGCTGGAGAATACTGACCACTTTGAGGCGTAAAGCCGTCTGGTTGACGGTGCTCTAGCCTGAGTGATAGTGTTTAGCACCCTTACTGAGAGATCAGCGGGTACCCGTTGAGCGCCCACACGTGGAGGGACCACAATTCCGGGTGAGGATGCCAAATCGAACCCCTGGCCTGCGAGAGGAGGTCCCTCCTCAATGGCACTGGCCACGGGGCAGTGTCTGCTAGCTGCATCAGGACTGGGAACCACGGCTGGTTCATCCAGAGCGGCGCTACGAGCAGCACTGAGCATTTCGTTTCCCTGATCCGTTCTAACACCTGAGGCAGGAGGGAGACGGGGGGAAAAGCATAGAGCGGACAGCGCGGCCACGTTCGGGACAGCGCGCTCTCGCTCTTGGAAAAGAACGCGGGGCAGTGAGCGTTTTCGTGGGACGCGAACAGGTCCACCTCCGCTCTGCCGAATCTCTCCCACAACAGCTGGACTGTTTGCGGGTGTAGAGACCATTCGCTCGTAGGAATGTTGTTCCTGGACAGTCTGTCTGGACCCAGATTCTGGATCCCTGGCACATGCACTGCTCTCAGCGAGCGCAAGTTGCGCTGAGCCCATAAAAGGAGGCGTTCCGCCAGCCTGTACAGGTTTAAGGATGTGAGACCGCCCTGGCGATTTATATAGGACACCACAGACATGTTGTCCGAACGGACTAAGACGTGTTGGTCCTTGATTTGGGGACGAAAACGCGTCAGCGCGTTGTCCACTGCCATCATTTCCAGGCAGTTGATATGTTGGAGCTTTTCGCGTTCTGACCACAGGCCGAAAAACGCTCTGCCCTCGAGCAGCGCTCCCCATCCCGATGTGGAGGCGTCTGTCGACACCACTAACACTCTCGAGGAAGTCCCCAGGCTTACACCTGATTGGTACCAGTCGCTCGACTTCCAAGGTTTTAGAGCTTCCACACAGCTCTGATTGACCCTGAGACGCAGCCAACCGGATGCCCACGCTCTGCGCGGTACCCGCTCTTTCAACCAGAACTGCAGAGGGCGCATGCGGAGCAAGCCCAGCTGGAGAACTGATGATGCTGAGGCCATAAGACCTAGCATCCTCTGAAATTTCCTGAGCGTGACGGTCGCGCCGCAGCGAAAAAGTTTCACCGTGCGCTGAATGTCTAGCACGCGCTGTGGTGACAGCCGCGCTATCATAGACTGTGAGTCCAGAACTGTGCCCAGAAACGAAGTCGTTTGACTGGGGTTCAGCGAACTCTTCGTCCAATTGACTCTGAGACCAAGATTCTCGAGGTGATTGAGTAAAATGGTCCTGTGCTCCACGAGCTCTGATCGCGATTGAGCTAGAATCAGCCAGTCGTCCAAATAGTTCAGCACTCGCATGCCTCTGAGTCTGAGAGGCGCGAGCGCTGCGTCCATGCACTTCGTAAATGTACGAGGTGCCAGGGATAAGCCGAACGGCAGGACTGTATACTGGTATGCCTGGCCCTCGAAGGCGAACCTCAAGTATCGCCTGTGACGTGACGCTATCTGTATTTGAAAATACGCGTCCTTCAGATCTATCGACATGAACCAGTCTCCTCTGCGAATTTGCGCGAGGATTTTCCTGGTCGTGAGCATTCTGAAACTGCGTTTCATTAATGCTTTGTTCAGCCGTCTTAGATCCAGTATGGGTCTGAAACCCCCGTCTTTCTTGGGAACCAGAAAATATCTGCTGTACAGCCCCTCTTCGCTTTGAGCTTGAGACACAGGCTCTATAGCCCCTTTGCTCAACAGTTTTGATATTTCGGCGCGAAGTAGGTGTGCTACTTCTGAATTCACCGTGGTCTCGACGCGCGCTGTGAAGCGGCGAAGACGTCGATAAAACTGTAGCGAGTAGCCTTTCTTTATAATGCCTAGCACCCATTCCGAAACCCCTGGAAGCGCTGCCCATGCGTCCGCATGGATGGCTAAGGGCTGGATGCGAAGCGCGCTCTGTTCGCTGGGCGACAGAGGTGCTTCGGTGTGCTGCAGCATAGGCGGGATGCCCGCGATATTCGAGGCGGGGGGCGCGCTGATCACAGCAGGCAGAACGCTCGTCCTCAACCCGACTACGGTGCTTAACCGAGTGAGGGAGGGCTGAGCGGGTCCCGAAGGACTCATGGTGTCTGTGAGTAAGTGTGGACACGGGGAAGCGGGCACATTTACTGCTTTGGACGCGCTGTCTGCCTGGGCAGAGCGAGCGCGCACAGGTTTCGTTTTTACAGAAACCCTGTGACATGTGTGACATAGTGTTTGTGGGCACTGGGAAGTGGGCACGTTTACTATGTTGTTTGTGCGATCGACCTGAGTCGATTTTATGGGCGCGCGCCCTGTGTGAAGGGCTGTGCTTGTGTGTAGGGATGGGCACAGAGGAGTGGGCATCAGCGCTACATTTATTGCACCATCGGCCGTGGCCGGGATACCAGAAAATACACTCTTTACAGGATTTATCTGGGTAGCCGTAAAAACGGCTTTTGTGTGCAGGCAAGCGGGCAAATGTACGGGCTTGCGCGTTGCAGAAGACGCTGAGACAGTTGCAATTCCTGGGACTGAAACAGCGGCGCGCTTGGGTGAGAATCCGGCCGCAGGGGAGCGGGGCGACGGTTGGCAGAGCGAGAGCGGGGCCTCGAGCTGCGTTGCTGTCGGTGTTGCGACGAAGCAGCAGGAGGGGGAGGCTGTGGCTGAGAGCTCCGTGGGGCCGGTTTAGCACGACTCGCTGAAGAGCTAGAGCGCTTCGGGAGGAAGTGCTTAAAGGCTTGAGACGCTTTCTGGACCTCGGCGAATCTCTCTACGAACTCGTTGACAGAGGATCCGAAGAGGCCAGCAGAAGATAGTGGGGCGTCGAGGAACGCGGTGCGCTCAGAATCAGCCATATCTGAGAGCGTTAGCCACAGATGTCTCTCAGCTACAGTGGCGGAAGCCATACACTGTCCCATGGCCTGTGCAGCGGACTTAGTAGCGCGGAGAGAGAGATCCGAAGCGCTTCTTAAGTCCGAGAGGCAGATCGCATCAGGTCCCATCTCATCCAGCTGACGGAGAAGATCTCCCTGAAAGATCTGCAGTGTAGCCATGGTGTGTAGTGCAGACGCGGCTTGCCCAGCGGCGGAGAAGATTCGCGCGAGCAGCGTCGACGTCATGCGGCAGGCTTTGGATGGCAACACCGGTTTCGTCCACCGTCCAGCAGAGGGCGGGCAAAGATGGGTCGCTATCGCCTGTTCCACCGGCGGAAGCGAATGGTAGCCTCTGTTTTTAGCATCGTCTAGCGTAGCGAATGCTGGTGAAACAGACGAACGTGTTCGAGCTGAAAAGGGAGCGCTCCAAGCCTTCGCAACTTCTTCATGAAGCTCAGGAAGAAAGGGGGCAGGCTTGGATTCCGGAGAAGTGCGCTCACCAGGGAGAAAGCTACCATCCAGTCGAGTCCGAGAAGGGGGCTCCGGAGCGGACCACTCAAGGCCGAGGCTCGCCGCAGCCAGCGAGAGTACGCGCATCAGCTCCCTCTCGATGTTAGCTCTTCTGTTAGGTGTACGGGCAGGAAGCGCAAGATCCGCAGAGCTCGCCCAGTCTTCACTGCCCGAGGCTAACAGAGAGCACGAGTCATCATCCCCCGATGCGGCTTTAGAATCAGCTTCCTCTGCTGAAGCGGCGGCAGACAGCGGTCGCTGAGCATCAGGAAGTGATCCAGGCGAAACCGGTGAAGCAGGCGGGTGAACCGGCGAGCTTAGTCGGGCTGGAGAAGGCTCCGGGACCCGCTGAGAGCGGCGCTTCTTACGGTGCGGCAGTACAGCGGGAGATGCAGGCTCGGAGAATACTGCCAGGCGAGTCCTCAGAGTCACCATAGGCATAAGCTCGCAGTGAGCGCAGCCGCCGTCAGCGAGCGCGAGCGCTGCATGGTCTTCACCCAGGCAGGAGACACAGATGACATGACGGTCTCCCTCGCTGAGTGGGGCTCGGCACGAGCCGCATTTAGAAGGCATCTTGAAAAAGACGCGAGCTCTTTTACGAGTGTGTGTCGCAGGGCGAACACACACACACACAGAGAGTAAACAGAAAAAGGATATGGGCGCCGGAAGCGCAGCAGGAACGGCAGTCGAAGGCGGCGTGGGCCAGCAGCTTCCGTGAGTGACTCGTCCCGCTGAAGTGCTTCTCAGACGACGCGTTGCTTCTTCTCGTGATCCAACGATGCGTGCGCTTCGCAGAAGAGATGAAAAATCAGTGAATCAGCCTTTTCGAGCTCCTTTTATAGGACTAAGCCACGCCCGTTTCGGCGGGAAGTGGCGAGGAGGGCGCGAAGCGCCCTCATTGGCCTGACGTCACCACAGGCCTCGCTCGATAGGCTTATGCAGTTGCCGCAGAGCAGCCAATGAGCGAGCGAGCCGTCTCGCCCATGGCTGCGTGCTGCTGCAATGCGCTTTACATTATTTCAAAATTAAAGGATAATTTTTTGCTTCAGTATTTCGTGAAAAAGAGTTTTTCCCCTAGCGTTTTCAACGCAGTACGAGAGACCTCTCGTAAGAGAACCAGAATATAGAGGCTCACATACTGACACACATTAGGTTAAATACTTCAAGTGGATTAACAACGGGTTTGTTTAAGGTTAGGACAATATAGCAATTACATTTTTACAATTAAACAACTAAATAATTACTGAAAGAAATAATAAAAATACAGAATTGAATAGTTGTTGATATAAAATGGTATAAATTGCTAATGTGTAATACACGCGCGCGCACACACACACACACACAAAATAAAATAAAAACGCTGTCCTGAAATGACAGGAATACCCTCAACCGGGTTAGCAATGCAGTGTGAATCAATATGATTCAGACATCTCAGGAATCATAGAGCTTTTGACCAGAGTGCGAATTACCCCACCATAATTGGGGGGTACTGCCCCTTCACTTCTTCTATGACCATCATGGTCCACTACCATATCAATCCCCACCGTGATCGCCAAGTGCAACATGTGTTGTGCAACACACATACAAGGTCTAAACATGCGACAAACTGATAATCAGTAGGCTACAGAATATCTCATTGTTATTATATATCCAAAAGAGAACTGTTTTGATCAACTCCCAAAAGTTAGAAGTTAAGTGCACTGAAATACCATTCTAATTACTAGTAAAAGTAATACCTTTACAAGAAGACTATTGCCTATTTCAGGGTTTTTCCTGGCTCAAAATGAGGCGGAGGTGGTAAAATCATAATAATGTATTTTAATAATAAGATAATTAAATTTGTATTTTTTTGTAGATCATCATATAGCCTAATGTGTTTCCCACATTTTTTTGTTGGTGGAGCTTGGTACCTCTAGGGGGGTCCGGGGGCATACAAGAAAATTTTGTACATTTTAAAGATAAATTCATTAATCTGGTGCACTTTGAGTCACCCAAATCCACTATTAAAAATAAATAATCCACCCGCAAACCACCCATATTCTTTGATTTAGATATCTGCATCTGATCATCACATTACAATTATTCAAATTCTCAGTATTAAGCATGATAATATGGTAACATATCACACTGAAGTAGGCTGATTTAAAATGAACATTTATTTAAAATAAAAGTTCTTCTTTTGGCAAAATTACATTTCCTTAATAGCCTAAACAGAGGCTTTACTCTCTTCAAGCTTAAATTGTCAATGTTTCATTACATCACTGTTTGAAAACACTCAGAATAATTTTTTGTACCTTTATAAAGGGCATTTTCCCCTAATTTTATTAAATGTATGCTCCATCTTTCATTTCAAATTCTTAAATTTGATAAATATATTCAATTAAAATAATTAGACACTAGGCTGTTACCAATAAAATTAAATAATTTACATTGAAAAATTATAACTGTATTAAATTAGATTATTTTAAATATTTTTGAATATACAAATAAGGAATGTTGAAAAGAATGATACTTTATGAAACTAGCGTTTTGTCATTCAGCGCTGACACTTGCTTGAGAAGTTGAAGTCGTTCTCTATCTCCGTTGCTTCTAGCCACGGTGGTTAAAAATGGTACAGTCCACAATAGGGGTGTCTGAAATCCCTTTACATTAAAATGTTCCTACAGTGAAAATAGGAGTTGACTTGTATTGTAACTGTAATTATATTTTTTCACAATATCAGAAAAATTATCTGACCCCCCCAAAACTGATATTTCTGTCCCTTTGGGGGGCACTGGGTCTTCATTGGGGGGTATAGTACCCCCCAGTACCCCCTGTAATTCGAACTATGCTTTTGACCCAAGATGGCGCTCTATGCAGCGGTATGAACAATTTGTTTAATGAAATGGCAAGGGATCCAGGTTTGTGTGCTTAAATGGGTTTTATTTTTTGTCCCAGACAATGTCAAATATAAGATGTGGAAATAAATTTTCATTCTATAAAGACCTACACTACACTAAAAATTTATTAAAACAAAAGTGAAAATTACATTTGTACATCATAGTAAAAAACCTTTAAATAAATGATCACCAAAATGTGCTGAATTTCTATTATTATTAATCAGAAAAGGGCTAGATTAATTTACACTAGGGTGGAGAACCTGTTCACAGGAATGCAATATATTTCTCACATCAAAACATTAATTAAACATATTTGTATTTAAAATAATGGCTGAATCTGCTCGTTATTTGTAAATGTTTGATCCTATCTGCTGGACATGAGGATGCTGATACTCACAACTGGATTTCCAAGTGCAGTCGATGAGACTTGAACAGAGCCGAATAAAGCTGAAATTTGCTACACGTCTGTCTAATTTCAACCCCTGAATCAGTGAGTCTCAAACTGTGCATGTTTGATCATTTAACCGTCTAAAGGTCATGCGATTTACATCAAGTGGATGTTTGATGTCATTTCCTCTAACTGCTCTGAACAGTTGCTGCTGTTCGTGTGTATTGTGAAGTAATTCAGATGGTGAAGGTTTCTAAGGTTCATTCCACTCATAACACTCAATTTATTTTACTCTACAGACAAAGTAGCCTAATGTTCAGCTAAGTAAAGATTGGTCACATTTATTCATTTATTCTCTTTTTTTTTTCTTCCTGTGCTTACTCTTGCTCTTCATATCACAACTTTTGATTACGCTTATAAGTTCTGTGATGTCTGTGGTTCAAAAATATCACAGCTCTCCAGAAACTCAGCTAAAATACTCTATTTTTTAGCTTAACGTGCCATGGAAATGAGGCCCTTCACACACAAACTACATGCTTTTTGCAACATGTTTTCTCACACACAAGATGTTTGTCCACCAAACAGATCAAACCGTTTCTGAAGAGACCCGACCACAGCAGGTTTCAGTCTGACTCACAAGCTGAACTACATTGTGTAATGTGTGATGCAGAAACTTTTAACCTTGCACTTTGTTTTTTCCATTCACAACAATGGAATAAACTGAATAGGCATACAACCATTTTTAAATCACTAAAGTTATTAAGTTATATTTTTATTGAACACAATATGTTTCTATTTTGACATTTTTAATACAGTCAGACAACTATAGCTTTCAAAAAAGTGAATGTTAAATGTTTATATAACGTGCTAGGTAGTTACTTATTTACAATTAATTACATGACAACAATTGTAGTTAGTAGCAAAATCCATTACACTACACATTTAAGGTAATTTAGTCTAACTTGATTACTTTTAATTACTTTTGGCCTAACTCATTTGTCGAATTTTTTTTTAACAAGATAATCTTGTACCATATTAATAAAAAAAAAAATAATAATAATACAAAGAGAAAGAAAATATATGCCATTCTTTATTAGTTTGTGAGTACAATTAAAAGCTATTAAGTTATTCAATAATAAAAATGTAAAATTACAATAAACAATTTTAAAACAAAAGCAATCAAAATAAAAGACTCATTAAAATATATATTGTATTTGTTTACCTGCTTGTCATGTGACCATTAACTGACATCAGAGAACCGTGAATGTTATTTTATTATTTATTGCTATTATTATTATTAATATTATTGACATAATTGTATTATTGACCTAACTTATTAACTTACACTTCAAGTATATTAGGTCAAAGAGGTTCAGCTGACAAAAGCTGGGGATCCTTGAATTGCATGTATTATGAAATTACATGAATTGTGTTTGAAAGACAAAAGCCTTCCAAAGACAGTAATACTTGATTAAATGACACACTGATTGATAATTCAAATAATAATTGATGTGTTTGACGTCTGATTAGATATGGAGTGTTGCAATGTTGAAAAGACTTGTTAAAAGTGAAATTATTTAATCCAGTGATCAAATCCTTGGTCTCAGTTTTCAGTGATAGTCACAGGACTATTGGCTGGTCTGTGTGAGCAATTCCACAAACCTGGAAGACCTTCTGAACGTATATTAGCAGTATAGGCTTTTATAGAATGGAAAATTTAAAAGATAAAAAAAAATATTAGAGGGATTCAATGAGTTATGAATAATTTACTGCCATTGTGAGAATGACATGTAATTATATAATAATTTTTTTTGTTACTACCCATACATACATATATATATATATATATATATATTTATTCATAACACGTTCAGAGCATGTGAACTAAGAGCGTCAAACTCTGTCGGGGGAGGACTCACACACCAGACAACAGGGTGGGAGTTTTCAGCAGACTGAACCATTAAAAAAATATGCTTCACAAGTTTGTTTTGTTCTGTTTGTGCTGCTGGAGTCTGATGGGTAAGTTATAAAATATTTTTTTACAGTGTAATTTTTTTCTATTTCTGAGCAACAAAGTATTCTGTAGCTCATATTACATTATTTTCTGCTCTCATGTACTAGATTAATCAATATCATTCGATTTACTTACTTTGAATACCGGCCTCTGTTGTCACTGGAATTTTAAATTGAAATTTCCATGCCTTCTTTTGTGACTGGAAATTTATCTTGCTCAAAAATACAAAGCCTTCATTGAACTCAGTTCAATTCACATTTATTTATATTGCGCTTTTCGCCATACTTATAGTTTCAAAGCAGCTTTACAGAAAAATGCGTGATCAAAATGAGAAAATTTGGCAGTGGTGCATGTTGGACATCCAACATGTAGAGAGAGAAAAGCAAATAATTAGCGTAGCTGATGTTCATAACATTAATAAAGGATAATCATGTGTATTTGATCTAACTGTATAGGGTTATAAATTCTTGGCTAAAGAGATGCGTCTTTAATCTAGATTTAAACTGGGAGAGTGAGTCTCACCCACCGAACATATTCCAGAGTTAAGGAGCCAAATGTGAAAACGCTCTCCCTCGTTTAGTGGACTTAAAGATATTCTTGATACTATCAGAAGCCCAGAGTTTTGTGATCTTAAAGAGCGTGATGGATTGTAGGGAGATAGAAGATCAGACACAGAAGCTAAACTGTTTAGGGCCTTATGGGTCAGTAGCAAAACTTTGTAATTGATACAGAACTTAATAGGTAACCAGTGTAGAGATTATAAAATTGGTGTTATGATCATATTTTCTTGAGCTAGTAGCAGCTAATTTTGGACTAATTGTATCTTCTTTTTTTTTTAGTGAGGATGCAGGACAACCAGCTAGTAACGCATTACAGTAATCTTGTCTAGAGGTCATGAATGCATGAACTAACTTCTCTTCATCAGAAACAGATAGCATGTTCCGGAGCTTAGACGTTTATCTGAGGTCGAAGACGGCTGTGTTTGTAACATATGATGATTTTCAAAAGACAAGTTGCTGTCTAATATAACACCCAGGTCTTTAACTGAAGAGGATGAGGTTACTGTACATCCTTCCAAATACAAACTGTATTCTAGTAGGTTCTGTGTACATGTTTTTGGTCGAATAAATAATTCCTTAGTCTTATCTGAATTTAATTAAGAAAATTACAGGTCATCCAATATTTCATATCTTTAACACACTCTGTCAGAGATTTAATCTGGACGTGATGAAATATATAACTGAGAAATCATCTGTTTAAGAGTGTTAACTATTCAATGTTTTCTATATTACCAAGAGGCATCATGTATTTTGAAAATAGCAGAGGGCCTAACACAGATCCTTGTGGCACTCCATAATTCACTGATGAATACTTGGATTATTCTCCATTTAAATAAACAAAATGGTAACAGTCTGATAGATGCGACCTGAATGCCTGTACCTGAATACCAGTGTAATTTTGTAATAGTTCTAAGAGTATTTTAATGATCTATAGTCTCGGCCCTGGCTGCTTTTAAAGCCTTTTTATAACGGGAAGTGCTGTCTTTCCACTCAATTCTAAAGACCTCTAGATGAGTTTGTTTCCATTTGCGCTCTAGATTACGAGTTTTTCCTCTTGATAGCGTGAGTAATACTGTTGTACCATGGTGCAGTACTTTTCTCTCTGACCTTTTTCAATCGGATGGGTGCAACAGTTTCTAATGTAGAGAAAATGGTGCAAATGCTTGTCATTTCCTCTTGTTCATTTGTGTGTTTGGGGACACTGAGAAGCTGAGACAGATCAGGTAGGCTATTAGTGAATCTGTCTGTAGTGTTTGGGAGAATTGTTCTTGTTGATAACACTGCGCAATATGGAAAATTTCTGCAGTACGCAGTATGTAAATTACAAGGTAGTGAACAGTGACACCATCACTTTGCGGTTGAATATCTATATCGGTAGGATTGGTTCCTTGCAATATAATTAAATCTAATGATTAAAACGATGAGTGGGTCCAGTGACGTTTTGTTTTACCAAATATGAGTTTAGTAAGTCTGTAAACGCAACCCTAACACGTTATTTGTATTATCTACGACGTGAATGTTAAAATCTCCGACAATCAGCTTTATCGACGTTTAACCACTTCCAAATCCCAGGCATCTTTTGATAAGTTTAAAATACATTAACCCTTGTGTTATGTTGGAATTCTGTGCACTCCCCTTATGGTCCGGGTCAAATTGACCCGCATTGGATTCAATACAATTCCTCAAAAATCACACTATGAAAAACAACAAAGATTCAGGTTCAAACTGTAAACTTTTAATATCAGCATTTGTCAAATATTCCAAAAAATATATATCTGAAGATATGATTTAATGAAAATGTTTTTTAACCATTTTTTAAAACTATTTAAAATTTGAATATACGTTATATTTATATATATTTGCATATACATTTTTTTATAATTTTTTTTTTTTTTTTGCTTAGAACATCATAACTGAACAATTAATCATTTAATCTGAGCTAATTTTTCCTGCTGTCTATGTCGAAGTCTCAATATATTTCAGATATCTTGAATATATAAATGAGAGCTTATATTACTATCTGTGTCTGTCAAAAATGTTCATATGTAATTTGCAATTAATTCTGAACACCATGATTTAGCTTTTTCAAGTGTGTTTGGTTTGGGTTAGAGCACTTTTAGATACACTTACACTTTAGAAATGGAGTTGATACCCTGACATACATAAAATAAATGTTTTTATTTTGTGTCTGTACAGTTGCTTTTGAATAGCTGCTGATGGACATCACAAACGTAATAGTAATTTTGTTTGTATTTGTCAAAAAAATAAATAAACACCAGTATGTTGAAACTTTGCATGCATGTTCATGATGATAAATGAGAAAAAGTCACAAAATATATAAAAAAAAAAAAAAAGGTTTAATATTATTTCAGGTAGCTTGAAAAAATAAATGATAGGTAATTTTTACCATCTGTGGCTGACAAAATATTTTTCTGTATTGAAATAAGTGTGGAAAAACTATTTTTTTAGCTTCATAAGGTAGTAAAAAAATAAAATAACAAAATATAACCAAGAAATGTTATTATTTTGGGTCCGTACAGTTGCCTTAGAGCGTTAAAATATGCGGGTCAAATTGACCCGCGAACATCACGAAAGGAACAGTAATTTTGTTTGTATATGTCAAAAAACACCAGCATGTTGAAACTTGCATGCATGTTCATGATAATAAATGAGAAAAAGTCACAAAATATCAAGAAAAAAAACATAGGTTAACCAGTATTTCCAACAACTAGAAAATCTAAACGGGTCAAATTGACCCGCAACATAACACAAGGGTTCATATCCAGGGACGTGCACAGGGGGGTTGCTCAGGTTGCCCGGGCAACTGCCCATATGCCCTTCTCGACTCACGTTGCCCTTCCAAGGGGGAAATAAATAAATAAATAAAAAGTACAATGGATGCAGAATTTCACGTAGGCATAGATAAAAAAAAAAAAAAATCGCAAAGCCTCATTCAATTCCATTCGGGCACCGAAAGTGAAAGTCAGTAGGGGAAGGGCAAACTCTGTTTATGTGGCTGCAGCGCTGCACGCGACCGGCACCTGAGCTGAGCCTGCATTAGCGGCCCTAGAAGGAGATTATCGCGGTTGTCGGGTGAGACTCAACGTTGTCGGAAAAAGTGAGTTTGTGATGTATAACAAACGAACAATCATCATCAGGGTTCCAGACTGTGACCATTTTTTGAGAATGTGCGAGTTAAAAATTGTATGTGGTCGCATTTGTGCGAGTGCATGGTCATGTACTACTCAGTTTAATTCACGCATGAATTTTCCTGCATTGAACTTGTTTTAAGCGCCCGCCAAAGTGAATTTTTGTCCCGCCAAAGTCTTATTTGATCGGTGAGTAATGTAGATGAACTGCTGCGCTTATGACAGCGCATGTTTAACTGAAAGAACGAGCAGAGAGAGAGAGAGAGAGCGAGAGAGAGAGACCCGATTGCGCGCGCGCTCTCTCTTTCTTCGGAGCCAGGCGAAAGTGTAAACAAGACCGTCTCCAAACTAAGCGCTGTCTTGCTCTCTCTCTCCCTCGCACATATTAATCAAAATAAATCGACACGGTGGTAAAAGGTCGGGAGACCAAAAGTTTCATGTGGAGCATTCTGAGATTTTTTTTCTCTCCTGAATTACCGCTGGGTGTGAATTGTGCTAAATAAGTTGCCTTATCTTCTCTGAAAAGCGTTCCGGACATTCAGCTGACATAAAACAACACTTTAATCAAACGAAAAAAACTATCCAGTGATGAAATGTTTTCTGTGTTGACACAAATCTTGGATGTCCATGTCCTAACTGCTGGGATAATCACACAGCGCGCATGACACGTCCAATTCGCGAACTAATGACTCCTTTGAACCGATTCATTTTAATGAATGGTTAAAACAACTGCTCTTTCCAGCAGTGAACTCAGGAGACGTCTGAATCGGTGTATAACTAATCAGTAACACTTTACAATAAGGTTCTATTTATTAAATTACATAAAAAGTACAGTTTGCTTACTCAAGCTTAAGCTTTAAAATAAATAAAACCTCTTGTTTTTTTTAAAAAGCATATGACTGCATTTTTCCACACAGTGCTATCAAGAAGAATCGTTAAAGAATCGGATCGATAATCAGAATCGTCAGTGGCATTATTATTGATCAAATCTGTGTTATTAGTACTAGTTAAGGTGATTGAGTGCTGTATTTCAGTGTTTTACTTCTTTGCGTATATATACAGTATTTTAATAAAGACCCTGTAATTCTCAGTCCTTCATATAGCCCTTTTTTTTGGAGGTGGGGGGGGGGGGGGGGGGGGGGCTTTTTTCAGGTCAGAGCAACTGCCCCTCAAAATTCCTGTGCACGTCCCTGTTCATATCTGTTTTTTTCATAAATCTCACCTTTCACTTTGCTTTTGTGTCTTTGCTGCTGTTCTGGATGTTCTTCGGTTCATATTTAAACAATTAAACCTGATTTCAGGCTTTATAAACCATCAGGAGCTTTAATCTGTTCCTGTTCATGTTCTCCAGGTGTGTTTTGGGCCGAAACAAATGAAATACAGTCAGTGTCAGTGATGGAGGGAGATTCTGTCCTTCTACACACTAATGTTACCGAAATACATAAAAACGACGACATAGATTTGAAATTTGGAGCCAACAACTCTTTGATAGCTAAAATCCTAAGAAAGGAACTAATCTGTATATTTGATGGTACTGATGGGAGATTCAGAGACAGACTGAAGCTGGACGATCAAACTGGATCTCTGACCATCACAAACATCACAACTGAACATGCTGGAGTTTATCAACTAGAGATGAATAAAGCAAAACTGACATCAATAAGATTCAATGTTTCTGTCTATGGTGAGTAGAGATCATTTATCCAATCATTCACATATACAAAAACACACTATCATCACACTAAACACTCAACACACTAAACCATATTTTTGTTTATTCTCTCATGTTTTCCAGCTCGTCTGCCTGTTCCTGTCATCAGTAGAAACTGTTCTTCATCATCGTCATCATCAAATTGTTCATTGGTGTGTTCATCGGTGTTGAATGTGTGTGATGCGACTCTCTCCTGGTTCAAAGGAATCAGTGTATTGTCCAGCATCAGTGTGTGTGATCTCAGCATCAGTCTCTCTCTACCTCTGGAGGTGGAATATCAGGATAAAAACACCTACAGCTGTGTGCTGAACAATCCCATCAGCAACCAGACCACACATCCGGACATCAACACACTCTGTCACACATGTGCAGGTACATCTGTGGTTTATTTACTGACCTGATCTCTGTTTTTTTGTTGTAGATCAGACTGGCACATTCACTTCTATCTTTATCATTACAGAACCAGACCCACAATCTCCTTCACAACAAGACTCGCCTCTAAAAGTGTTGATCTCTGCTGGATCTCTGTTGATTGTTGCTATAGTCATTGGGATCTTCTGCATCTGCAGGAAATGTAAAAACTTATCAAGTGGCATTAATTAATTTTAATTAATCGCATGTAATTTAATAATTGCATTGCAAAATGCATACATTTGAGCCTTATAGAATATGCTGTGAAAAAACAGATTGATTTGAGATTGAGTTTTGTTGTTTTATTATTCTTTATTATTCTATTCTATAACAGTTCAGACTCGTGATGAAGAAATAACGTATGCAGAGACAACGTTCTACAAAGGAAATCGACACAAACCGGTAAGATATAAAGCAAGGTTACTAAACAGTGTTGCACAGGGTGTAAAATCTGTGATGATTCCTGTGATGTGTTAGTCCTAACACAAAATTATTGTTACCTTAAGTTGAAGTGTATTATGTGAACATAGTTTTTGTTTTGAGCAGTGAACAGTGTATATTTTAGCAGAAACTCACTAAATTAAACCATCTAACAGGAAACTAATGCCTTCAGGAAATGAAGGTCACAATTCTGCTCGTTTGCACGACATTCCATGAGAAAATGTGCTTTTTAAATCATTCAATGACCATCAAACCTGCTTTATAACACCAGTATTTACACTGTCCATCTTTTTTTCTGTCACAGATTAAATGTTTTTTTCAGCAAAATCATGTATCAGATCATATTTTTTGTGTCCAATTTGGGATTACTTTAATTTAAATATTTAGTAGTCAGAGGATCACACAGCTATTGTTAATAATGCATTAACACAATTTAAATTTTTTCAGCTTACATTATATTAATATTTTGCATAGTGTTAGGCCTATGCAGTTCATGGTGAAAAAAGAAAAAAATATGCAACTAAATGACCTTTTTGAGGTACAACATCTTGCCACTGGGACAGTACCCTCAAATGGATCTGTACCTTAGTTACCCCTAAATGGTTCATAACCAGTGCCATAAGAGCACACATACCTTAAAGGATCATCAGATGCAAAATTCACTTTTGTGTTTGCATAACCTAAAAAAGTCTAAACACTCAATAATCAGGCCATTTGGATTTTCTGAGCACTATGATGTCATAATGCTCATGCTCCGCCCACAACCGATGACAGATTGTCCCGTATTAGCCTATTTCTGCCCTCAGCTATTCGACACCCCCCATGGAAGAGAGGGGTGGGGTGAGCAGTTGCTCATTATTATTTAAAGAGATATGCACCAAAACGGGTCGCTGTGAACAAAGCTGTTTTTTAGGAGGTGAAAAGGGTTTGAGGGTGTTGTTTTACACAACCATTGCTGAGGAATTTTAACCAAAGTATGTTACAAACTTTACATGAAGACCCGGCCTAAAGAATCATACCAACTTGTAGAAAATGGGCATCTGATGACCCCTTAAGGGCACATTTTACTACTCCAAGGTATTATAATTACCAACAGTGTAATATTCCTCAATATTTGAATAATTTTGTTATTTTGTGTCACCACTTGATGCCAAATGTAAAACTTATGCAAAACTGATAATTCAATCTCAATCTGCTTAATGTTAGCTTAGCAGTAAGAAGAAGATAAATGTTTTGATAACATTGCATCCCTGTTTATATTTCACATTGAATCTCAATCAATCTTCAGGATGCCACATTTTTAACATGTAAAATATTATAGCTTGTGATATTTTTCACAGAAAGTTGAAGAGGAGGATCATGTGGTTTATGCACCTGTCGCCATGAGATGATCAAACTTCAGTGTTTTTCTAAGTCCCAAATCCAGCTGTTTCATCCCTTCATTCAAAAACTCTTGAAACAACCTCAGATTCAAAGTCTACGGTTGAGTTCTTGGATTGGTAAGATTCACCACAGCAACAATTCTGACAAAAAAAATAAAATAATAATAATAATAAATAAATTACATGAATGTGTTATAAAAAACTTAAGACTTTTATTTTGAGTTTGATTAATTTTCTAAAAACCTCAAATGAATTTGCTATGCAATATACTGTTTAATAAATTATCAAAATAATTAGACGCATAGACGCATTTAAGTATTTTTATGTTTGATTCTTGGGATAGTTGAGCCTAAAATTCTTTACTCACACGCATGTCATTCCAAACCTATAAGACTATCATTCATCTTCGGATCAAAAATGAAGATATTTTCAATATTATACTTTTGTCCATTCATTAAAGTCTATTTATAAATAAAAAAATAAAAAAAAATCTTTAAAATTCCAGAACAAACCTCTGGTTCTTGAGCATTAAGCATGCAGATTGAGCTTATGTTTTCCATATTTGATGAGCTCTATGTATGTGCATTGATCAATGTTTGTATTTGCATGAAGGTAAAATAAAATATGTTCGTCATATAAAAGTGGTCGTGTCTTCAAACAACTTTAAACCGCTCGTTTCAAATTGATTACTTTTATGATGTCTTTATGCACCTTCTGAAACTTGAAAATAATGAGAGAATATTAAAACATCTTAATTTTTTGGGTCTGAAAACTAGAGATCTGCAAACCATAAATGTAAAACATTCATCAGAACAAGTCAGAGTGAACCATGCTTCATTCTGTGAAATGTGGTTTGACCTAGACAAACAGGTTCTGCATGAGAATGTCTGTATGCTGAATGTGTGTGAGTTTGTGTTTAAAGGTGTCAGTTTTATGTCTGTGTGACTAGCAAGTGGCTGAAGGTGTTTTTTCCATTTCTGCTCATATGTTAGCAGTTTTACTTCTGCTACCACTGGAATGTCCTCTAGTGTCAAGACCAGAAATTTGCAGGTTTAAGGACTAAAAATGTTAAAAATGTAAAGTATTAATCCAATCAGAGTTTAAATCACATTCTAGAATGTACAGATTCACAATGATCGCTCTAATAAATCAGTGTAACTTTCAGTTATTTCCGAATACAAACTTCAAATTCAGATTTCAGCTGTTGAGTCAATCAGATGTTTTTAATGGCATTTATCACACAGACATACAAATAAGTTACAAGTTCCTTTAGAAAATGAAATGGACAAAAATATTCATCTTTTTGTATAGCCTCAAAAGGATTAGACGCGTATGAAATTAGGATATAACAGGATTTAGAGGTGTTCTGTCCAAGAACAAGGTGGGAGAGACTAGACTGACCACTCAAACGAAGGCAAAAAATTCCATCACCCAGGGAGATTGTCATACAAACACAGCGAATAGAAAAGAAAACATCTGAAATATAGCCCATCTTGAATGAAGAAAACATGGAGAAAACGCATAACATTCGCATGGGTCAGGGCAGGGATGCAAAACGTATAGCTTGCAGGCCAATTAAATGAAATATAAGTGCACATAGTTCATGTTCAAGTTCACTTTATTTGTATAGCACATTTACAACAGCCATTTGGCTGACCCAAGTGCTTTACAGAACAACCAGATTAAAAGATAAAACCTGCATAACACATAAAACACAAATAAGAGCAGCAAAGCTAAGCGAAACCTTAAAACAGGAGGGACAAAACAGTATCAAACTCAAAACATAGTAAAACAGGAGTAGCAAAACCATATCAAACTCAAATATAAAATAGTAGAACCAACCTCAGAGAAGAGATCAACATACTAAAGAAAACAGGTAGCAGGCACATAGCACAGGTACATAGCATTAAAAGCTATTAACACTAAGTGAAGATAGAACATTGTCATTTAAAAATGGTTTATTATTATAAGCTAAAGCAAAAACAATATTCAGATAACAACTTAATCACATGAGGGGACACCCAAAAAACAAAACACGTGAAAGTGATAATCTGATCGGCAGCACTTAAAATATCACAAATGTTTTGTTTAAAATTAAATTTTTGAAGTATTAGTTTCAATGTAATTCATTTTCACACATTTCAATTATATATATATATATATATATATATATATATATATATATATATATATATATATATATATATATATACATCCTTAAAGGCCTGGAACGTAATAAACCCTCTCAGAGGAATGTTTCAGCAACCAAAAGGTAAATTAATTTTCAAGCTGGTGGATTCTGGTTTTGTGGTGGTGTAGCGGTTTATTTTTATTTTTTTATAAAAATGGTTGATCAAATGCAGCTTGCCGGTTAAAATAGTTAAAGATTGGTTTGTTCCAGAAACATTTTTGTTATGCTTGTTGAAAGTCTCCTCATTTCCTGATATCATCCTGATGAAAAGTTAAGTGGTCTAATTGTATTTATATGCATCAACTGTGGAAGGCGTAGGACTATAAAATGTTCGTCCAATCATTGCATTCGTCCAATGTCCTGAATGGCTGAACCCACCAAAACATCTAAATTCACCAGAAATTCAATCAGAATTTAGACACAGATAGTATTAAGATTGTTTTAAATCAATGCCCAAATCATAAAAAACAGGTTGAGGTTTGATAACTGATTTTAAGGTGTCAGTTAGCCACCATTAAAATGGGTCATACCATAAGCAGTGGAATTACGCTAGAAACCCTCGCTTATTTAAAAACTTGCATTTATTGCATGGACGGAGCAAGAAAATTATGTATGTGTATAACATGCATAATTATGCATAGTTCAGTTGAAACCTTCCCCCCGTTGGCTTGCAGTTAAACTGAACGTACGAGACAAAATACATCTGCTTAAATAACAACACGGATCGAAAGATAAACAGTGAATTCTTACTTCAGTTACGGGCCATTCACACGCATGTCAGAGCAAGTCTAGAGACGTGTAGTTGAACTTACTTTAAAAGGAACACACCGACTTTCTGGGACTTAAGCTTATTCACCGTATCCCCCAGAGTTAGATAAGTCCATACATACTGTTGTATTACAAATTTATGAAATGTTTAATTTAGGTTACAACAGTAAAAGTTGAGTACATTGAAGTTAGCATTTTAAGGTTAGGTTAGGATAATAGTAACAACAGTTTCTGCCAGTCCTGTTTTTCTCTATTGTAAGTCACCTTTTGTCTTTAATGGCTCTGGAGTCCCAGTTTCACTCAGAGCCACAGCCCAGACATTGAATCGTTGGGCTGATTGGATTAGCACATATGCGTTTGAATGGTTATGCTGATTGGATTGAGATTGGCCAGACCCTCAGTCTAGGGTGTTACCTAAACCTGTTACATGCTTTGTTTGAATTTGTCTCCACCTTCAAAAGTCCCTTCTCCTAAAATGCCTATAAGATACCATGTAAAGTTCCCTTAGTTAGATAATGTTGGATTCCTGCAGCCACGTCAACGCGAAGTCCTCAATAAAGAATAACTTTGTTTGAACGTGATCCCAACGTCTCCTGGTTTTGCGTCGATGAAAGAAAACTTTCCAACAGAATACCCTTCTCATCTCTGTGAATCACTCCACAGAAGTAGCAGTGCTTTGCCTTCTGAGAATATAGTTCCCAGTATGTATACGGTTAGAAGATGTTTGTGTCTCATGTGACCTTGTTATTCGTACACGCTGTGACTATACAAATCACAAACTTGTAAAAAGGAAAATGTTTGTGTTATTTTGTCTCTTATTGGGAGCAGTATGCTAGCTGGAGCCATTTACCTCCAGTCTTTGTGCTAAGCTAGGCTAGCGGTGGGTGCGTCAGAGAGTTCCAGCACGCACGGAGATGAGAAGGGTATGTATGGACTTATCTAACTCTGGGGGATACGGTGAATAAACTAAAGTTCCAAAGAGTCGGCGTGTTCCTTTAACTTCAGCTCTGCATTTTTAGAACACTGCGTCATTCACGAGACACACCAAAGTATGAACGCGGGACATAGATAAACTGAATAAGTAGCATAGTGAAATGTGAAAACATATTCGTGAGGCCTACATGACATGGTTACATGCCATGTACAGTTAAGCCTTTCCACTGCACAAGACAAACGACAGCCGTCGGACCGGAAGTCATTAATTTCCAATGGACAGTAGTACGGGAGCCGCATGGAGTTCCGATCATATGCGTATGCGGAAAATTCGGATCCGATTTAAGCTTCTGATGCATTTAAATATCTGAATTTCTGTGGCTAGACCGTATGCGACTAGTTGACTGGATGTGATGAATTACTATGAGCGCGAAGCTAGAATTACCAATATTCTAACACTTTAACGTCATTCTGTAAACGCTATTTCTGTAAAATCTCGGTTATTAATAATTATGTCAGAACAAATTATTTTATAATTATTAAATCAATATTTATATTGAATAGCTCTATACAATCTACTATGTTTTTATTTTAGATGTATTGAGGGTCATTTGTTTTGTGTGGATATATTCATGCATGCATTGCATTCATTAAAATCATTAATGTTACCATTGTGAATAGCCGAGGGTAACGGTTGCTTCACGACCAATTTCAAAGTTCTGTGCGACTGCCGCTAGGGGAAGAAATGTGACAATCGTATGCGAATGTCGTGTGCAGTGGAAAGGCGGCTTTAGACAGACGTCAGCACAGCAACCAAAACAGCAGCTGTCTTTTACAGTCCCTCCTGAATCAAACAATGAGCTTATGTAGCATTCACACCATAACTAGGCTACTGTAGTTTGGAAGAGATGGAAACCCGTGACGTAATAATCGGAGCGGTCTGTGTGTTTGCTAGGAGGCGTGGCTTTGGAGACACTCTGAAGGGAGGATCTCATGCTTTCAAAGCTTTTGAAAGTCTTTACCTAAGCTTTTTAAATGTTACGATTTTCGTACTTAGCACCATAATATTATTAGGTTTTTTTTCTATTAACAGCAACAATACCAGTAACACTTACAGTATCAGTAGTGCAGACTCAATTCAATGCCTGAACACCTGTTATTTGATTCACAGCGGTCTTGGAAAAGCGCACATTAGTGCACAAGCTCATTTCTGTGAAGAGCAGGTGTTTCAGCTGTGTTCATCTTGGCAACATATTTATGTAAACAATCAATTCTAACGGAATGAAGCCAAATGGGACAAAAGTAGTATTTCAGTGCATTAATGGGTCTTATCAGTGCTTGAACTGGGCTGTGAGTGCTCAATCCAACAATGCAGCTAATAATTATTTTTATCTGTCATACCGATGATTCTGATCATTTACCTTAACCAGGTTTGAGACAAGTTAACGTGTGCCCTCTGTAGACATTTTTCATACATTTATCATTATTAATCAGCAAATGTAGAGCATTTCATAATAAACAGTGTTAGAATTTGGAAAATTATTTAGAGATGGCAAGTCTGCCTCAGTCCCCAAGGCCTTCTATGTGCCATTCACAAAAGTGTTTCAATGTAAAATAAATAGCCTGTTAAAACATCTGATCTAACCTTTTTATATTCATATCCAGTTAAAACATCTGATCTAACCTCTTTATATTCATATCCAGTTTTTTCAGTAAACATTTTGGGGTAAAGTTTTGGTAAAAATTCTAAGTCATCACTGTGTTTTGGCTCTCTGGGCCCAAGATTCTCATCTTTGATAACTATTATGAGTGTTTTTTCTTTTACGAAGTACTACACCTGTGTCAATGGAAATATGACCGTTCCAAAAAAGTCTTGTCCTGACCTCCGCTGGGAAGGAAATATAGAGACCGGACCTGTTGTAACTTTAATTGAATACCCCTGATCTTTATACTGGATCTCTAGATCTTTAAAAATGTCAACAACTCACTGTTCTATTGCTTGTAAATAGTTTCTTTGTTCCTCGTGTTATTACTGGTATGCGGTTTAATTGTCTTTTTTGAAGAAATGCTTTTATAACTTAATATTTCACTTTCATGTTTTAATCTGTTATTTAAATGACTAATAACAAATATCAAATTAGTTTTTGCGGTGTTGAAATTCGTGTTGAGGTGAAATTTCACTGGTATTGGTGCCAACTATTGTAATCTTGGTATCGTGACACTATTTCTGTGAGCAACTTACAATAAAGAGAGGATAGGAAACAAAAGAAAATCTCTCGTTTCCCATCTTCTCTTCACTTTCCTTTTCAGTTAAAGTATCAGAATAATTCATGTTACATTGATGTCTCACTGGCAGCTTCAGGCTCAATCTCAGTCTGATTCTGAGACAAGTTATTGGTGTTCATCCCTAGAGCGTCAGTCTGATTAGAGGACGTCTGACTGGCATCATCCATCAGAATCCCATTCTGATTCAGGGACAAATCTTTAATACCATTCGCCTGCAAGAAAACAGATTACCAGAAAGTGAAAAATTAACAGGATGAATAATTCAGTTACACAAAACAATATACTAGAGACTATGACCTGTGTGCATTTCGTATGATTTTTGCAGAATGTATGGTGGATTTCTTTTCCTAAATATTGTGGGATGATTCTCATAATGCATCTGGTAAACTGCATTACACTGTCATCTTCTGTACTACAATAACAGTGTCATGGCAAAAAACATTGGCAACCTTGCACTTTATTTTTCAAATCCAAATTAACCCTAAAAATAAGCTGAAATTGATTCAGAAAATAATTTGGGAGTTTATATAAAGTGACATTAATTATTACTATTAATTTTGCAGTTGAAAGTTAACATTATTTTTTTCCAAACATTCTGCACATCTAAAATGCTTGAACTATTGTACTGGTAAGTATTTCTAAATTATTTAGTTTATTTTAGAGATGCACCAATGCATTGGTCAATAATCAGTATCCGATTGTTTAAAAACAGGCAGTGATCAGGGCCGATTAAATCCTGTCAATCAAAAGGGTGCGGAAATACATGTTCAGAATGCAACTCATACTGTGTGTGAAGAAAATCTCTCGTGTTTATCGAAATTACACAGATCCTACAGCAGGGTCATATAACAGGCTACAGTATATAAATATAATTGTGACAATATTATTAAATAATTCTAATTATATAATAATATAAATGTATCCATACCACCATTTATTATAAAGTAAATTAGTACAAGAGCAGTGCTGTCCTATTGGTTTAATGTAGTGATTTCTGAATCTAACCAAGTAAAACACAAACATGTTGCCAACTTGCAGATCTGAATCTAATTTTTATAGTCAGACAAATTCAGTGAGTATCTTACCTGATCATTGTGCTGCATCCTGGTGTCTGTTTGAACAATTAAAAAAACTCAATTAAACACATTACTAGGGTTATTTAGAATAATCTTTCAAAAATTCTTTCTTTTTCATCTTGTTAATTCAGCTGTATGTAATTTAGTGATGGGCAGTTCAACAAATCGTTCTTCTGAACCAGTTCTGGATGAACCAGTTCACCAAATTGAACTGAATTGTCTAAAACAGTTGTGGCTCAAGTCAGCACTGATGCACGGTTATTTAGCCTAAATTAAACTCAGTTTCGGATGTGCCTGACAGTCACTCAGACTCAAAATGGGTGACCTCATTTGGGGAGGTCGCTAATTTATATTTAAATGACTGAACAAGATGAATGACTGTGACGATGACAGTGCTCAGATACTGCTTCATGATCAGCCTGAAGAGCTTCTCCGGCGCCAGAATAATCGTTGACATTGCCATGCTTTAAAAACTGTTTGATATTTGTACTTCACTTAATACTTACAATATGTATTTTTTCGCTGCTAAGCTCTTCAAAACAATAACAAAGGCGTGTATCTAAATGAGTGTGAAATCTTGGAACTTGTCGTCATGCCGATGGATCTAACGTTAATAATGTTTGAGGGGAAATATGGATGAGTGAAAACATTGATGTTTTTAACATGACTGTGGTATGAAGCATGGCTCGATTGCTGATGAGAGATATCAGCGCAACACACGAGTCCCATGGATATAAAAGAATGAGGACATTTCATTCTACCGAACTACCCGCAAGTGCTGAATTACTACTCGACGAATTTACCTTGAGGTAACACAGCGCTGTTTCACTTGGTCTACACCAGTGGTTCTCAAACTTTTTTGGTTGCACCCACCTTTAAACCTTTAAAAACATCCGGCCTGACAGTAGCCTTGAATTCTGACATGAGCTTCCTGCTTTCTAGCATTATCTCTATTATTAACTTTTTTTGTTTTGTTGCAATTATTCTGCTTATTGTACTGAGATACACTGATATATACTGATAAAAAAGTATTAAACATTAGTCCCAAATTCACACATTCTGTTTACAGTGTCTACGAACTGTCTGAAAGAAACAGTTAATAGATAAGTATCGGACTTCCCATCACTAAAGTTATACTCACCTTTCCTTCTTTCTTTACACTTCCAACAAATCACAGCAGTTACAGATGCAGCCACCAGCAGAACAGCAGCACTTATTCCTGCAGCAGCAGCTGAAGACAGACCTGAACCTGGAACAGCTGAAGACAGACAGTCATTATTATTCATCAGAGTGACTGATAATCAATTTTACCACTGTCTTTTTCTCATATTTACACGTATCTACGTTGGTCATCAGATTTGATGGTTGCTCACTTGATGTGAAGGTGATCTCAATTACGAAGTCAAAGCTCACTTTCTCAAATATCCACAGCAAAATCTCCAGTGTTGAAATCCTGGTGTAAAGAGTTAAATTTCTGGTGTTGAATTTCAAGGGATTAACACTGCTAGTGTAAACCGCACCCTCTGGCTGGTGTAAATATGTAGAGTTACTAAATTTACACCGAGAGAGTGTTATTAGTTACATCCGGGACATTTACGCGCTGGGCGCGACGAAACAACCTGAAACTTTTTTCACAGACGCCATTTTCTTTGACTCGCAGTGTTTTAGTGTTTTATCGCATTTATATATGCATTTTATACAATTTTATTACATTATATTGTTTTATTACAATATGTATGTGCTGTGAACGGCTAAATCGTTCTCAGAAAGGCATGTTGACGCGCGATGCGGAGCAGACCAAGATGAGGTTGCTTTTAAACAGAGAAACGACGAAAGTAAGTGTTTTATCTAATTTACATTATGTATTTTATAACATATTGATTTATAGAGAAATTTAAATGCTCTGCGTGTTTAAACGAGCCGAAACCTTTCTCAAAGGCGACATCTTTGACTCAATACGGAGCTGACGACGAGAAGGTTTGCTTGTAACGTCAACAGGGAAAACACCCAAAGTAAGTGTTTTTAACCTAATTTACAACATGTATTTCATGGCATTATAATGTTTTATAACGATATTTATGTGATGTGCGCCTAAACCTTTCTCACAGACTAACGTTATGCCCTGCATCTTCTTTGACTCGTGACGCAGTGCAGACGCGGAGTTTGCTTTTAACGGTGAAAACACAGAGTAAGTGTTTTAACTCATTTACAATACGTATTTTATAATGTTATTTTGTTTTATGACAATATTTGTGATGTGCAAATATCATAATGTATTTATCCTCAAACTATCTTTTACTTTCATTTTATCTGAAAAACAAACTTTCTTAGAATGTGTAAGTAATTCTTTAAGATTATGTTTATGAAAATGTATTTATCAGATTCAATTTTGGTTGATATTTGAATATGCTTTCATGTTTAAATGTATTGATTGTGTTATTTGTGTTTGCTAGGAGCATTTCCATGCTGCACCATGAGGCTAACCAGGCTGGGTCTTTAAAGGCTGTAACGTTACAGACTAGAACCTGGTGAGGGTCAGATTTTACAGATAACATATGAGATTATCATGTGCATAAACATTAAAAAAAAATTATAGCTTTGTTGCTAATTGGTATAACTAGATTTTTTGTGTTTCATAACAATCATTTTGAATTTATCCAGTCAAATTACTTTACAAAAGTTACTTTTCCTTAAATAAAATTAGTTTTCAAACCAATTGTTTTCATGATTTGACAGGTAGATGTTTTCTTGGTTTTTAATTTTAGACTCAACTGATTGGGAAATCTCTGCCCATCACCTGCCTCCGACATCACAAAGCCACAAGAAGGGAACGAAGATTATTCCGTCAGCTGACTATTTAGTGAGATTTCTTAAGGTGCGTGTCTAAATTTATTCCTAAAGGGTTAGTTCACCTACAAATGGAAATTGTCATTACTTACCCTCATCTCGTTCCAAACATGCAAGACTTTATTTCATCTTCACAACACAAATGAGGATATTTTTAATGAAATCTGAGAGTTTCCCGTCCCTCCATTGACAGTCCACGCAAATACCACGTTCAAGCCCCAGAAAGGTGTAAAGGTACATCATTAAAGTACTCCATGCGACTCCAGTGGTTTAACATACATTTTATTAAACTACGCAAGTGCTGTGTTTGCAGCAACAAAACATTTACCACTTAATTTATAAAATATTAATTTCCAACATGCGTTGTTAAGTGAGCGTGCATCGAAGATTAATAATTTGTAAATGAAGTTGAGTTTTTGTTGTTGTTGTTTTTTCGTGCAAACAAAGCACTCTTGTTGCTTCATAAAATGTTTTGAAGTTAAACCACCTGAATCACATGGATTACTTATGATTTCCTTTATACCTTTCTGTGGCTTTGGAAGTGATAGTTGAATAGGCTGTCGATGAAGGGACAGAAATCTCTTAGATTTTATAAAAAATATCTTAAAGGGATAGTTCGGCCAAAAATGATATTTAACCCATGATTTACTCGCCCTCAAGCCGTTCGAGATGCATATGTCAATCTTTTTTCAGACGAACACATTTTCAGTTATTTTAGAAAATGTCTTCGATCTTTCAGTGGTTATAATGTGAAGCTATGGGGTCCAACTCCTTCAAGTCCAAAAATGTGCATGCATCCTTCACAAAAGTAATCCATCCGGCTCCAGGGGGATAAACGAAGGCCTTCTGAGGGTAATTCGTGCGGTTTTGTCGTAAAAATATACATATTTACTGGCTGCGCTGTCACGTTCGTTTTATGTCACAATGCTTCCTACGCTACGTCCTACGTCATACGCCAGCATCCATCTCCGTGAACGCGTGTCGACTGTTGCCGGAAGCCAGTTATTTTTGTTTATAAAGTTTTAAATATGTATATTTTTACAACAAAACCGCACGGATTACCCTCAGAAGGCCTTCGTTTATCCCCCTGGAGCCAGATGGATTACTTTTGTGAAGGATGCATGCACATTTTTGGACTTGAAGCAGTGGACCCTATTGCTTCACATTATAACCACTGAAAGATCGAAGACATTTTCTAAAATAACTGAAAATGTGTTCGTCTGAAAAAAGATCGACATATGCATCTCGAACGGCTTGAGGGTGAGTAAATCATGGGTTAAATATCATTTTTGGCTGAACTATCGCTTTAAGTGTTCCGAAGATGAGCAAAACTCTTACTGGTTTGAAACAACATAAGGGTGAATAATGACAGAATTTACATTTTTGGATGAATTAAGTCTTTAATTTACTTGGAAATCAGTAAATTCAAGTCTTAATCTAACCAAAATAGTTTATTGTTTGAGTCACCTTGCTGTATTTATAAAACACAAATAGTATTAATTGTAAATGGTCTGGTTTTGTGTTGTCTACTCTAGGGAACCAGCACTCCAGGATTTTGAGAAAGTTGGATCTGCACAGCCTTTCCTGCTCTGTGAAACAACTAGGCTATGCACTGAACTTTACTGTTAGCAACTGGACACAACTGATCCACTCATATCCTGCAACTGTTTTTCATCTGTTGAATGTTGTTGCTGTACTGTTGCAAAGTCGAAGGTATTGACTCAACTTCACTGACATGTACAGGCAAGGGCGTAGATTTGGTTTGAACATTGGGGGGGTTGAAAAATTATTCAGCATATTTTTCATGTGATCATGGTATAAATATTGGGGGGGTTGTAATGCATAGATTTAAATATTGGGGGGGTTATCTCCCCCCTAACCCCCCCACAAACTACGCCCCTGTGTACAGGACTTGAAGTATTACAGAGATACAGACCATTTGATGAGCAGCTTTCACATAATTCTGTTGACAGAAATGCCTATATTTTGCCTTCATTTATTTTAAAAGTTAACATATGATGTAAAGGGACTTGTTCGTTAATAAAAACTAGTTTGTTAAAACAACTGTTTGCATTTTGCCTTTATTTTTAACTTTACAATGAACCGAATTCTAACTTTCTGGATTGTTTTGATGTGCATTCAATGTTATCAATAGGTTAAATGCTTTGCTTTTATTTCTGAAAAGATTCCTTTTGTCAAAAAGCACATCTCATAAATACAAACTCAATTTGAGTCAAATTTAACACTCCTGAAATGTATATATGACTCCCTCCATTTTGGAGTTAAAATAACACTTTTGAAAGTGTGAAATATGCACATTACTCACGGAGTACATTTTAAACACTGTAAGAGTTCAAATGTACTCCATGAGTAATGTATATATTTCACACTTTCAAAAGTGTTATTTTAACTCCAAAATGGAGGGAGTCATATATACATTTCAGGAGTGTTAAATTTGACTCAAATTTAGTTAAATGTACACTGGCTTGATCCAGAATGAAGACATTTACTAGGTCTATTTAATTTAACTTTTAAATTTGCTCAAGGGAACTATTAAAGAGTACTCACCAGTGACAGAAACACTGAAACTCCTTTTGATGTTGAAGCTGCTGCCACTGATGTCCAGTACATATTCTCCAGAGTCTGTGTTTCTGGTGTTTGTGATGGTCAGAGATCCAGTCTGATGATCCAGCTTCAGTCTGTCTCTGAATCTCCCATCTCTATGAACATCTGTACAGATCTTACTCTGATTTCCAGTGATTTCAGCTATATGAGTGTTATTAAAATACCACGTCATCACATAATTTGGGTGTTTTATTACACCAGGATCTAAAGTGACAGATTCTCCGTCCTTCACTGACTTTCTCTTCATTTCATCTCGTTCAGCAGCAGAAGCACCTGAAACACAAACCAACATAAGGATATGCCAAAAACACACACAAAATGTGAAATAACTAAAGATAAAAGCAACATTTTATCTCTATTTTTATACTTTTTCAGCATCGCTTTGCTTCAGAAGGCCTTTAACAACTCCCCAGAGACGTGTGGAGTATTTTTATGATGACTGATGCACTTTTATGGACTTCAACACAGAAACAGCAAATCACTACCATTATAAAGCTTGGAAGAGCCAGGACATGTTTTTAATATAACTCCAATTGTGTTCATCTGAAAGAAGAATGTCATATATACCTAGAATGACTTCAGGGTGAGTAAATCATGGGTTAATTTTCATTTTTGGGTGAACTATCCCTTTAAACATAAATAATTGCTTTTAAGTCAAGTGTGCCACAAGTTCTAAAAAGTGAAGCCAAAGCGCCTCAATCGCCCCCAGCTGGCTGGAACCAGTATAGTTTATAAACCTAAGGTCTAAAATAAATATATATATATTTTTTCTGTCATTTAAGGTAGTTTTTAATCACAGTGATGCAAGTTCAAGTGTTCGTTTTTTTAAATAAGTTTGGTTTTAGTTATTTGATGCTATAACAACAGGAGTGTGACATTATGACTGTCAGCTGCGATTAAGTAGTCACTGACGGACTATTTTCGAGACACCCCTCGCTGCAGTCTGTAGCGCGGTGACGTCTGGTATTCACGTCACGCATGTACGCGTCATGTATGCATTACCACGCATGTGCAAAATATGACGTATAGTCTGTTTATAATACGCATGTGTGCACACGCAGTTCATGTCAATCACTTCCGCATGGTTCCCCAGATCCTTAAAAAGTCTTAAATTAGATTTTTTAAATTTAAGGCCATAAAAAGTAGCAAAAAGTCATTTTTACTTATGAAAGGTCTTAAATTTTAGATGACACTTTGACATAGACGTATCTAAATGCTTTCCAAATTAAAACCATCTAATTAGTACATATTTTTTTATTATTCAATCTTTGTGGATTTGCTTGTTCACGTGACAATTCACGTCATCGGCAGCAGCATATTAGCCTACGTCTGTCTCCTGCACGTGAGAGAAGAGAGGGAGAAGAAAGTTTGTAAATGTCAGTTCAAGTTCATTCCTTATGTGCTTAGGAGTGTGCAATATGTATTGTCTATTATGATATTGTAATCATTGTTTTAACTACGAGCTAACATCACATTTGACTCTTGTGCTTTCACTGCGGGATGTGTGCAGTTAAAGGTATGTCCCCAAAAAAGTTTGTCTTATATTTACATCATATTATGTTATATTAGATTATTACATGGCTTGGTTGAATTCTAATGTAGAATGCGGTCTGTTATTTCTTGATAACAGACCGCTGCGAAGTATAACACACTGTTGCCATGAAAAACAGGACGCAGGATTCTAACCGTAGAGACGGAATGGAGTATTTTCTTTAGCGGAAGCAATACAATCGTTTTTAAATCAATAAACTCCTTTTTAAATCAATATTTTGTGTCAAATTATTGATTTATTTGGTGGGTAGCCATGTAATAAGCGGGATAATGTAGAGCGAGGCGGTTGTTATAGCGAATACAACCCCTTCAGGCTGATTCAAGACACCTCCGCTTCGCGTCACTGTCCTGATCAGCATGTCGGGGTTGTATTCGCTATAACAACCACCTCGCTCTACATTATCCCTTACATATAACATGAGCAAGAGTGCCGTTTTCCTGTGCACAATTGCAAATGTGATTTTTTTTTATACAACCGTTAAATAAAGTTAACATTATGAGTTACATTTTAGACACAATACTGTCAATATTGTTTGTTTTCCCTTTATTTCGCTGACGATAATTTCAAAATGAAACCGTAGCAAAGTCTCCATGCAACAGACAGCGATGATTTTTGACTGAAATCCATGTTTTGAATGAATCATTTAACGATTCAATGAACAATCACTTCCTTTTCCTGAATGAATTAGCCGTTTGAACAAATTGGTTGAATGAATGACTCAACTCACTTAAGACAGTGACTTTCCGCCACCTACTGGCAGTTTTAGTTTCATATTTAAAGTAGCCTTTAATTAAAACGTTAAAATTAGAAATAATTTCATATTTAAATTTATGCAATTGTAAATGGAGTGTAAATATAGCAATGCCAGTTCTGATGCCGCCTCTGTGTCACCTCTGCCCTGCAAAGATGGATTTTGATTTAATGATTTAATTTGACTAGTAACAGTGGTATTGTGTTATTATTCTAATATAATTTAATTTGAATGTTAGAATGAGACATAAAAGGTGATGCATACCTCTAAATAAGTTCAGAAAAAAATTCCATATATAGGTGAAAATGCCCCTGGAAACCAGTTTATGGTTGCAAACATTGTCCCTTAATAAAAATGTTAAATTTCTGTCACTGCTGTGAACTGACCACTGCATAGAATATGAATAATATGAATATCTTCGTGAGTCTGCTGTCAACAACAGACCTAAACCAGCCATGGTACCAGTACAAAAACACAATCAGTAAAACATTATCATCAACAAAACTTTGAAAATAGAGATATATTTTTGTCAATATTGCGCAACCCAATTTTGGTTTCTTTAGGTCTTAAAAAGCCTTAAATTTGACTTTAAAAAGTGTGCAGCAACCCTGTTTCCGGCAATGGATTCGATCTATTTCTATCTGTCTGTCTGTGCAATCTATCCACCTATCTGTCTGTTCTTCCTATGTGTCTGTCGGTCTAAAATGTTCAGCTTAAAGGGTTACTTCACCCCAAAAAAAAGTCACACGCATCACACACATGACCAGCGTCGGCCAATAGTGAGCCTACGTGTGACGTGCAACACAGAAGCGCTGCGCAGTTATACTATGTGAAATAACTCGAGGCCCAGAAAGAAGGAAATGAATAGTAGAATAAAGTCGTTATTTTTGGTTTTCGCGCACAAAAAGTATTCTCGTCACTTGATAAACTTGTCACTTGGACTATATTAACGATCTCTTTAATATATTTTCTGGGCCAGCAAGTTCCAATCACTTAGAAGCCTATGGAGAAGTGATCCAGCTCTCAGATTTAATCAAAAATATCTTAATTTGTGTTCCGAAGGTCTTACGGGGTTGGAACAACATGAGGGTGAGTAATTACTGACAGAATTTACATTTTTGGGTAAACTATCCCTTTAAACTTTACTTTGAACTTCAAACTGAAAACCTTCAAACTTTTGTGTGTGTGTGTGTGTGTCTGTTGATGTACAGATATGTATGTGATTATCTGTATGTGTACATATCTTTTACACAATTATCATCTTTGTTTTGAAATGGAAGTGATCTCTGTTATGAGTTTGGTTTTTTGAGTTGGCATGCATACTATGGGATACAGAGTTTGACAACGTACTGTATCTATATAGCTGGTTTAACTTCAAACTATTGGAATAAATGTTTTATAATAGCCTGTATAATGCACACAAATAAACAATTAGTAACTATTACAGAGGAATGATTAAAATAAGAAATATATAAGGTGCCATTAATGTTTACAGTAATTTTGTAATTTACACAGTGAAGTGCAACAGAATGTGAAAATAAACTTTAAATAAAATACTACACAGATATTACACAATATATACTCTGAAATTCCTTATAAGTTTAAAGGAAAAACACGTGACGTCACCGCGTAACGCGCATGTGCATTCACCGCGATATGGTGCATGCCTGGTAACACATACGTGACGTCACCACGCTACAGTCTGCAGCGAGGAGTACTTGCTATTTTCAGGATCTTTAGGAAGATATTGGAGCTTCAACTTTAATGTCTACATTACAATGTCTGTTTATTTCACACCGACATGAGCTGTTCTACATAAACTGTACTGTCTCTGCAGGAGTGTGGACGGGACCTTGATATTGCGCTCCACTTCACACTCACTACTGAGCAGACACTCTCTTCAAGATGTCAGCGCCATATTTGGACTTTGGCGGCTTCACTTCTCTACAAGAGTGAAGTTGCATCGTCCATCTTTTTTTTATAATCTATCTAAACAGGTTCATTCATTAAATGACTCACCGTGACCAGTAACACTAAAGGTCTTTTCAAAGCTTTTTCTACTCCTGCTGAAGATCTTTAGTTTATATTCTCCAGCATCTGTGTTTGTGATGGTCAGAGATCCAGTCTGATGATCCAGCTTCAGTCTGTCTCTGAATCTCTCATCACCATCTTCACACTGAACATCTGTACAGGCAACAGTGAGATCTCCAGTTATTTGAGCGATGCGAGTGTCATTAAAATACCATTTTATATCTTCTTGTTGGTTTGTTTGAACACCAGTGTTTAGAGTGACTGAATCTCCCTCCATCACTGACACTGGCACTCTATCCGCACCAGACACACCTGAAGAAGAAATGAACAGTTCATTATAAACCACACAAAATTACACAACACAAAAAAAGGCTGTGAAAAGTTTTTTTTTTCTCTCCAAATCATAAAGATTGTGAAAAGAGAAATATGTCTGGTTTCATAATGTAACATGCAAACAAACAGCTAAAGAACATCGAGTAACACTTTCAATCATCAAACAAACATAAATGAGTCTGTTGTATTACAAATTTATTACCGTATTTTTCGGACTATAAGTCGCACTTTTTTTCATAGTTTGGCTGGTCCTGCGACTTATAGTCAGGTGCGACTTATATATCAAAATTAATTCAGACTGAGATGAAAACATTACCGTCTACAGCCGCGAGAGGGCGCTCTATGGCGGAGTTGTTCAGAAGCCACACCCAAGGATGAAGAAAATTCAATGGATTCAGTGATGTGGAATGAGATCGCGGGAGCTTGGTGAACTTGTTTACTGGTAACTTGCTTGTTGGACTCGCTGGCTTATGTTAATTTAGCCTATTCAGCCTCCCAGGTATATGTTCTTTATGCTATTGTGTAGCTGAATAACTGTTAATGTGTTGCGTTAACATACCGGACACCTACTCAGCCTGTTGTTCTGTGTGCTACTGTGTAGTTGAATAACTTGCCTTTCCATATTAAATGTCTGTTCTTGGTCTTGGATTTTGTGAAATAAATTTCTAAATAAATGCGACTTATAGTCCAGTGCGACTTATATATGTTTTTTTCCTCTTCATGACGCATTTTTTGACTGATGCGACTTATACTCCGGAGCGACTTATAGTCCGAAAAATACGGTAAATGTTTAATTTAGGTTTCCACTACAATAGTAAATAAACTGAGAAAGTGATTATTGAGTTTACAGCAAGAGATTCCTGCCAGACCTGTTTTTCCTTTGTAAGTTAAATGAGTCAGATCACGGAGACCCTAACCTATTGTCTTTAATGGCTCTTGGAGCCAGAGCCACAGTCCAGACGTTGAATCGTTAGGCTGATTGGATTAGCACATATGCGTTTGAATGGTTATGCTGATTGGATTGAGACTGGTAACACGCTGGAGTCTGGGGCGGGTTCCTTAACCTGTATACTCATTTACAAGCTTTATTCAGAGTCTCCACCTCTATGTAATCCCTCCCCTCTTTGAAAAGTATAATTACAATGAATACTGTATTATGAGTTAGACTTGATGATGATGAACTACAGACTTGATGAACATCAGACTTGATGAACTACAGACTCGGAAGAATAAATCTCTTCTGCTTATAAGATCCATCTCAAGTCTCCTGGTTTTTGCTTCGATGAAGGAATAAAAAGTTCCCAACAAGTCTCATGGAAGATCTTAATGAAAATGATAGAAAGTCACATCCTGATATTAGCTGCTTGCCCTAAACATATGTGGATTCATTCATACAACCATGTGTGGCAGTAGCGGTTTTTGTTTTTTTGTTCACCCCTGGGTCTCGTCTCTCCCAAATGGAACGGACGGGGGGGGGGGGGGGGGGGGGGGGTTATTTTGCACGCTCGAGTTCGTTATTTCAAATGTAGGCGTGCAACAAGCGCTCTCACAATTGAAGCGTCGCAATACTTTTTTCCAGACGCGGCAAGATGAAAAAATCTCAACTTTTCAGAATGCCACAAGCGCACCGCAGGTCATGTGACAAGAACCAACCAATCAGCTTCACCCTTTCCGTAACAACATTTAAAGCTCAGTCAACATGAAGGACGGGGGTGCACCCAAACACTATGGGCGTTTTTTCTCTTCTCCGTAAATAAATCTTGTAGAGCTACAACAAGCGTTTCTCGGTGGTGGAAATCCATTAGCTACTAAAACTTCTTTGTCACTGTGGAGAGCGCAGTGCATGGTTGCATAGCAACGACAGACACCACGGTAAAATCGGACCGAATTTTACTATTAATAATAAAAGATAAGTTAATATGCATTGTAAATGTCAGTAATCTATCTTTCTTGACTCATTCTTTTTATAAAAAATTATTTAAAGGCTGAAATATGTGAGGTTTATCTTTTTATAAAACCTTTTTTTGTCAAAACTTTATTTGAACTTGTACATGTTAGTAGATTACATGTTGCAAGACACTCCTTTAAAATCTGGCCATGATTTTTAATGTTATTATTTTAATGTTTATGTTAACAAAAAAGTGCAAATTGATGCTAATTTTATTTTGGTTTTCGACATAAAACTTGGTGAATTGATTTCTGTAGTATTAGTACTTTTTAAACAGGATTGTGACAACTGTGATCATTTTGGTCACTATATGAAATTAAATTTTCATGCCACTTCATCCCTAGTTATGATCAACTAAAATCAACTATAATTATGTTTCTACAGTATAATATGCAAAGTAAGCTACACTTTTCTATAAAAAAAAAATTAATCTCTGATTATGTTCTTTTTTCAGACATTTAAGGGTGACATATATAGGCCTACAAAAACTATTTTAGGTCTAAAACAGTTTGGATAGTTGTTAATATGAGAGTTATGAGACATTATTTCTATTACATGAGTAGCTCTCGGCCACTTTCATGTTTAAAAAGTAGCGCTAGCTCTCAGATGAAAAAAGGTTGGAGACCCCTGGTATAGAGCAATAGTCTAGTGGAATTAATGGGCTAAAGTCAGTAACACACCTCGACTTTCTTCCAAATAACGCACATTTCATTCATAATATTATAAATACAGACCTATAGTTCCTGCACATTTGGGGGCGCTCGAAGCTGGGGTCTCGCCACAGGGTGTAATTCAATGTAGAACCGCAACTGATGTGTGGATTCATACAACCAATTTCCATAGGATATTTCCCATTATGAATATTATAACCTTGTTAGATGAATACTATAGATGAATATCATCCATAAAACATTATCCAACATGTGGTGTTATTAATTGCAAAATAATCCTTTTGTTTTTTTTACAACATAGCGGGTGACTAGTTGAAACAAAACGTTTAATGTTCATATTTTACATTATTTAGTTGCCATTTTTTATTCAAAGCGAGTAAAATTACATTATATGTACATTGATAAGTTTCTATAGTGATTTAAAAGATTGCAAGTTTCAACACCTCGGAGCTGTAGTGAGCACGAGGGATAAATTGCGTAGGCGTGGATAAAATCGTCTGCCATTATACCTGAGTAACGTTTGTCACTAGAGTAACTAGAACAGAGATTGAAACATAAAATGTCTTACCA
Source organism: Abramis brama (assembly GCA_022829085.1). Taxonomy (NCBI): domain Eukaryota; kingdom Metazoa; phylum Chordata; class Actinopteri; order Cypriniformes; family Leuciscidae; genus Abramis; species Abramis brama. The sequence goes on along the minus strand of CM040773.1, from coordinate 30,310,822 downwards.
TGTGCGAGTAAAAACAACACTGAGCAAAAGCAATATTTTGCGTTCATGTTTTTCAAGCACAGTTCTTCCCGCCATTTAGTCTGAGAAAATGAATGAACACCCACGTGACATGTCGTTATTGTTCTTCTGCTTTTTCTTTCGCTTCAGCTTCTTCTGGCGGTTGGCAAACCAGCTTGAGGTGCATTTCCGCCACCTATTGGAGTGGAGTGTGAAGCCTCGATAAAGGAATAATTAAATGAGAAGAAAAACAAAACAAAAACATATCCTTCTGATGAAATATGTATCTTTTAAATATTTTAGAAGAATATCATAGACCCTTAAATATTTCTGTGCATTCTGAAATATATTGTCAACTGTAATGACATTGATTTCCAAATCTCTTTGATTTCTGCTAGCTGATTTCTTCCTCTTTTATAGCTTTGTCTCACAGTGTAAAATCACATGTTCTGTTTCTGTTATTCCACAGTAATTGCAGCAGTCTGTCTCACACTTTCCTATAATATGCAGTGAATAATGAAGGTTAGTGTGTCCTATACAGAGCCATGGTTACAAACACCTTCTTTCAATCCCCACTTTATGTTGAATGCTGAATAGGTGTCTCCCTTTCGACTCTTTATTCATTCTTTATTCTTGCTATTTTAACTCAAAAGAATCAAAATCTTCATCCATATTGCTATCTACTCCTTGTTTTTTTTATACGGACATTCTTACTTATTTCTTGCCTTTTTTTAAAACTGTATCATCCAACTTTTCAACGCTATGGATTTTAGCAAAGGTTGAAGCTAAGACTTCTGCATTTTCTTTATTTCTAATGGCCATTTCCCCTTTCTCTTCTCTTACAGGAATCTGCTTATAGTTATTAATACCTTTCATTTTCCTAATCATTCTCAATACCACATTCTCCAATAAATCCTAATAGCTAGCTGCGTGCGACCAATCTGTAAAGGTATAGAAGGAATACACGCTCTTCTGGATCAGAACATGATTTTTTCTTATCAGGTGACACCATAAATGAATCTGACAAGTTCACCAAATCATGAAACTTACAAGTTTTGTGCTTGTTTTATTACACATGCAGGAAAAGCATCCTTACATTTGTGAGGGGCATCATTAACTTTCCTCTGGGATTTCTACCACAACAGGCTGGGAAAACACTTGACCACCAGCCAGGTCATTCCCTAAGATGAACTAAACTCAATCCACTGGGAGTTGTGTGCACACAGCCATGTTCACATACCCGGATACCAAGTCTGACTTCAGAAAAAGTCTGTGTAGAGGAACTTTTATACAATCGGCACCCACACCGCGAAGTAGTAGTCGTCTCTGGGGCCAGCGTTAGCACATTGCTTACAATGGGTGATTGAGCTGCTACTGTGTCTCATTATATCCAGATGTGTGTAGCATCGTCCTCCTCACTACTATAACCAGATGAGGGAGAAATAGGTGAAACAGAATTCACAAAACCTACAGTTAGGCTTGCTTGACATATTTTTCTTTTTCCAGGCTTCGCAATCAGCGATCAGATCCTGCATATATACAGTAGAAACAAACCCGCCGCTTACTAGAGCGAGTTTTTGTGGATCTGCCCCCTCCATACTCCCCACCCCGGCTAAATCTGGTATTAGCATCCCGTCCTCCATCTGCATTTCAGAACCACGGACAGCAACTTTGAATCAAACCTCATACTGGAGAAAAAACAGTTTATAAACTCATCAGCAAGAACCACCAAGTTTTCATGAGCACAACGTTTGAAATCTTCCAATAAAATTAATTATTAAATTTAATTTGGGCCTAATGGGTGGAGCTAGAATATCTAACCACACCCTAACCAGAGAGGAGGAGCTGGACGTCGTTTGACTCTGCAGTGACTTTTCAGTTGTATGACACTGCTTTAACTGGTAAATAGCATCATCTAGTGGGTTTCTGAGAAACAGCAGCTAAAGCAGCATCACAGCACTGCCAGCTCAACAGGAAACATCAGACCGATGGCAGCACCTCAAAAATAGAAATGATGTCTGTGAACTATAAAGACGATGCAACAACTTGCTAAATGCAACACATTTAACACCTAAATGCAACACATTTAACACCTAAATGCAACACATGTAGCCTTTTCAGCAATGTGTTCTTGGCGTCTCATGCCTTTGGTATCTAATGTAGCCCATAAAGGGACATGGTGGTGAAAAAAAATTGGGATGGAAGAAAAAAAATGTTTTCAAATCCTTTACATTCTCCCGAGAAACTTTACGTTGCCTCTAACTTGGACTCTGTGAAAATTGTGTCATTGCATGTGAAGGTGATCGAGATGATCTCATCAGTTATATTATTTGTTATATAACTACAGTATCTCATGGATGATCTTGATCAATTTAATGATCATCATACAACCAACATCCTGATTCATTTATACCCTTCTTCTTTATACATTTGCTTTGGGAACCTACTAAAGCCATTAGACGATTTCTATAGCATAAAAACAGTAAATTAAAGGGTTAAAGGCCACTGTTTTTTTTTTTTGTTTTTTTGTTTTTTGTGAGTGGTGTATGAATTGATAAATTAGGAAATTCCAGACAGTCTGTTTCTGGGTTGACCAGACCCTGAGAGGACAAAAGGACCTCTCTGGAGATTGCCATTTGAACTGGCTCTCATGTACCATTGAGACGAAAGTCTCACCTCTGAGTCATCTTAATCTACATCTCCTTCCCTCTCCCCTCACCCCCTCTCTCATGCTCAGATGATCACCTGATGATCTCCCAAGAAAATATATATGTCACAGTGCGACTGGTAGAAATGTCCTATTTCCAGAATAAGTGAAACACAAGGTAATAAGGTTTTTGAAGGTTTATGGATAACTAGCATACAAGGAGGGGTTGGTCTCTCAAGCAAATGGTCACACACCCCCAAGAGGTTCTACAGTGTACCTCTGAATGCAAATTTCTATTGTTAGCACATGGTTCCAGGTGAAAGGTTTGTCTATTTAAGGAAGTGCAGCAGGGAGATCGGGGCCTTTTCTGTACTTCAGATCGGTCCGTGAGGCTGAGAGAGGGAAATCTCTCAGCCTCATGTATTTCTTAATGTTGGGTTTGCATCTTCTCTCTATTCCAGAGCATTTGATGTTTTGTATCGATTATCTTTGAATTGATTATGAAATTGGCATGATACATTTACCTGACATAATAAATTGTTACATTTGATTATTCTAACTGACTTTGACATTATTTTCATTGAAGAGTTAAACACAGTCACACATTCGCTCACTTTTAGTGAGGCACAGATATTATTAAAACCTTTCATTTATGGAGTCAGATGAATTAACGAGTGAATAATGTATTACAAATTTAACCAACCAATACTTTGCATGAGTGAGGACAGAACACGTGATAACCTTCCCCGTGTATTGGCGAACCGGCAGATTGGACCAATATTGAGGGCCTTACAGTGGAAACTTCACACAGTCCCGTACTTACAACAGATGAGAGTTATTGTCTCTCTCCCACTTTGTCAGAAACAGTTTCTCATCATGTTTTTTTTTTTTAGTCTTAAAAAGCTGTTTGCAGGACATGAAGAAACTTTTCACCTACATGTTTAACACACCTGCTCTGAATACACACTCTCACCAACAAGATGCTTGTCCACCCAACAGATCAAACCACATCTCTGAAAACCGACCACAGCTACTTTCAGTTTGACTTGAAGATGAACGTCAGTGCAGCCGGTACTGTGAGATGCCAGTTGCTTTTAACTCTGTATTTTTACAGGATTCACACAGACTGAGTGTTTTGGTGAACAGTGTTATTAGATCAAGCACTGAACAGTTAAAGAAGATGTTTCACACACTTGTTTTGTTCTGTTTCTGCTGCTGGAGTTTCTGCTAACTGGTAAATTATAAAAACATTTTAATGGTTTAATTTCTTTCTATTTCAGAGCAATAAATCTGTTGCTACTGTTCAGATTAGATTATTTTCATCTGCTGCTATCTTTACCAGATGAATAATTATGGTGAGATCTACTAACTTTGTAATCAGGTTCCATAATTAATCTTTTTAATACTTCTGCAGTTTTCATAAACAGACAAATGTCATGGAAATTAATTTGTCAAAATGCACATGAACCCTGAGAGCATCAGAGAATCAGTGATCCTGCTTTATTTACTGATCTAACCGTCTTATTTATATAAAAATAATTATTGAAAATATTCAGCTTAATTAGACTTGTAGCTTCATGCTGAATTATCATGTATTTGTTTTCAGTACATTATGTAATTTTAAACAGTGATTTTGCTCAACTGTAGATAACTTAAAAACAGAGACCAAATTATTGGTTCATCCATAACAACATCTGTCTGTTTATACATCTCACATTTCATTTTGTGTAGTGTCTCTACTGCTGTTGTGAATGTATTTCAGTTCATATGTAAATGACAAAAAACTACAGCTGATTTCTGGCTTTGAAAACCAACAAGAGTCTTAATGTTTTAAACCTGTTCATGTTCTTCAGGTGTGTTTGGTGCTGAGATAAATGACATACAGTCAGTGTCAGTGACGGAGGGAGATAACTCTTAAAGTTTTTAAATTGTGTGTAAATCTGTCTTTTTTTAAGTGCAAAATGTAGATGCAAAAAAAAATCACCATGAGGAGTGGAGACTGCTGTGGTCTCATGTATTCACATCTGTACAGAAATGTGGTTTGATATGCGTGAGCTTGTAACTGCTATGTGTTTGTGTTAATGTCAGTGAGACTGTGTATGAGGTGTCAATAGCGTGTGGTTGAAGGTATTATTATTTTTTTTTTCATTCCTGCTCACATGAAACTGTTTGACTTCTGCTTTAGACAAAACAGCTTTACTACAAAATACTAAATCCAACAGGAAAAATTCTCAAACCAAAGAGACTTGTTACTGTGTGAATGTGAAATATGAAATGCTCCAATATTTCTTTGTATTTTAATTAATTTATCTATATTTTAAATTTATTTCTGATTATCCACTTATAGCACGACATTGAAGTAATAACTGGTTACTCCTAAAACTCTAAGATACTAAGACCCAATGATAAACACTTTGATGACAAATCAATAACATGTCAATCTGTAGAGGTGTTTGTTGAAGTGGAATGTCACACATCTCATGCTGCAGCAAAATGGTTTTATATGAGGTGTGCATATAGTATGGGACATCCCCTGTTTGGCCATTAAATTTTTTTTTTAGGTATCTGTTGCCACCAAGTGAAAAAAAATGCCAAGTGTGCAGTGCACAGAGCGTAGTAGGAGGTTCTTAAAGGGGCTATATGCATCTTTTCCCCCAAAATAAACGTAACAATAGCCTTTTTATTTGACCATTTATGACTCAAACATCTCCTGATGAGCATATTGACACCTTGTCAGCTCACAGTGGGTGCACCTATAAGCCTGTATCCTATTTTTCCTATTTTCTGTCGGGTCGGATTTTTTGCGCGCTGTCTGCGGATGTGACGTCAAGCGCTTTCATGTTAAACGTTTCAGATCACTCTGCCACCACCGCTAGTCAGCAATTAGCCTTAGTTTCTCAAACAATGTATTTGACTGTTCTTACCTCTGTAAACATAATGTTGACTTCTTTGCAGCGGATGACTTGTGAAGTGTGCACGTACGAGAGCGAGCAGAAAGGAAGAGCAGTTCTGTTTTTTGACCACAGGTGTCAGTCGCGAGTTTAAATTTCAGAAAAACGCATATAGGCCCTTTAACATGAAACAATGATCTTGTATAAAAAAATTAAAATAAACAATAAAAAACATATTCGAAGAGTATAAGATGTATAAGTATAAGATGTTATTATTTGTTTTTAAGGGCTTAAATGGGATGACACCAAGTTACATTAGTGAACTTCTTAAGCAACATACATCCTCTAGGCCTTTAAGACAAAGGTTTCAGCAAACCATTCCTAAGTCTCGACTAAAATTAAAAGGAGACATTCTCTGTTGCAGCTCCTCGTTTATGAAACGGTTTACCCCTCCATGTTAGATCTTGTGGCACCCTAAATGCATTTGAATCTCATTTAAAGACTCATCTTTTTGCATTTGATTTTTTATTTGATTTGTTTTTAAAGGTGCTATATAAATAAATGTGATTGATTGATTTAATTGAGTGATTGATTGATCAAAGACACTGCGCCTATAGATAATAATTATAACAAAGTAGAAGTAAAATATGAGGCTTCAATTCCCCATCCCCAACTTACCTCAAACACTAGAGCAGAGGTCTTCAATCCTGCTCCTGGAGGTTTACTGTCCTTCTGAGTTTAGTTCCAACATCCAACCCTAATCAAACACCCCTGATTCTGAATCAGCTGTTCACGATCACTTGAAAATACAAAGGCAGGAGTGTTAAAGCAGGTTAGAACTGAACTCTGCAGGACAGTGAACCTCCAGGAGCAGGATTGAAGACCTCTGCACTATAGAGAATTCACTTCACTTTTAGTACTGCCCTCTACTGGACCAGATAAGCATCCAACTCATTCAGGTTCTCACACTACATGATAACAAAACCTATTAATAAATGTGCATAGTGAGTAGGGGTTGCACGACTACTGATTTCTGCTAGTCGATTTCTTATCAAAACAATACTCGAGTTACTCGACTACTCGTGGTTCATGCTACTGTAAATGAAAAGACATGAAATAGCTAGATCTTATCAATAAACATTATTAATTCATAGCCTAATGCAACAATTAGGGGAGACCGGGGACAGTTGCAACACTTTTTGCATTTCTCTCAGTTACTCAGAGACTATTTGGAGTAGACCAACCAAATTTGTATATATTAAACTTGCATCTGTCTGCTAATTACCCATACCATTTAAAGATGATTATATATGACATATCGTTCACAGTATTTATTTGAATGGAAGAAGTCAGATGTTGCAACTGACCCCGACCCAGGGGACGGTTGCAACACAACCCAGGGACGGTTGCAACGCGTTAAAAATACCTTAAATTTCTCTAATTAATTTTAGCTTTTTGTCTCAATGAGCATATAATTCTGAAAATATTAACTGTTTTAGGCCTACTATAATATTATAGTATTATGTATTTCAATAATATTATTGTAGCCTATAATTTATTTATTTAGTCATATTTATCAAATAACAGTTATTGAGTTTTGCTTGTGTATGTGTAAAACATAGGCCTACATAGATTCAGTGTGCAGGAATTACAGATGATATTCAATCTCTCCATATTTCAGTGTCAGACAGGAAGAATTGAACAATTTGCAATGCAACAAACCTTTATTAAACATGCAATTTATAACTTGTTGCAACCGTCCCCGACCCTATCAGCCATGACAGAACATCATATGCCTGCTAGACACACTGACTTTGACACATGCTAACCATGTCACTTAGAAGTCAACAAAACAATAATTCAAACTAAGTAAGTTTTGATTAATTCATACAAAATGTCTGGACAGTAGGCTACATAAGTAAACTCTCAAAACATTATAATTATGACATTTCATTTTTAAATGTTCATGTAACAGTCTAAAGCCAAATAAATAGCCGTTCTTGCCTTTCATTTCAGACGGGGCCGTTCACATATCGCGTCTTTTTCGCACTCAAGTTCGTCATTTCAAATGTAGGCGCGCGCTCATAATGGAAGCAACGTGGTGCGCTAGTTTTTCCAGGCGGGTTTTCCCTTCTCATCTCCAGAAATATATCAAGTAGTAAAGCTAATGCAAGGGCTAGAAATCAATTAATCCTTTGCTGATACTTCTTCGTCGTAGTCATCATACATACAACCGGGGTAGCGTCATAGAACGTCTCTGAAAAGGTTCACGCCCACTTTTAGGGGAAAACAATCCGGCGAGCGCCATACACAGTAACGGATTGAGGACGTGTACTAACCCTTACAAACATGTAATTTGTATTTAAACATTTTTTTTTCACACAGTAGGCTACGTACCCTATTATTTGTATTTAATTATTTTTTTCCACACAGTATTTTGTATTTTTCATTTTATTTTAAATACATTTCCATGTATTTATGCCCATCTCTGCCTGCCATCATCATCAATATCTTGCTGTTATGGAAATATCATGAATTAGGGATGATGCTATCGAAAGCTAAATCAGGCTAGTTGTATGGCTGGACAGAAAAGTGCACAGTAGCTACTCTAAATATAAAGACATAAATTAATATATATATTTAAAGATGTTTACTTCTTAAAACCGAAGTAAAATCATTCACTGGCTACCTGGTGACTCGATGAGGTACGAGTAAATGTCCGGGTAAGACACTTCTGGCCACTGGGTGGGGGTTGTTAGACCAATTTGACACTGGTAGGGACATGTTTTTAAGTTGCCCAAATTAAGTTTATAAATGTATCGTTCACGCTCTATGGAAGGCAGGGTGGACATATAATTACTCGACATATTTCATCTAAGTGATTTCTGAAGTTATACACGTCTGCCGGCTGTGTACAGACGTTGTTTTGTGCCGCTATTTTGTATTGAAGTCTATGGGAAGTCTGGTTTGTTTTCCCCTAAAAAGGGGCGGTTACGAAATTGACAGTTAAGTTCCCGGATGTGCCGGTTGTACGTATGGAGAGCGCAGTTCACGGTCGCATAGCAACGACAGACGCCATGGGAGCGCAAGCGCTTGTAGGAGACAGCGGCACGGCGCGCTTTCCACACGTTTTTAGACGCAATATGTGAATGGCCTCTTGCAGAGTTGGCCAATTACAATATTTTTGTCATCCTTGATGAAATACTTCCACACATCTGACGTGTGTTGTCTGTTTGTGACGTTCGCCATTTTTAATTAATTTATGGTTAATGGACGCTCGAGTAGTCGATTGTTTCCGACAGCGTCGACTAGTGGTGATCGACTACTCGACTAGTCTATGCAAGCCCTAGTGCACACAGCCATGTTCACGCACCCGGAAACCAAGTCTGACTTCAGAAAAGGTCTGTGTAGAGGAACTTTTATACAATTGGCACCCACGCCGCGAAGCAGTAGTAGTCTCTGGGGCCAGCTTTAGCACATTGCTTATAATGAGTGATTGAGCGGCTCATAATATCCAGATGTGTGTAGCATCGTCCTCCTCACTACTATAACCAGACGAGGGAGAAATGGGTGAAACAGAATTCACAAAACCTACAGTTTTAGGCTTGCTTGACATATTTTTCTTTTTCCAGGCTTCGCAATCAGTGATCAGATCCTGCATCTACAGTAGAAACAAACCCGCTGCTCACTAGAGCGAGTTTTTGTGGATCTGCCCCCTCCATACGCCCCACCCCGGCTATATCTGTTATTAGCATCCCGTCCTCTCTTCATCTGCATTTCAGAACCACGGACAGCAACATTTAATCAAACCTCCCACTGGAGAAAAAAAAAACAGTTTATAAACTCATCAGCAAGAACCACCAAGTTTTCATGAGCACAACCTTTGAAATCCTCCAATAAAATGTATTAGTAAATTTAATTTGGGCCTAATGGGTGGAGCTAGATGTCTAACCACACCCTAACCAGAGAGGAGGAGCTGGACGTCATTTGACTCTGCAGTGAGTACCACTTTTCAGTTGTATGACACTGCTTTAACTGGTAAATAGCACCATCTACTGGGTTTCTGAGAAACAGCAGCTAAAGCAGCATCACAGCACTGCCAGCTCAACATGAAACATCAGACAGATGCAGCACCTCTTAAATAGAAATGATGTCTGTGAACTATAAAGACGATGCAACAACTTGCTAAATGCAACACATTTAACACCTAAATGCAACACATGTAGCCTTTTCAGCAATGTGTTCTTGGCGTCTCTCTCCTTTGGTATCTAATGTAGCCCATAAAGGGACATGATGGTGGAAAATATTTGGGATGGAAGAAAAAAAATGTTTTCAAATCCTTTACATTCTCCCGAGAAACTTTACATTGCCTCGAACTTGGACTCTGTGAAAATTGTGTCATTGCATGTGAAGGTGATCGAGATGATCTCATCAGTTATATTATTTGCTATATAACTACAGTATCTCATGGATGATCTTGATCAATTTAATGAACATTATACAACCAACATTCTGATTCATATATACCCTTCTTCTTTATACATTTGCTTTGGGAACCTACTAAAGCCATTAGATGATTTCTATAGCATAAAAACAGTAAATCAAAGGGTTTAAGGCCACTGTTTTTTTTTGTTTTTTTTTTGCACAGTGAGTGGAAACTTCACACAGTCCCGTACTTACAACAGATGAGAGTTACTGTTTCTCTCCCTCTGTCAGAAACAGTTTCTCTGTTTTTTATAAGAGTCTTAAAAAGCTGTTTGCAGGACATGAAGAAACTTTTCACCTACATGCTTAACACACCTGCTCTGAATACACACTCTCACCTACAAGCTGTTTGTCCACCCAACAGATCAAACCACATCTCTGAAAACCGACCACAGCTACTTTCAGTTTGACTTGGAAGATGAACGTCAGTGCAGCCGGTACTGTGAGATGCCAGTTGCTTTTAACTCTGTATTTTTACAGGATTCACACAGACTGAGTGTTTTGGTGAACAGTGTTTTTAGATCAAGCACTGAAAAGGAAATGTTTCACACGCTTGTTTTGTTCTGTTTCTGCTGCTGGATTCTAACTGGTAAGTTATAAAAACATTTTAATGGTTTAATTTCTTCCCATTTTGGTGCAATAAATCTGCTACTGTATAGATTAGATTATTTTCATCTGCTGCTATTTTTACCAGATGAATAATTATGGCGAGATCTACTAACTTTGAAATCGGGTTCCTTAATTTATTTTCAATACTTCTGCAGTTTTCATAAACAGACAAATGTCATGGAAATTTGTCAAAATGCGCATGAACCCTGAGAGCATCAGAGAATCAGTGATCCTGTTTTATTTACTGATCTAACCGTCTTATTTATTTAAAAATAATTATTGAAAATATCCAGCATAATTAGACTTGTAGCTTCATGCTGAATTATCATGTTTGTTTTCAGTACATTATGTAATTTTAAACAGTGATTTTGCTCAACTGTAGATAACTTAAAAACAGAGACCAAATTATTGGTTCATCTATAACGACATCGGTCTGTTTATATATCTCACATTTCATTATGTGTAGTGTCTCTACTGCTGTTGTGAATGTATTTCAGTTCATATGTAAATGACAAAAACTACAGCTGATTTCAGGCTTTGTAAACCAACGAGAGTCTTAATCTGTTTTAAACATGTTCATGTTCATCAGGTGTGTTTGGTGCAGAGATAAATGACATACAGTCAGTGTCAGTGATGGAGGGAGATTCTGTCACTTTACACACTGATGTTACTAAAATACATAAAGACGATGACATACAGTGGAAATTTAGAGATAAAAAGTCTCTTATAGCTAAAATCAGCATTGAGAACCAAATCTCCTCCACATATGATGATGTTCCTGATGGGAGATTCAGAGACAGACTGAAGCTGGACGATCAAACTGGATCTCTGACCATCACAAACACCACAACTGAACATGCTGGAGTTTATCAACTACAGATAACTGGACTGAAACTGACATCAAAAATATTCAATGTTTCTGTCTATGGTGAGTAAGAGCATTTGTTCTGTCCTATTCTTATTTTATTAACAGTACCTTGACCTTTAAACTATTTGCATATTGATTTAATTATTTTATAGTTTAATAATAATAATAATAATAATAATAATTTGTAATTACGTAGCACCTTTCCAACACTCAAGGTCGCTTCACAAAGACAGGTTAAGGAACAGAACAAAATAAATATCAACATCAAAGCACAATACGCAAACCAAGAGATACAAACAAAGAGAGATTCAAACAAATAACATGAATAACAAGGTACAATTTACAGACTGAGAGCTGAAGAGTGATATTCGGAGAAAGATTTTTTTTTTTAAATTCTCTGAATATTACTCAGTCTGTAAATCTCCCTCCATCACTGACACTGACTGTATTTCAAGAGTATAAGAAACAGGAACATAAGGCTGAAGTCGGATAAGTAAGGTTATGGAGAGCTTTGTAAGTGAGGATTAGTACCTTGAAGTTGAAATGCAAGGAAACCGGAAGCCAATGAAGGAGGCAATTGAAGTAATGTGCTCATGTCACATGTCTGTCTTGTCTTGTTCTGCACTTGGGTGTTTGTTATGTCGTGCCATGTGCTTGTGTCATTGTTAGCCCCGCCCTACTTGTTATCTGATTATTGTTTGAGTTCTCCCACCTGTTCCCCCTGATTAGTTTCCCTTTATTAGTTCCCTCTTGTTTGCAGTCTGGGTGGATCGTTGTCTCTGTTTCCCCCCGTGTTATGTGTTGAGTATTTGCCTGTCTTGTTTTTCCCCCACGAGGGAGTTTTGGTTTTTGGTCTGTTTTGTTGTTTATTCATTAAAATTCCTTTTTGCACTTGAATCCTCGTCTCACCTTTTGACTTCCCGTGACAGAACGATCCACCCAGACTGCAAACAAGAGGGAACTAATAAAGGGAAACTAATCAGGGGGAACAGGTGGGAGAACTCAAACAATAATCAGATAACAAGTAGGGCGGGGCTAACAATGACACAAGCACATGGCACGACATAACAAACACCCAAGTGCAGAACAAGACAAGACAGACATGTGACAGCTCATTCATTCTTGTGAGTGATCAAGCGGGCTGCAGAGTTTTGAACATATTGTAATTGTTTTATATTTTTAGCTGAAAGGTATTTCATTCATTGTAAATCACTGGTGATACTTCGAGGATAGTTTCATGTTGTGTCGAGCCGCCTTAGTGTCTTAAAAATAGTGATTTTTGATGCTATCATAGTAGTGCCCCATGTACTCCCATTCAAAAGGCAATTTGACTGAAAACGAAAATACGGTCAAACTTAAAATTGGTGTTTCCATTCATGCTTTTAAACGAGAGTTTGCCTTGGGTAGATTAACAAAAAGACCCTAGGTTGCATTTTGGCGAGAGTTACCCTTTAATGTAGGTGGAGGAAACACTGAGGCGGGCATGTGCTAAAAATAAATCTGAATGTCATCAGCATAACAGTTGAAGTTAAACCCATAGCGTTTGAGAATTTATCCAGTTGGTAACATTTAAATAGTGAAAAGAAGAGGGCCTAAGACAGAACCCTGATGGACACCAGAACTGATGGATTTGTTGAATGGTTTGTGCTTCTGGTAAATAACAAATCTTTGCCTCGCTGTCGAATAGGAGTCAAAGGCTGTGTCAGTAATTCCAATTTCATGACTAACAGTGTCAAAAGCTGAGCTGAGGTTTAACAGAAGGAGAGTGCCAGAATCAGAAGCTTCGAGGAGATCATTAAGAACATTAACCAGGACTGTTTCAATAACGTGTAAAGGGAGAAAGCCAGATTGGAAAGGCTCATAGAGGTTGTGTGCTGTTAAATAGGCCTGTAACTGGGAGGCAACAACTTTTTCTAATATTTTAGAGAGAAAAGAGAAATAGGAATAAACAGCACTGAATAAACCCTCATTCAACACACTTAACTGAAAATAATATTATTCGATTTTTAAATATTTCTCTTTACTGTCATATTTTCCAGCTCGTCTGCCTGTTCCTGTCATCATCAGTAACTCTTCACAATGTTCATCATCATCATCAAATTGTTCATTGGTGTGTTCATCAGTGTTGAAAGTGTGTGATGCGACTCTCTCCTGGTACGCAGGAATCAGTGTATTGTCCAGCATCAGTGTGTGTGATCTCAGCATCAGTCTCTCTCTACCTCTGGAGGTGGAATATCAGGATAAAAACACCTACAGCTGTGTGCTGAACAATCCCATCAGCAACCAGACCACACATCTGGACATCAACACACTCTGTCACACATGTGCAGGTACCACAGCACTGATGACATTACTGTTTAAGCAATCATTCACTTAATCACTGTCTCTCATTCTTCGGATGCCCATTTTCCACAAGTTGGTATGATTCTTTAGGGTGTTCATGTAAAGTTTGTAACATACTTTGGTTAAAATTCCTCAGTGGTTGTGTAAAACAACACCCTTTTCACCTCCTCAAAAACAGCCTTGCTCACAGCGACCCATTTCGGTGCATGTTTCTTTAAATAATTATGACTAACTGCTCACCCCACCCCTCTCTTCCATGGGGGTTGTCCACACTAGACACATAAAGTGCTGCCATGGCGGACAGTATACAAATGTCTGAGGGACGAAAATATGCTAGCATGGGACAGTCCGTCAGTGGTCGTGGGCAGAGCATGAGCCATATGACATCATATTGATCAGAAAATCCAAACAGCTTGATTATTGAGAGTTTTTAGACTTTTTGAGCATGAAAAAAAAATTGTGAATGGATTTTTTTTTCCATTGTATTATGGTTGTGTCCACACACTTCAAAGACACATTTATATGCAAACACCATATAAAAGTGAATTTTGCATCCGATGACCTCTTTAGCCATCTCAACACACTCTCCTTCACTTAGTCCATCCTCCAGTGTCTCTGATAGTGTTGATCTCTGCTGCTGCTGGATCTCTGATGATTGTCTCTACAGTCGTGATCTTCAGCATCTGCAGGAGACGCAGAAAAACTGATCAAGAAGGCAAGAGTTACCTAATGCTTTTAAGAAGTATTAACAACAATAAGTTTTATGAATACATTATTATACAAACAAATAAGTTTTATAACAAATACTAATACATACTGTATTTTTTGTATTATTATTGTATTACAAATTATTTTTTGATATATATATATATATAAATGTTAAGTTTTTTTTTTTTGCAGGTTCGGTAGATTACATTATACCTCTCTATAGCTATATAATGACACTGAACACAGCTCTTCACAAATCACACTGGAAATATGAACATAGAAATGCAAAACTACATTATTTCAATAATAAAACAACTTGTGTGTAAAGATGCAGCATTCTGCTGGTGTACAAATGAACATCGATATGAGTGACGCTGTTCCACTTTGAGTTTTAATTAATGATGGTTGAATTTCACCATACAAAGAATTTAGATGCTTTAAACATCCTGTCTGCATTTGATTTATATTGTTGTTGTTGCTAAAACAGTTCAGATTCGTGAAGAAGAGATGACATCTGCTGTTCTCACATTCCACAAAAGAAAAGCACATAAATTGGTAAGAGAATTTATTCCTACTTTATTTATTGTGTCTCTGTATAAATTTAGCAGTTGGTCAGAATTAGATGTGTGTGACTGTGTTTTTGTATAATGATCCATCACACACAACAGCAGCTTAACCAATATTTATAAAAGCCATAAGATCACCATTTAAATTCCAGAAACACTACAAAAATGTGCTTTGAGTAAAAAATGTAGTTCCAAAAAAGTTTTTTTTTTTTAAATACATTTTTAAAGCAACTCAGAAGCATTGAAAGAGTGCATGATATTACAAACAAATGTATTTTTAGCAGAAATTTACTATCTTAACCCCTTCACACTCAAGTTTAACTTTATACACCAAGTACCACCTCAGAAAATATTTGTCTCTCCATGTCCCACCATAATGACCAATATTAAAATACAGTAGAGTAGTAGGCTCAAAACTATGCTTCTGACGTTCCAGAACTTTGCGATGCTGTTTGCGAATGTTCGTTGTGCGTTTCCCAAAAGCATCGTTGTGATAGGCTATATGACAAAGCGCTGAGCACGTCCATCTCTTTAATTTATTTTTTTCATACTTCTGGGAGATTGGATATTGGTACAGCAAAATCTCATATCAGATATTTTTTTGTGTCCAATTTGGATTTACTTCCATACATTTGCGAATCATTGAGGTCAGAAAGTAAAATGAACATCACAACAAAAATAAAGATGTCTCTCTGTCTGCTGTAAGGGTCACGCTTCTGATGTTTGTTTTTTAGCATTATCATCTCTTGTGTGATGAAGAGGAAACTCATGTTGTGTATACGCCTATTGCCATAAGATGATGATCAAACTTCAATGATGAAGATGACAACGTTTCATCAGGAAATCACAGTGGACAGGATCATTCTTGGTACTAAAAGATGGATTCATGAAATGGTCTTCTAAAAACTTGGAAGCTTCTTTGACTTTAAAAAATGATCTAAATCATATGGCACAGTGCAGCATTTTCATGTTTTACTCTTAAAGTTTTAGAGAGATCATGTGTGTAAATCTCTCCTTTTTTTAAGTGCAAAATGTAGATGCAAAATAATCACCAAAAGGAGTGGAGACTGCTGTGGTCTCATTTATTGACATCTGTACAGAAATGTGGATTGATCTGTTGGACAAAGGTTATGCGTGAGCTTGTAACTGCTATGTGTTTGTGTTAATGTCGGTGTGAGAGTGTGTATGAGGTGTCAATAGCGTGTGGTTGAAGGTTTTTTTTCATTACTGCTCACATGAAACTGTTTGACTTGCTTTAGACAAAACCGCTTTACAACAAATCCAATCTAAATCCAACATAAAAAAATCTCAATCTCAAACCAAAGAGAGATGTTACTGTGTGAATATGAAATATGGAAAATGCTCTTTGTATTTTAATTAATTAATTAATATTTTTAATTTTATTTCTGATTATCCGCTTGTAGCATGACATTTAAGTAATAACTGGTCACTCCTAAAACTCCTTCCAACAGATACTAACACCCAATGATAAAAACTTTGATGACAAATCGAGGACGCCATGTCAATCTGTAGAGGTGTTTGTTGAAGTGGAATGTCTCACATCTCGAGCTGCAGCAAAAAATGGTTTTATACAAGGTGTGCATATAGTATGGGACCTCCCCTGTTTTGGCCGTTCATTTTTTTAGGTATCTGTTGGCAGCTGAAGTGAAAAAATGGCAAGTGCGCAGTGCACAGAGCGTGGGAGATCCTTAACATGAAACAATGATCTTGTATCCTCAAACTCGTAAAATAATGCATTCACTTTCAGCACAGATGTTAAACCTCATCATATAACAATGCATGCAAGACTTACAACAATTCCAGTACAGTAAAACAAATGAGCAATGGAGATATTTAGAATGATTAATATATAATTTATTTGTTCTGCCCATGCAAATAATCCTCCTGTTAACACATCTACAAAGAATTAACAGTGATCTTAAAAAAAAAAATCGAAGAAATACAACTATCAATTTAGGATTAAGTATAAGATGTTATTATTTGTTTTTAAGGGCTTAAATGGGATGGCACCAAGTTACATTAGTGAACTTCTTAAGCAACATACATCCTCTTCAGCGAACCATTCCTAAGTCTTGACTAAAATCAAAAGGAGACAGGGCCTTCTCTGTTGCAGCTCCTCGTTTATGGAACAGTTTACCCCTCCATGTTAGATCTTGTGCCAACCTTAATGCATTTAAATCTCATTTAAAGACTCATCTCTTTGCATTTGATTTTTGATTTGATTTGTTTTTAAATGTGCAATATAAATAAATGTGATTGATTGATTGAGTGATTGATTGATCAAAGACACTGCGCCTATAGGTAATAATATAACAAAGTAGAAGTAAAAAAACTGCAATCTAAAACATGACTTTTTTTTCCTCACAATTCGCTTTTCCTGAAACTGCCGTAATCATAGTAATGCACACTCTAATGTGTGTGTGTGTGTGTGTGTGTGTGTGTGTGTGTGTGTGTGTGTGTGTGTGTGTGTGTTTTATATATATAATCTCGACTGGTTTGACCATAATCTAAAACTGAATCTTCCACAAGCTTTTAGCTGCTTTATTTTCACTCCGGGAATTTTGAATATTTTACCATAACAGTCGGGGAAACCCTCATACTGAGTTCAGAATCGCATAGTAGTATACGAACTACTTTCACCATCGTCAGAGTAGTATGTGGTTATGAATTTCTTTATGAGGCTTCAATTCCCAATCCCTACCTTACCTTATCACTAGAGCAGAGGTCTTCAGTCCTGCTCCTGGAGGTTTACTGTCCTTCTGAGTTTAGTTCAAACTTCCAATCCTAATCAAACACTCCTGATTCTGAATCAGCTGTTCACGATCACTTAAAAATACAAAGGCAGGAGTGTTAAAGCAGGTTAGAACTGAACTCTGCAGGACAGTGTCCTCCAGGAGCAGGATTGAAGACCTCTGCATTAGAGAATTCACTTCACTTTTAGTACTGCCCTCTACTGGACCAGATAAGCATCCAACTCATTCAGGTTCTCACTACATGATAATACAACCTATTAACCCATAGTGAGTGACACATGGTGTTGATAACCATACTACACTTTGTTGATAACCGCTTGTTATCTTTACAAAATAATAACAATTTACCACCCCTCAACATTTTTGCATTGTCAATCTGCCCTATCTCGTTATTAATCACTTTAGTTAATTTCAGTGGATTTATTGCAGATTCAGATTCGGATGTGAATTGTTTCATTACCTTGTTTCACTATCATAATCAGAATCCGGTGACCTGAGGCTACCTGCACAGTTTTGGCGCAGTGCCTCCTAGTGGTCAGGAGATATAAAAAAACGTTGCTCTTTCCAAGAAAACGAAATTTAAAACCAGAATATAGGGGCTCATATTTCAAATAAATTACCAACGGGTATGTTTAAGGTTAGTGTCAACAATAGTGTCCTAGAAACGCTGTCCTGAAACGGCAGGAATACCCTACTCAACCGGGATAGCAATGCAGTGTGAATCAATATGATTCAGACATCTCAGGAATCATAGAGCATAAGACACTCAAATATAAAATGTCAGAGTGCCTTTGATTTACAAGGGTTTATTATTGGGTCATTATCTGCTGTAGAGATATTATTATAGGGCCCTCTATTGGTCAAAGGTAGAGTTGTTATTCTTCCAAAAGTGAGGTCTTATTTTGACCCAAGATGGCGCTCTGCAGTGGAATGAACAATTTGTTTAATGAAATGGCAAGGGATCCAGGTTTGTGTGGTTAAATGGGTTTTATTTTTACGTTTGTCCTGGATAATGTCAAATATAAGATGTGGAAATAAATTTCATTCTATAAAGACCTACACTACACTGTAATATTTAAAAAAATTAATTAAAACAAAAGTGAAAATGACATTTGTACATCATACTAAACACCTTTAAATAAATGATCACCAAAATGTGCTGAATTACTATTACTATTAACCAGAAAAGGGCAGGATTCATTTACACCATGGGGAAACTGTTCACAGGAATGCTATATATATCTCACATCAAAACATTAATTAAACATATTTGTATTTAAAACAATGGCTGAATCTGCTTGTTATTTGTAAATGGTTTGATGCAATCTGCTGGACATGAGGATGCTGATACTCACAGTTGGATTTCCAAGTGCAGTCGATGAGACTTGAACAGAGCCGAATAAAGCTGAAATCTGCTACGCTTCTAATTTCAACCCCTGAATCAGTGAGTCTTAAACTGTGCATGTTTGATCATTTAACCGTTTAAAGGTCATGTGATTTACATGAAGTGGATGTTTGATGTCATTTCCTCTAACTGCTCTGAACAGTTGCTGTTGTTCTTGTGCATTGTGAAGTCATTCAGATGGTGAAGGTTTCTAAGGTTCATTCCACTCATAACACTCAATTTATTTTACTCTACAGACAAAGTAATGTTCAGCTAAAGATTGGTCACATTTATTCTCTGCCAGGTTTTTCTCTTTCTGCACTTACGTTTGCTCTTCATATCACAACTTTTGATTACGCTTATAAGTTCTGTGATGTCTGTGTTTCAGAAATATCACAGCATCCAGAAACTCAGCTAAAATACTCTATTTTTTAGCTTAACGTGCCTTGGAAATGAGGCCCTTCACACACAAACTACATGCTTGTTGCAACATGTTTTCTCACACACAAGATGTTTGTCCACCAAACAGATCAAACCACTTTTCTGAAGAGACCTGACCACAGCAGGTTTCAGTCTGACTCACAATAGATTTAAAACAGACATTTAATACAGTCAGACAACTAAAGTGAATGTGAATATATATATATATATATATATATATATATATATATATATATATATATATATATATATATATATATATATATATATATATATATATATATATATATATACATACAAAATCCATTACACTACACATAAGGTAATTTACTCTTACTTGATTACTTTTAATTACTTTTGGCCTAACTCATTTATCCAATTTTTTTTTTGAACAAGATAATCTTGTACCATATTGATAAAAAAATACTAAGAGAAAGAAAATATATTCCATTCTTTATTAGTTTATGAGTACAATTAAAAGCTATTAAGTTATTCAATAATAAAAATGTAAAATTACAATAAACAATTTTAAAATAAAAGCAATCAAAATAAAAGACTCATTAAAAAAGATACAATTTTTTTTATTTGTTTACCTGCTTATCATGTGACAATTAACTGACATCAGAGAACTGTGAATGTTATTTTATTATATATTGTTATTATTATTGACATAATTGTATTATTGACCTAACTTATTAACTTACACTTCAAGTAAGTATATTAGGTCAAAGAGGTTCAGCTGACAAAAAAGTTGGGGATTCCTGCATTGCATGTTTTATGAAATAACATGAATTTGTATTTTAATGTGCTTGAAAGACAAAAGCCTTCCGAAGACAGTAATACTAGGTTAAATAACTCACTGATTGATAATTCAAATAATAGTTAATGTGTTTGTCAGGTGATTAGATATGCCGTGTTGCAATGTTGAAAAGACTTGTTAAAAGTGAAATTATTTCCTTGAATCCAGTGATCAAAACCTTCAGGTCTCAGTTTTCAGTGATAGTCACATGACTATTGGCTGGTCTGTGTGTGCAATTCTACAAACCTGGAAGACCTTCTGAACGTATATTAGCAGTATAGGCTTTTATAGAATGGAACATTTAAAAGATAAAAAAGTATTAGAGGGATTCAATGAGTTATGAATAATTTACTGCCATTGTGAGAATGACATGTAATTATATAATCACTTTTTTTTTAAATATGGGTTACTACCCATATATATTCTATACTACCCAATATATATTTATTCATAACACGTTCAGAGCATGTGAACTAAGAGCGTCAAACTCTGTCGGGGGAGGACTCACACACTAGACAACAGGGTGGGAGTTTTCAGCAAACTGAACCATTAAGTTCACAACTTCACAAGTTTGTTTTGTTCTGTTTGTGCTCCTGGAGTCTGATGGGTAAGTTATAAAATCTATATGTATTTTTTTACGATGTAATTTTTTTTCCATTTCAGGGCAACAAAGTATTCTGCAGCTCATATTACATTATTTTCTGCTGTCATATGTACTAGATGAATCAATATTATTAGATTTACTTTGAATACCTGTCTCTGTTTTCATTGGAATTTTAAATATTAATTAATTAATTAATTAATTAATTAATTAATTAATTAATTAATTAATTAATTTTTATTAATTATTTAAATTTAAATACTGGTATCTGGCATAGTGGCAATTTCCATGCCTTCTATTGTGACTGGAAATTTCTCTTGCTCAAAAATCCAAAACCTTCATTGAACTCAGTTCAATTCACATTTATTTATATTGTGCTTTTCGCCATTATTATAGTTTCAAAGCAGCTTTACAGAAAAACACATGATCAAAATGATACACTATAGAAAATTTGGCAGTGGTGCATGTTAGACATCCCGAGGTAGAGACATAAAAGCAAATAATTAGCGTAGCTGCTGTTCATAACATTGAGCAAGGATAATCATGTGTATTTGATCTGATATAACTGTATAGGGTTATGCAGTGCATTATGAATGATTGGCTAAAGCGATGCGTCTTTGATCTATAGATTTAAAACTGGGAGAGTGAGTCTGACCCACCGAACATTATCAGGAAGGCTATTCCAGAGTTTAGAAGCCAAATGTGAAAACACTCTCCCTCCTTTAGTGGACTTAGATATTCTAGGTACTACTAGAAGAGAGTTTTATGATCTTAAAGAGCGTGATGGATTGTAAGGCGATAGAAAATCAGTTAAATACACAGGAGCTAAATCGTTTAAGGCCTCATAGGTCAGTAACAATACTTTGTAATTGATATGGAAGTTAGTTAGCCAGTGTAGAGATAATAAAATTGGTGTTATGATCATATTTTCTTGATCTAGTAAGAACTCTACTGCATTTTGGACTAATTTTCTCTTTTTTTACCGAGGATGCAGGACAACCAGCTAGTAACGCATTACAGTAATCTAGTCTAGAGGTCATGAATGCATGAACTAACTTCTCTTCATCTGAAACAGATACTGTAGCATGTTCCGGAGTTTAGCAATTTTTCTGTGGTGGAAGAAGGCTGTGTTTGTAACATATATAATTTTCAAAAGATAATGTTGTCTAATAAAACGTCTAGGTCTTAAACTGAAGAGGATCAGTTTACTGTACATCCTTCCAAATGCAAACTGTATTCTAGTAGGTTCTGGGTACATGTTGTTGGTCTAATAAGTAATTCCTCAGTCTTATCTGAATTTAATTAAGAAAAGTACAGGTCATCCAATATTTTATATCTTTAACACACTCTGTCAGAGATTTAATCTGGACGTGATGAAATATATAACTGAGAATCATCTGTTTAAGAGTGTTAACTATTCAATGTTTTCTATATTACCAAGAGGCATCATGTATTTTGAGAATAGCAGAGGGCCTAACACAGATCCTTGTGGCACTCCATAATTCACTGATGAATACTTGGATTATTCTCCATTTAAATAAACAAAATGGTAACAGTCTGATAGATGCGACCTGAATGCCTGTACCTGAATACCAGTGTAATTTTGTAATAGGTCTAAGAGTATTTGTCTCGGCCCTGGCTACTTTTAAAGCCTTTTTATAACGGGAAGTGCAGTCTTCCCACGCGATTCTAAAGACCTCTATGAGTTTGTTTCCATTTGCGCTCTAGATTATGAGTTTTTCCTCTTGATAGCGTGAGTAATACTGTTGTACCATGGTGCAGTACTTTTCTCTCTGACCTTTTTCAATCGGATGGGTGCAACAGTTTCTAATGTAGAGAAAATGGTGCAAATGCTTGTCATTTCCTCTTGTTCATTTGTGTGTTTGGGGACACTGAGAAGCTGAGACAGATCAGGTAGTTTATAGTGAATCTGTCTGTAGTGTTTGGGAGAATTGTTCTTGTTGATAACACTGCACAATATGGCAGATTTAAGCAGTCCGCACGTTACAAGGTAGTGAACAGTGACACCATCACTTTGCGGTAGAATATATATCGGTAGGATTGGTTCCTTGCAATATAATTAAATCTAATGATTAAAACGATGAGTGGGTCCAGTGACGTTTTGTTTTACCATATGAGTTTAGTAAGTCTGTAAACGCAACCCTAACAAATCATTTGTATTATCTACAACGTGAATGTTAAAATCTCCAACAATCAGCTTTATCAACGTTTAACCACTTTCAAATCCCAGGCATCTTTTTATAAGTTTAAAATATATTAAAGATCAAATTATTGGTTCATATCTGTTTTTTTGTTTTGTTTTGTTTTTCATAAATCTCAACTTTCACTTTGCTTTTGTGTCTTTGCTGTTGTTCTGGATGTTCTTCAGTTCATATTTAAACAATTAAATCTGATTTCAGGCTTTGTAAACCATCAGGATCTTTAATCTGTCTCTCTTCATGTTCTCCAGGTGTGTTTTGGGCCGAAACAAATGAAATACAGTCAGTGTCAGTGATGGAGGGAGATTCTGTCCTTCTACACACTAATGTTACCAAAATACATAAAAACGACGACATAAATTTGAAATTTAAAGCCAAAAACTATTCGATAGCTAGAATCCAAAGAAAGGAACTATGCTGTATATTTAATGTTCTTGATGAGAGATTCAGAGACAGACTGAAGCTGGACGATCAAACTGGATCTCTGACCATCACAAACACCACAACTGAACATGCTGGAGTTTATGAACTACAGATAAGTGGAGCGAAACTGACATCAATAAGATTCAATGTTTCTGTCTATGGTGAGGAGAGATCATTTGTCCAAATGTTCACATGTACATAAACACACTATCATCACACTCAAACTTTTTATTTACTCTCTCTTTTATTTACTCTCTTTTCCAGCTCGTCTGCCTGTTCCTGTTATCAGTAGAAACTGTTCTTCATCATCTTCATCAAATTGTTCATTGGTGTGTTCATCAGTGTTGAATGTGAGTGATGTGACTCTGTCCTGGTACGCAGGAATCAGTGTATTGTCCAGCATCAGTGTGTGTGATCTCAGCATCAGTCTCTCTCTACCTCTGGAGGTGGAATATCAGGATAAAAACACCTACAGCTGTGTGCTGAACAATCCCATCAGCAACCAGACCACACATCTGGACATCAACACACTCTGTCACACATGTGCAGGTACCACAGCACTGATGATAGATGTGTGTGTTTACTGACCTGATCTCTGTCTTCTGTTGTAGATCAGACTGATGCGTTCACTTCTATCTTTATCCTTACAGAACCAGACCCATACTCTCCTTCACAACAAGACTCACCTCTAATAGTGCTGATCTCTGCTGGATCTCTGATGATTGTTACTGTAGTCGTTGGGATCTTCTGGATCTGCAGGAAATGTAAAAACGTATCGAGTATGGCATTAATTCATTTTAGTTAATTGCATGTAATTTAATAATTGCATTTCAAAATGCTTACATATGAGCCTTATAAATATATGCTGTGAAAAGAACAGAACAGAACAAATCGATTTGAGATTGAGTTTTGTTGTTTTATTATTCTTTAAATAGTTCAGACTCGTGATGAAGAAATAACGTATGCAGAGACAACGTTCTACAAAATAAAAAATCGACACAAACCGGTAAGATTTTTTAAATCATTCAATGACCATCAAACCTGCTTTATAACACCAGCATTTACACTGTCCATTTTTTTTCTGTCACAGATTAAATGTTGTTACAGCAAAATCATGTATCAGATCATATTTTTGTGTGCAATTTGAGATTACTTGAATATAGGCTATTAAATCTGATTAGTAGTCTAAACGATTGTTGAGGATCACAGCTGATGAATCTAAATCAATCTTCAGAATGGCACATTTTTAACATGTAAAATATTATAGTTTGTGTGGTATTTTTTACAGAAAGCTGAAGAGGAGGATCATGTGGTTTATGCACCTGTTGCCATGAGATGATCAAACTTCAGTCTTTTTCCCAAATTCAGCTGTTTCATCCCTTCATTTAAAAACTCTTGAAACAACCTCAGATTCAAAGTCTATGGTTGAGTTCTTGGCTTGGTAAGATTCATCACATGTATACAGCAACAATTCTGACAAAAATAAAACAATAAATCAATTACATGGATAATGTGTTATAAACACGAAAGATTTTTATTTTGAGTTGGATTAATCTCCTAAAAACCTCAAATGAATTTGCCATACATTGCAATTTGCAATACATTGTTTAATAAAATATCTAAATCATTTGACGCATTGAAGTATTATATTTGATTCTTGGGATAGTTCACCCAAAAATATAAATTTTGAGCCTAAAATAATTTACTCACACACCAAGTCATTCCAAACTCCATGTGTTTTTTTTTCATCCATTAAAAAAAAAAAATAATAATAATAAAATGCCTGGACAAACCTCACTGGTTCTTGTGCATCAAGCATGCAGATGTGAGCTTCTGTTTACCACATTAGATGAGCTTTATGTATGTGCATTGATCATTATTTGTATTGGCATAAAGTTTAAATAAAATATGTTCATCATATAAAAGTGGTTGCGTCTCTTCAACTTTACATTTAAACCCCTTGATTCAAATTGATTATTTTTATGATGTCTTTATGCACCTTCTGAAGCTTGAAAATAATGAGAGAATATTAAAACATCTTAATTTGTGTTTCAATGATGAACAAGTGGGGCCTGAAAACTAGAGACCATGTATATCTGCAAACCAAAAATGTAAAATATTCATCAGAACAAGTCAAAGTTCAAACTTCATTCTGTGAAATGTGGTTTGACCTAGACAAACAGCTTCTGCTTGAGAGTGTGTGTGGCTGGATGTTTGTTAGTGTGTTTAAAGGTGTCAGTTTTATGTGCATATAGCAAGTGGCTGAAGGTGTTTTTCCATTTCTGCTCATATGATGTTAGCAGTTTTACTTCAGCTACCACTAGAATGTCCTCTAGTGTCAAAACCCAAAATTCAGTTTTTAATGACTACAAATGTTAAAAATGTAAAATTTTAATCCAATCAGAGTTAAAATCACATTCTAGAATGTAAAGAGACACCCACTGATCACTCTAATAACTCAGTGTAACTTTGTTCAGCTATTTCCGAATACAAACTTAAAAAAAAAAAAAATCATGACAAATTCAGATTTCAGCTGTTGAGTCAATCAGATGTTTTTAATGCTATTTATCACATGGACATACAAAGACATTACAAGTTCTTTTAGAAAATGAAATGGACAAAAATATTCAGCTTTTTTTAAAAGCCTCAATAGGATTAGGCGCATATGAAATTAGGATATAACAGGATTTAGAGGCGTTCTGTCCAAGAACAAGGTGGGAGAGACTAGACCACTCAGACTATTCAAATGAAAGCAAACATTTCCATCACCCAGGGAGATTTCATACAAACACAGCAAAAAGAAAGAAAAAAAAAAATATATAGCACATCTTGAATGAAGAAAACATGGAGAAAACGCATAACATTTGCATGAGTCAGGGCAGGGATGCAAAACATACACAGCTTGCAGGCTAAATAACTGAACTAACTTAAAACTAAGTGAAAATACAACATTGTCATTTAAAAATGGTTTATTATTATTATAAGCTAAAGCAAAAACAGTATTCAGATAACAACTTAATAGCATGAGGGGACCCCCCCCCAAAAAAAACACGTGGCAGTGAGAATCTGATCAGCAGCACTTAAAACATCACAAATATTGTGTTCACAATTTCATGCTTTGTTTTACAGTTTCACTGAAATTAATTTTCACACCGTTCAACAAAGATATATATATATATAAAACTGTGCAAAGACTACACAAAATTATTATTAAAGTGCTTGTTGTATTACATTTGTGTGGAAACAGTTTTTTTTTTTTTTATAAAAATGGTTGATCAAAGGCAGCTTGGTTAAAATAGTTAAAGGCGTGGTTTATTATGATTTCACTTTTCTAACTTTAGTTAGTGTGTAATGTTGCTGTTTAAGCATAAACAACATCTGCAAAGTTACAACGCTCAAAGTTCAAAGCAAAGGGAGATATTTGCTTTTAAAGAAATAGCTTTTTAAGGACTACAATAAACGGCTGATAGGGACTACACAACATTCCTCCAGGGTTAGTGACATCACCAACCCTAGAATTTACATAAACCCCAACCCAGGGAACACGATTTATAGATTATCAAGACAGAATATGCTAATTAATGAGTAAAAGATAACTACACATAAGCTACATAAATTCATCATCTAACCATTCAGATATGTCCTGTTGCATTCTACATGTTATCACCTCTTCTCTAGTCTCTCCATCATTGTCTGAATCCGGTTTGAACATAAAAGGCTAAACGTTTTTGAAAATTTCAGTGCATGTCTGTGTGAGTGCAAGCTCTTGAAGCTCCGCCCTCTGTGCTGGGAGCAGCAGCTCATTTGCATTTAAAGGAACAGACACAAAAACGGTGCGTTTTTGCTCACCCTCAAAAAGTGACAATTTTAACATGCTATATAAAATTATCTGTGGGGTATTTTGAGCTAAAACTTCACATACACACTCTGGGGACATCAAAGACTTATTTTACATCTTGTGAAAAGGGCATTATACCACCCCTTTAAAGGCCGATTTGTTCCAGAAACTTTTTTGTTATGCATAGTTCAGTTGAAACCTTGCCCCCTGTTGGCTTGCAGTTAAACTGAACGTACGAGACAAAAACTGTCAGCTTAAATAACACGGATCGAAAGATAAACAGTGAATTCTTACTTCAGTTACGGGTCATTCACACACATGTCAGAGTAAGTCTAGTGACTTGTTCAACTTAGTTGAACTTACTTTAACTTGAGCTCAGCATTTTCAGAACACTGCGTCATTCACGAGACACTGCCAAAGTGTGAACGCGGAACTGTCAAACACGTCAGTCTAACACGTTTATTTTACATTGAAAAAACTATGAAAAAGTTGCATAGTGAAATGGGAAAAATGTTCGTGAAACCTACTACGGTGTTTTCTTTCAAAATTGTCACTTCACAGTAGAAATGAAATGGTAGAATAGTGAACATAAGATAAAAACTCATGTAGAGCGATTATATAAAATGTTTGGTATAAGAGTTTTTTAATAGTTAAGACAGATAGATAGATATTCTTTCTCCTCCACATCACATGTCATCAGTGCGTTACATGCTATGTAGAGTTAGACATGTCAGCACCGCGACAGAAACAGCAGCTTCCTTTGACAGTTCCTCCCAAAACAATGAGCTTATGTAGCGTTCACACCATAACTACTGTTTGGAAGAGAAGAAAACCCGTGACGTAATACTCGGAGCGGTCCGTCCTTTGGAGACGCTCTGAAGGGAGGGTGGGATCTTGTGCTTTCAAAGCTTTTATCTAAGCTTTTTAAAGGTTACGATTTTCGTACTTAGCAACGTAATATTAGTTTTTTTCTACTAACAGCAACAATACCAGTAACACTTACAGTATCAGTAGTACATTAGTGCACAAGCTCATTTCTGTGAAGAGCAGGTGTTTCGCCTGTGTTCATCTTGGCAACATATTCATGTAAACAGTCAATTCTAACTGAATGTCCCCAAATGGGACAAAAGTAGTTTTTCAGTGCATTGATAGGTCTTAACAGTGCTCGAAGTGGACTGGAATACACACGGTATGCAGTACTGGCAGTACTAGGTTTCTGTGTGAGTCACTTTAGCAGCTTTAACAAACCTCTACAAATGGCTGACCAAACCAACAGACCAATTTTTATCATACAGATGAATCTGATCGTTTAACTAAACCAGGTTTGAGACAAGTTAACGTGTGCCGTCTGTAGACGTTTTTCATACATTTAGCATTATTAATCAGCATATGTAGAGCTGATTAGAGTGATAGAATTTTGAAAATTATTTAGAGATGGCAAGGGAAGACAAATCTTTTAAATTACTTGTTACCTTTGTTTTGCCCTCATGATGAGAACGTTGATTATCAGATTATGTACAATGTTTATTTTTAGTAATTTATTATTTTTAGCAAAATATAAAACACTTTTCTTAATAAGAGGTAAACCTGCACCCCCTGTTTTTTTCTCAGTCCCAAGGCCTTCTATGGTGTCTAAATGTAAAATAAAATAAAAATGAGCCTGTTAAAAAATGTGATCTAACCTTTTTATATTCATATCCAGCTGGGAGAAATATTTATTTTTGGATATACTGTTTTTTTCGGTAAAGATTCTTGACATCATTGTTTTGGCTCTCTGGGCCCAAGATTCTCATCTTTGGTGACTATTTTGAGTTTTAATTATTTTTCTTTTTTTATTATTATTATTTTTATATATATATATATATATATATATATATATATATATATATATATATAGCTGCCTCAATGGAAATCCGTAACTCTTCCTACATAAAAGTCTTGTCCTGACCACCGCTGGGAAGGAAATCTAGAGACCAGGGCCCGTATCCCTAAAGATTCTGAGAATCCTCTCAGAGAGCTCCTAACTTAACCTAAAAATTCCTTGCCAGGAGTTTTAGCTTAGAAGTGATTCCAGAACATTTTCAGTGAACTCTGAGCAAGGAATGGATGGAAAATCCTATCTTAGTGAGGAGGTGTGGTTGACCCCGTTGCTAGGTATGAGTCATCATTTCAAAAGCTGTGATTGGTTGATCCTACAAGTTTGATGAAAATGAACTTTTGGTGATAATGAGCAAAGGATGTACCCTCAAATCAATAAACATAATTATACACTCTAATCTTATGCAGACTGTAATTGTAAATAATATTTCACATTCAAGAAAATATCTGGAAAATGAATAGTAAGCTGTAGGGGTTATAGCCTAACATTAGAATCTAAAATATGTGAAAACTTAAGCTCATTACACCCTGTTCAAATAATGATTCGTGTCTTATTTGCTCATATTAATATCCTAGCTGGCATATTTTGTACTTTCACTCCCATATGGACCCCATTGAAAACAAGATGGCCTATCTCAAGGGGCTGTCCTTAATGAAGTAGAAATTGCAACGTTACAACTCAGTGTGGTCTTAACGAGGGTAACACGGCTCAGTCCAATCTGTAGTGTCTCAATAATTCCCTGTCATCCAGTGTTTGCAGGACATCTCTCCTGCCTCCTCTGTTGGCCATTTTGTGCAGCTGCTTAGGGGAACTCCTAAGCCACTAAAAGTCCTCTTCCCTGCTCTTAGCAGATCTCGCCTTAGGAGCCCTTTTAAGCGCTAGGAATCTTGAGGAATAGCTTTTATATTAACTGGGATTTTCGTGTCACTTTTAGGGGAAATTCTAAGAAAACGTCATGACTCTGAGAATTTTCTTAGAATTTGGCTGCTAGGAGCCACTTTTTGCACAAAAATTCTTTAGGGATACGGGCCCAGGCCTCTAGGAACTTTAGTGGAATGGATCTTTATACTGAAAAAAATTCTCGCTGTTCTATTGCTTGTAAATTGTTTCTTTGTTCCTCGTGTTATTACTGGTATGTGGTTTAATTGTCTTTTTTTATTTTTAAGAAATGCGTATAACTTAATATTTAATGTTTTAATCTGCTACAAAAAATACTATTTTTTGCGGTGTTGAAACTCGTTCAGGTGAAACTTCACTGGTATTGGTACCAACTACTGAAATCTTGATATCATGATACTATTTCTCAGAGCAACTTACAATAAAGAGAGGATAGGAAACAAAAGAAAAACTTCTCTTTCCCATCTTTCCTTCTCAGTTAAAGTATCAGAATAATTAAAAATGTTCCATTGATGTCTCACTGGCAGCTTCAGGCTCAACCTCAGTCTGATTCTGGGACAAGCCTTTAACACCATTAGCCTGTAAGAAAACAGATTCATAGAAGGTGAAAGAAATTATAATTTCTTATTATAATTCACACAAATTTTTTGATTTTTGCAGAATGTATGGTAGTTTTCTTTTCCGAAATATTAAACATGTTGTCATAATGTGGGATGTTTCTCGTAATGCATCTGATAAACTGCATTACACTGTCATCTTCTGTACTACAATAACATTCAGTCATGGTCAAAAATTTTCACACCCTTGCACTTTCAAATCCAAATTAACCCTAAAACTAAGTTGAAATTGAACAAAGTACACTGCTCAAAAAAATAAAGGGAACACTTAAACAACACGATGCAACTCCAAGTCAATCACACTTCTGTGAAATCAAACTGTCCACTTATAGGAAGCAACACTGATTGACAATCAATTTCACATGCTGTTGTGCAAATGGAATAGACAATAGGTGGAAATTATTGGCAATTAGCAAGACACCCCCAATAAAGGAGTGGTTCTGCAGTTGGTGACCACAGACCACTTCTCAGTTCCTATGCTTCCTGGCTGATGTTTTGGTCACTTTTGAATGCTGGCGGTGCTTTCACTCTAGTGGTAGCATGAGACGGAGTCTACAACCCACACAAGTGGCTCAGGTAGTGCAGCTCATCCAGGATGGCACATCAATGCGAGCTGTGGCAAGAAGGTTTGCTGTGTTTGTCAGCGTAGTGTCCAGAGCATGGAGGCGCTACCAGGAGACAGGCCAGTACATCAGGAGACGTGGAGGAGGCCGTAGGAGGGCAACAACCCAGCAGCAGGACCGCTACCTCCATCTTTGTGCAAGGAGGAGCAGGAGGAGCACTGCCAGAGCCCTGCAAAATGACCTCCAGCAGGCCACAAATGTGCATGTGCCAGAGAACACCAAGATTGGCAAATTCGCCACTGGCGCCCTGTGCTCTTCACAGATGAAAGCAGGTTCACACTGAGCACATGTGACAGACGTGACAGAGTCGTGGAGAACGTTCTGCTGCCTGCAACATCTGTGAAGAGCACAGGGCGCCAGTGGCGAATTTGCCAATCTTGGTGTTCTCTGGCAAATGCCAAACGTCCTGCACGGTGTTGGGCTGGAAGCACAACCCCCACCTGTGGACGTCGGGCCCTCATACCACCCTCATGGAGTCTGTTTCTGACCGTTTGAGCAGACATATGCACATTTGTGGCCTGCTGGAGGTCATTTTGCAGGGCTCTGACAGTGCTCCTCCTGCTCCTCCTTGCACAAAGGCGGGGGTAGCGGTCCTGCTGCTGGGTTGTTGCCCTCCTACGGCCTCCTCCACGTCTCCTGATGTACTGGCCTGTCTCCTGGTAGCGCCTCCATGCTCTGGACACTACGCTGACAAACACAGCAAACCTTCTTGCCACAGCTCGCATTGATGTGCCATCCTGGATGAGCTGCACTACCTGAGCCACTTGTGTGGGTTGTAGACTCCGTCTCATGCTACCACTAGAGTGAAAGCACCGCCAGCATTCAAAAGTGACCAAAACATCAGCCAGGAAGCATAGGAACTGAGAAGTGGTCTGTGGTCACCACCTGCAGAACCACTCCTTTATTGGGGGTGTCTTGCTAATTGCCAATAATTTCCACCTATTGTCTATTCCATTTGCACAACAGCATGTGAAATTGATTGTCAATCAGTGTTGCTTCCTATAAGTGGACAGTTTGATTTCACAGAAGTGTGATTGACTTGGAGTTGCATTGTGTTGTTTAAGGCCCCGTTTACACGATGGGAAAACGCAGATATTTCCCTGCGTTTTGGCCTGTCATTTACACGAAAACGCCGTTTTTATCCCAGAAAACGATTATTTCTAAAAACTCCGGCCAAAGTGGAGATTTCTGAAAACGCCGGTTATGTGTTGCCGTGTCAACTGGGAGAAACGGCGTTTTAGGTTCTCAAACGTCACATTATGCGCCAGAAAATGCTTACGTCATGTGAGCGCCCTATGTTTAGAGTTTGTTTGGCTACTATTTGATCATGAATGCTGTTAAGGTGGTACTCATTTTTACTTTTGTGCAAACGCTTTTGGCCTGTTTGCATTTGCTTCGCTGTCTGTCCACACGAACGAACCTCGCGCCATGTCTGTTGTTTTGAAAGGAACAGGAAGTCGCTCGTGCTATTCGTTGTTGTCGATTTTGAGGATTCTGATTGGCTTGCATGGCTTTGTCCTTCTCCCTACACTGCCGCCCATTGTATTTATGCGGGTTGATGTAAACGACAACTTTTTTTGAAAACGATGTTGTGTGCACGATGTTATTTTTGAAAACGGAGGGGGAGAAATATTCGTTTCTCTAAATACCCGGCTATGTGTAAATGTGGCCTAAGTGTTCCCTTTATTTTTTTGAGCAGTGTATTTGGTCTCTATGACTATTTCCAAAATGTTTGGCCACGTCTGTATAGTGTTTGCATTCCAGTGTCTGAAGCATTAAGATTTGCATATATATACATATATACACACATATACATATATATATATATATACATGTGTGTATATATGTGTATATATATATATATATATATATATATATATATATATATATATATATATATATATATATATATATATATATATACACATATATACACACATATATATATATATATGATTGTTTAAAAACAGCCAATGATCAGGGCCGATTATATCCTGTCAATCAAAAGGGTGCGGAAATACATGTTCAGACTGCAACTAATTCTGTGTGTGGAGAAAATATGTCTAGTGTTTGATTTTAGCGCTGTCGAAATAACGCATAGATCCTACAGCAGGGTCATATAACAGTCTACGGTATATAAATATAATAGTGATAATATAATTAAATAATTAAAATTATATAAAATATAAATGTATCCATACCACTATTTATTATAAGTAAAATGGTACAAGAGCAGTGCTGTCCTGAAGAGTCAGTTGTTATTGGTTTTATGTAATGATTTCTAAAACATAAACATGTTGCCAACTTGCAGATCTGAATCTAATTTCTGTAGTCAGACAAATTCAGTGAGTATCTTACCTGATCATTGTGCTGCGTCCTGGTCTCTGTTTGAACAATACAAAAACTCAATTAAACACATATTACTATGGTTATTTAGAATAATCTTTCAAAAGAATGATTTACACACAATTTCCATCTTGTTAATTCAACTGCATATAATTTAGTGATGGCCAGTTCGTAAACAAATAATTCTTCTGAATCCTGGATGAGCCAGTTTCCTCTAATTGAACTGAAATGTCTGAAACAGTTGTGGCTCAAGTCAGCACTGATGCACGATATTTAATTGAATCGTTTCGGATGTGCCTGACAGTCACTCAGACTCAAGATGAATGAATGTGACGATGATACTGTTTCGTGACCAACATGAAGAGCTTCTCCGGCACCAGAACAATTGTTGATATTGGCATGACTTAAAAACTTTATGATGTTTGTACTTTACTTTAAGCCACGATCTGTATTTTTTCACCGCCGGGGTCGCTAAGCTTTTCAAAACAATAAGAAAGGCGTAGACTGATGACGCAGTATGTAAATGAGCGTGGAATCATGGAACTTGACGTCATCCCGATAAATCTAATGATGTTTATGGATGAGTGAATACACTGATGTTTTTATCATGACTGTGGTATGAAGCAGGGCGCAATTGCTAATGAGAGACAGATATCAGCACCACACACGAGTCCCGCTGATTTAAAGGAATGAGGACATTTAATTCTACCGACCTACCCGCAAGTGCTGAATAATACTCACACAGGTCAGTTTATTTGACCTGATTGAATTAAACTTTTTTTGTTGTTGCACTTGTTCTGTTTATTGTACTGACATACACTGATAAATAAAGTATTTATCTGTAGTCCCAAATTCACACAGACTGTTTACAGTGTCTACGAACTGTCTGAAAGAAACAGTTCACAGATAAGTATCAGACTTTCAATCACTATAGTAATACTCACCTTTCCTTCTTACTTTACGCTTCCAATAAATCACAGCAGTTACAGATGCAGCCACCAGCAGAACAGCAGCACATATTCCTGCAGCAGCAGCTGAAGACAGACCTGAACCTGGAACAGCTGAAGACAGACATCATTATTATTCAACAGAGTGACTGATAATCAATTTTACCACTGTCTTTTTCTCATATTTACACTTTTCTGCTTTGGTCATCAGATGTATGATATTGATTAAATTGACAGATAGCGCCATCTGGTGGGTTTTTGAAGAACAGCAGCTAAAACAGCATCAGGAGCACAGAAAAGCTGACCTCATGTTTGTTCTTGTTAATAACATTAATCTTGTGAACAGCATGTGTTGGTTGCGTCACTTGATGTGAAGGTGATCTCAATGATGAGGTCAAAGCTCACTTTTTCAAACCTTGAAAACATTTACTTGGTAGACTTGTTTAAGTTTGCTCAAAGGAATTACTAAAGTGTCCTCACCAGTGACAGAAACACTGAAACTTCTTTTGATGTTGAAGCTGCTGCTACTGATGTCCAGTACATATTCTCCAGAGTCTGTGATTCTAATGTTCATGATGGTCAGAGATCCAGTCTGATGATCCAGCTTCAGTCTGTCTCTGAATCTCCCATCACTATGAACATCTGTACAGATCTTACGGGGTTCTCCAGTGATTTCAGCAATACGAATGTCATTAAAATACCACGTCATCACATCATTTGGGTGTTTTATTACACCAGGATCTAAAGTAACAGATCCTCCCTCCTTCACTGACTTTTTCTTCATTTCATCTCGTTGTGAAGCAGAAACACCTGAAACACAAACCAGCAGATGATTAAAGGATATGTATGCCAAAAACATACACAAAATGTGAAAGAACTAAAGATAAAAGCAACATTTATCTCGATTTTGCACACATTTCAAAAACTATTCAATTTTACATTAAATCCTCATTAAAACAGTTGATAAAATAATGTGGAAAATAAAACTAACCCTTATAACTAAGTGTGTGTATCTGCAGGTTGGAGTAATTAGTGTGGAGAAAGGTCTTTGTCATTGGTCGTGAAAGCTGTTGTTCAGGATATAATGTAGGGTTTGGGGTGTGCAATATATGTAGTCTATGATAATGTCGTAATGTTTTAATGATGTGCAATCTGACATTATGGAATACGTCCCTTAATTAGCAAAAACCAATAAAAAATAATGATTGACTCAATGATTCGCTCATTAACAGGGACTTGCCGCCACCTACCAGCGGTTTTAATTTCATAATTAAAGTATCTGTTCAATTTTACCATCATTTCATATATCAATGTTTTATTTTTGAAACACCAAGACATTATTTATGCATTTGTTACTGGAGGTTAAGTGCATTAATGTCCCTCTGAACTGCATTAAACAGTCTGTGTAAATACATCAAAATGTCAGGTTGTTTAATCATGTCATTTGAGATAATTCTACAAATTACATTTTATCAGTAAATGTGTTTTTAAAGAGATTCACTCTACATAATGCTTAATACACTAATTACATTAATACACTAAAAAACATCTGTGAATGTCACTGGGGAAAAAAAATACATTAATGATGTGATTTAAACATAAAATAGCTTTTAAATCAAGTGTGACAAGTTCTGAAAAGTGAAGCCAAAGAGTCTCGATCGCCCCCAGGTGGCTGGAAGCAGTGTATAGGCCACAAACCTAATATAAGGTCTCTCCATGTAACAAGGAAGCGAGACAAAATTTTATTATTTTTTTTTCCAAAGATGGTTTCTGTCATTTTAGGTAGTTTTAATCACACTGATGTAAATTCAATTGTTCGTTTTTTAAATAAGTTTTAGTTATTTGATGCTATAAGAACAGGAGTGTGACATTATGTTAGCTGAGATTGAGTAGTCACTGACGGACTATTTCCGGGATCTTCACGATTTTGGATCTTCAACTTTAATGTCTACATTTCACACCAACATGAGTTGTTCTGCAGTAAACTGTACTAACCGTTTCTGCAGGAGTGAGGGCAGGGCCTTGATATCACGGCTCCACTTTACACGATTCAAGATATCAGCGCCATATGTGGACTTAGGCGGCTTCACTTCTCTACAGTGGAAGAGAGTGAAGGTGCGTCGTCCATCTTTTTTATAGTCTATTTAAACAGGTTCATTCATTCAATTCATTAAATGACTCACCTTGACCAGTAACACTAAATGTCTTTTCCCTGGCATTTCTGCTGCTGATGATCTTCAGTTTATATTCTCCAGAGTCTGTGTTTGTGATGTTTGTGATGGTCAGAGATCCAGTCTGATGATCCAGCTCCAGGCTGTCTCTGAATCTCTCAGTGCCTTCATTACACTCAACATCTGTACAGATGAAACTGAGATCTCCCGTGATATGAGCTACACGAGTGTCATTAAAATACCATTTAATCTCTTCTTGTTGGTTTGTTTGAACACCAGTGTTTAGA
This sequence comes from Abramis brama, assembly GCA_022829085.1. Taxonomy (NCBI): domain Eukaryota; kingdom Metazoa; phylum Chordata; class Actinopteri; order Cypriniformes; family Leuciscidae; genus Abramis; species Abramis brama. Next base: position 30,273,462 of record CM040773.1, on the reverse strand, counting down.
GTGACTGAATCTCCCTCCATCACTGACACTGACACTTCATCTGACCCAACACCAGGCGCACCTGAAGAAGAAATAAACAGAATCATTAGCCAAACAAAAACATACAACTGGTAAATGCTGTGAAAATGTTTTTCTACAGGTCATAAAGGTTGTGAGTATTGAAATATGTCTGGATTCATAATGTAACAAATGAAAACAAACAGCAGAAAAACATGATTGATTTACACATTAGACATGATCTTAACAAACATTATACAACACATCCTGATTCATATTTTATCCTATCTTCATAATGAATATTACACCCATTACCCATAAAAATACTACACTGAGATTCAATAGTCAGTGTCATGTTTTTTCTACAAAATACTGTTTTTTAATCTAGTTTAAATTAGATTAGTTTAGTGAAGGGTCATACTTGTTCATAGTAATGGGTCATTTCAAAACTTTACGAATCTTTTGTTTTGAATCAGTGGTTCGGGTCCACTGATTTATATAAAATGACTGGATTGTTCATTACGTTCTAAACCAAAGCCACTAGATGATGCTGGTACACAGGAAAGGAGAGCAGAGGCCGCTTTTTATGAATGGATGTCAATAGAGAGGAGGCTTCACTACGCTGAATAAACGCTTTTGTGAGGGAACACCAAATCATTTAAGTAATCGACAGCCTGTTCGCTAATCTTCAACATGTTTTATGCTAAACAATACTTTTGTTGGGAATGATATGTAGATTTTACTATGATAAAAACGTTGTTTTATAAGAGAAGGCAGAGAAGGGAATGTCGTGACAGACAGGGCTCATTTACGGCATTACTATAGTATTTACTGTATTTCCTAGTAATATTAATTGATATTGTATTGTCTACAGAAAGTAAAAAAATAAAGATGTTTTCTTTCTTTTGGCTTTCAGGTTTTACCAGTTATGATAAGACTTGAATTGTAATGACTATTATAACTGCATGTATGCATATGATATGACGCTGATATTATGCATTTTAATGGATGAATTAAAGGTGCTCCAAGCAATGTCACACGTTTTTTAGGCCAAAACATTTTTTTTGTCACATCCAGCAAACATCTCCTCACTATCCGCTAGCTGCCTGTCCCCTGAACACACTGTAAAACAACGCGGTCTCTGTAGACACCACAGGCTCCACAAACAATAAGAAAAACAAACTGGGCTCACCCGCACCACGAAACATAACAGTGTTCCAGTAATAACCGACAAGAATGATTTGGGGGTGGGATGAGGAGGAGGGAGGGTCGAGCTAGCCTCCGTTTTGTTTGACAATACTTTGAACGTCAACAAGAAGTGACATCACCCAACATCACTTAGAGCACCTTTAAGGGTGATTTTTTGATTTTGGGAGTTTTTGAATTTCCGCATTGTGCAAAGTTTCTTGCCATCAATTAAAAACATCAGCCCAAAACATGATACATTTCTGTAATACTGAAGATGTTACCTATCCATTTGAACAGGAAAAAAGTTTATATTATAATGAAAGGAAGTGTTACACTTATGTAAACCGAGCCAAAACCCATTTTTTTGGTTATGTTTGGGTGATTGGGACAGCAAAAACAACAAAATAAAAACAACCTATTCTGAAAATAGAAACATGATATTATTAAACATTTTTTTACTGATTTTGTATCAGTAGTATCATATTCGTGTTTCCATCAAAAGTTTGTACAATATAGTAGCCAAGACAATTTTAGGACCTTATTATGAAATCAGCAAAAGCTAATGTCATTTTCCTCAGTGCATGTATTTAAGGGTCAACCTTCTGTTTGATGCCTGCCCTGCCCACCTACAGAATGTCACACCAATAAGGGCATCCAATTTTGATTATGTGGTCTGCTAGGGCTCAGCAACAGAAGTTTTTATTTTCACTCATTAGGTAAGAAAATAAACTCTATATAGTTATACTGTCCCATTCAACCTTATGTCCCAATCACCCATAATTCACCCTATAAAAAGACAAAAATTTAATTATAAATATTGTTATATTGTATGTTATTTAATTAAAATAAAATACAACATGAAGTGTTGTGTCAACTGATGTGTGTCTAATGACGATGATATAACGCTTTTAAATTAATTATGGTAAAAAAATGCATATAATTTTAATGAATTGTATGCTATTTAATCAAAATAAAACATGAAGTGTTGTGTCAACTGCTGTGTGCATAATGACGGATATAACGCTTTTAAATGAATGGTGGTAAAATACATATAGCCTAATTTTAATGAATTAAATATATTAAATTACAATTACGTTTTTAGTGTAATCTTAAATGCCTATTTGCAGCTAATAGAGATATTCACACTTTTTTCCACAGTTAATCACATTCCACAAACAATGCAGTCCTACTGTAGGCCTATGTTTACAATGCCAACAAATATAGCACATTTATTCAAAAGACCAATGCGCTAATAATCCACAAGAAACTGAATAGGCCTACCGTAAGATTTGTAATTGGATCTCACAGCATGTTTACTCTACCCTGGTAATCCAGAGTTCTCCCGAGAGCACAAGTTGAATTTGCTCAGCGAGTTACTCTGGTGTCGAGTAATGATGCTCATTAAATATGCAGTTATTTAGTCTCTCCTGATAAAGCCCCTTTTCTTTTGCTTCCTCCTTCTCCATTTATTCCCAAGAAACTGCGCCGTATCGCAGCTCTGTTGCTGTTTCTCTCGGTCTCACTGTTGAACCATGCCATGGCAACGGATAGTGTATCCTGCCAAGATGGCGGCGCCGCCCCAGCATGTAATGCAGGTTTGCATTTACTATACGAATGTTCCATTCCAAGGTGGGCTTGAAGCCCTTGAACTTTTTCTTGATCAAAGGTCTGAGAGAATTCCCAGCACTGGATGCTTATTAGAACTTACCAAATTGGTATAGTCATATAACTATTTTTATTTGGATTGGATTTTCATTTAAAGATTTCTGGCGTCAGTATGGGTTCGAAAATGGCCCCTAGCTTTGCATCCCTGTTTTGCGGTATATTTGAACAACGATTTGTGTATCACCCAGATTGTAACCCTTTCTTAAAACACATTGTGTGTTATGGAAACGTTACATTGACGATGTGTTTTTGCTATGGAATTGTACTGTGTCTGAGTTGTTAGATTTTCACAACTGGTTAATAATAACTGCAGTGCACTGAAATTCACCATTGAATTCCATCAAGAGAAAATTAACTTTTTAGATGTGTTCGTTATCAAGTCTGTTTCTGGTCTTGAGACAAGCTTGTATCGAAAACCTACTGATCACAACACATTGCCATTAAAACGAGTCATTAAAACATTCTTTACCTATTTCTAAATTTAGTCGTATACGTCGTATTTGTAGTAATGAGTATGATTTTCAACATCAAGCGTCTATTTTATCAGACCGGTTTAGAGCAAGAGCACATAAGGAGGAATGGATCCAGTCAGCTGATAATCGCTTTTCGAACATGTCTCAACGTGAGTGTCTTGTAAAAAGACCTTTGAACATCGAGTAAATTGTTATATTCAATATTCTCCGTTGACAAGGGACATAGAAGGCGTTTTACTTCAACATTGGCATATAGGGATAGTGACCCCAATCTCAAGAAATGTTTTGAAAACCACCACGTGTAGTATACAAGAGACCACCCAACCTTTGTAATATTCTGGTCCGAGCTGATGTTACTCCTCCTTCACATTTTCTAAACAAGGTGCCCTTTGGTAACTATAGATGTGGTAATTGCCAAGAATGTAATTTCACTTACAAAATTCAAACATTCAAACATCCCCACACTGTAAACATTTTCAGTATAAGAGGCACAATTTCGTGCAAAACAGCTAATGTAATTTTTATGATTTTTATTATGAAAAATATTCAATAACTTCACTACAATTCATTGTATTGTTGCCAAATTCAGTTCACACGTCACTGCTGTCCTGCTGGTTATACTACAACACTTATTTTGGAAAAATGTCTTTTTGTATAATTTTTATGATTTCTATTATGAAAAATATTCAATAACTTCACTGTAATTCACTGCATTGTTGCCATATTCAGTTCACACACCACTGCTGTCCTGATGGTTATACAATTTACACAAAAATACATTTTTACAAAATAGGTGTTGTAGTATAACAAACAGGACACCAGTGATGTGTGAATTGAATTTGGCAATATTGCCGTGTATTACAGGTAAGCTATTGAATATTATTCATAAATAAAAAATAATGCAAATTATGCTAAAAGACTTTTCCAAACTAAGTGCTGATCATACGGTGATCGAACGTACAAAAACTAATTTATTAGCTGATATATAATGTATATGATTCGTGAATTCTAAACATCTCTGGATGGTGAAAACGACGCCATCGTTCCACTCTCCTTCATTGCGTCATCAAGCTTCATCTTTGTTATTGTTTTGAAAATGCGACCTCTGGTGAAGAAAAAATAAATATTGTAGATTTAAGCGTAGGCCTACGACTCTGCCTGAACCTTTCGTTTTTGACCCTCTTCCAAATCAAACTGCGTCAAAACATTAAATAATATAGAACTACTTGAAGCTTTACAGAAATATATTCATCATTTAAAACAGGATTCATTGCGAGTGGGTCATCTGTTAAACTAAGGCCTTCCTCAGTCTGCACCTTCATATTCATATCTAATAATAGATATAACATCTGTCTTATAAAAAATTAGGCTACTTACCATGGAGCAAAACACACAGTGTGATAAAAATGCCGAGCATTCCCCACTTTTGCAGAATTCCAGATTCCGTCGAATGTTTATGTCGATGCCATTTTAAAACCGAAAGTAACGTGCGCCTACTAGAGATTTGAAGAAGCAGCGTCGAAAAGCTTGTCGTTTTTGCCAGTGATGTGACATTCGACGCTGAAGCTCCGAAACGTGTGTAAAACAAACAGAAAAACAGGCTCTTCTTCTTCTTCTTCTTCTTCTTCTTCTTCTTCTTCTTCTTCTTCTTCTTCTTCTTCTTCTTCTTCTTCTTCTTCTTCTTCTTCTTCTTCTTCTTCTTCTTCTTCTTCTTCTTCTTCTTCTTCTTCTTCTTCTTCTTCTCCTTCTTCCCGCTCTCTCAGCTCCTTCTTCTTCTCCTTCTTCCCGCTCTCTCAGCTCCTCCTTCTTCTTCTTCTTCTTCTTCCTCCTCTCCTTTTTCTTCTTCTGTCTTTTATTGGCAACTGCACTAAACAGTGCATTACTGCCCTCATCAGGTAGCTTGGCTCAGAAACATTTTCCAATTCCTTTTACTACACTTTTCAACCATCCCCACTATGCATGTATAATAAAAATATAAAAATGGCTGAGTGTTCAGCTCCTCCAGTTTCCACCCATTTTTCCAAATAATTCACTATATCCTTGTTTTCCTTCAGATATTTTTTCCTTTACCCACAGTACATCACCATCTCATCCACACCCTCTGTCTCTCTTATACAGTATACACTTCTCCTACATTCTCTTAATTAATCCTGTGTTATTCAGAAACTGAAACAACACCTTTACCATACTATTTCCTATAGGCCTATCTGTGTCTAATATATTCTTTATATATTAACTCTTTTCCTTCATTCTTCCATATTTCTTCTCTTAGCACTTCTCTTTCATAATCCTTACAATTTATAATCACACGTTCTACAGTTTCACTCTGTCCACATTTCTCACACATTCCCGTTGGATTTTATTTTTTAGATTTGAATTTTTCAATTTTAAGACATCTTGCCATACCAAAAGTGGACGTTTCTGTAGAATGACCCTGCTTGTGTTGCTAGGGATTCCCTTTTTGTCAGCGTAAAAGGGGGGTTCCTGGGTTAGTTCGTTGGTTGATGTCCTCGTGCTTGAATAGATGTCTGGGGCGGCCAATCACGTGGGGTGCTGGCGGATGGATTGAAAGTCTTTGTCTGAAGCTGGTTTTATCGAATCGTGGAACGAAACTTTGCTGCAAAACTTAACTTAGAACAGAGACTCACAACGTAAAAGAAAGGAAAACTTAGAAAAGAAAGAAAATTAGATGGCTTGAATGAAGCTGTTGAACCCGCGTTCTTCTGATGTTGATTTGGGTTCTTTGTCTCTGCGCGTCTACATGGTTACTTTTTCTTGAGAGAGAGACAGAAAGCTTTGTTTCGGGTCTAAGATTTTAAACTCAAAAGTTTGTCCAACCTCCTGAAGAGATTTGACCAAATAGACACTGGCTTTATTTAGGAGGTGGCGTTCTCTTCACTTCTTACCATAAATCATTGCTTATCTGGGATCTCCTTACTAGCAGAGAGAACAGAAGCCCCAGTTTAGACATCATTATTATTACAAGAATACGAAATATTTTACACAGATTTCAATCAAGCCATCTTTTGAATCACGAGCATACGATCATACTGATATGAAACACAACACTTTCATTCAAACATCTAACAGTTTAATCCAGTTTAAACCTTTAAATGACTTACATGGGATCAAAGCTTATTAAACATGCATATAAGTGGTAGAAACTCATATAATTATGTAGTTGCATGATGTCCGATTACAAGTCCATCGAAAACTGCTCTGGGATGATTTTATGCATTGTTATAGGCAAAATCTCAGTTTTCTGTGGTTTGGAGAGATTTTACTCTGGGTCATTCAGAGGTCCTTAAGAAGAAGATGGTCTGTTTTGTATCTCTGTCGTGGGTTTGAGCAGATTCTGCTGTTATCTTGATCGAGCACTGAGTTGTGCCATCTCGGAACCAATCATTCTTTTCAAAAACCATCTCACATTGACAAGTTCTTCCATTAGTTGGGCTCGCTGGCCATAAAAGTTCCTAGTGTTCTGGATTCAAGATCTCAGACTGAAGTTTGACCAATCAGCTGAGAGCAAAGAAACATATAGATGACGTAACTTATTCCAAGTGTCTGTTGCAATGACTTCAACTTTTCTTCCAAATCCGGTGGACATCTCAGTGCAAATTGTTAGACGAGCACTTTGTAAAGAAAGAGTTTTTAGCCAGACAAAATCCCCTTGCCTTAACTGATAGTTACAGTATTTGTATGAAAGATACAGATTTTCCACGGAAGCAATGTCTTATCTTTGCAAACTTCTTGAGCCGCACATAAAGAATTTAACACATTGAATTCATGCACTTACTGTACCGCAAATATTGCATTGCGTTTTTTTGCAAGTGGTACATTCTTGCACGGTGGGTGACGCACAGAAGCTAGGGGAAAACACGGTTTGTCAAACCATTTGCAAGGTCGCTCTGCAGGAGTACATGAATAGTTTCATTAATAATGTTCCCCGGACATTTATCGACCATGTCCATAAAAGAGGGCTTTTATAAAATTGCCGGTAAGATATATTGATAGGGTGACATCACATGAACACATTTTTTTTTTTTTCAAAAAGCAAATTTCACAAATGTACTATACATGTTAAGAATTATTTTAAATCTTTATTATTATTCTGTTAATCATATGATAGGATTCCCTAGAGTCATTGCAACATGTATGCAGTCTATTGCTCCAATCTCCACTGCTCTAGGGGAACATGAGGCAGATTATGTTAATAGGGAATCCTATCACAGCCTTAATGTTCAGGTAGAGATGATGTGAACATGTGAGATGATTATTTTCTGTGAGATGAATCTTTAAATTAATAGTAACATTAACAGATATAACAATGATCTACTAAACATTTCATCTGCAGACGACTTGTGGTGGTCATGAACGTATGATCACGAGTTTGGATGCCAAATGGCCTGGCTCCAGTGCTTGACTCACGAATTTTCTGTGAGTCTGTGTTGTGTCAGCACTTTGAGGAAAGCAAGTTAAATTTGGTACAGTACAAAACACTGTTAATTTGAACTGAGATAGAAAACTGTCCAGCTCCTTTAGTGAACTGTCTAGTTCAAGTCTCCTTTAGTGTGCAGTCTAGTTCAAGTCTCCTTTAGTGTGCAGTCTAGTTCAAGTCTCCTTTAGTGTGCAGTCTAGTTCAAGTCTCCTTTAGTGTGCAGTCTAGTTCAAGTCTCCTTTAGTACAGGGCCCTGACTGAGTCTGTTTCCACCTGAAACATAATTCCACCACAAACATGATCATTACACGTTTTCTGGAGGCTCATCAAATCACAAAAAGTTCCTTGACTTCCTACAAACACAGGACTGACTGTAATTTATGTCAAGGGTTTTAAATCCTTACCTTGTTCTTCACATTTCTTCTGAAGCCCATTGAGGTAGAGGCCTCAGTTTCTGGGGCAGGTTGTGAAAAATCCTACAATAAAAGAGATGTGTAAGGGCCAGTCCCTTTTTATGCCACACATTCAAATGTTTGCCATAATAAAAAGCCCAGTGCATTCACATCAGCAACTCTGAGAACACACAGACAGAGTGTCTTCATTTCCTCCACCCTAATAAATAAAAATAGGCCAATGTAAAGCATAACTGTTGTAAAGCAGGTTATGTTTGGTGTTCTGTCTGCTGCATACTGACCTCTGTGGGAGATTGTGAATGTGTGCTGGCTTCAACAGGGACACTGTATTTCCCTCTACTGCAGAACATACAGTCAGCCATATTTAAAACTTAAAAAGTAGTAATGTATTGCACACGTACCCAGTGTTACTTGCTTAGAGGAGCCAGCACCAGGGTCAGATTCTACAGCACCTGTAATCCCATCCATAATCGGCCGTCCCTTATTGCCTACTCAGAGCCAACTCCTCCGCCAGTGTATTCTGGTTTTCTGAATTTAATTCTTTATTTCTGTTTGCTGCAAACAAGTGTTTGTGATAAAATGTTCACAAAAGTAATAAAAGGTTGTGGTAAATAATAGGCCTACTCACCACTTTGAATTATATTTTTATATTTTGTCTTTATCTGCTGCCAAGAACATTTAGAGTTGGGGTTGCATCTAAAAATCAATGAATATTAATCTTTCTTAGTACATGCACATTTTTATATATTATAAAAATAGGCTATAGGCTATATTACACGTATATGCTACACATACATACATAGTTTTACATAAATATAGAACGTATTTGTTTAACTTACACATTAACAATCAGCAATCTTTCTCCAACCGTCTTGTCTTGCTTTGGCAGCAGAGGCCGTATTGTTTCGAGCTTGAAATACATATTTAAATTAATCGTAATTCTGAATGAGTATCTCTTGCTCCTCCGCAGAAAAATATATCGTTCTCGCTCCACCCGCGATTGGTTGTTCAGTGTCGACGTCACTCTTTTATGTGCACGCGCGCGTGGAGTAATCATAGCTTGAGGATCAAAGCCTGAGTTGACAGAGAAAGTTGATGAGCTGCATCAAGGTACCAATAAAGCCTGATTGCATCGGTTTGGTTTTGTCAACTCAAAACTAATCCTGTAACCCTGAGTTTGTTCAGCTACCTTCATGGTACAGGCCCCTGCAAGCTTCATTTGCGTTTGATTCGCACTCAGTCGTTACAACACTGTTTTCAAATGTATCTGGATTAATGTAGACGCAGCCTTAAATACACATTAGTAATCAATGAAACGGCGAACAGGTGTGAAACTCAAATCAGCAACCAAGATGGCTAACAATGGCAGGGAACATGGGGAAACAGGAACAGAACAAAACCAAACTAAAACGCAAATGAACCAACAGAACTAAACATAACCCTAACAAACAGATTATGTTTAAAACTGGGGTCAAACATACTTTTTTATTCCATTATTTCCAGTTCATTTTCCCTGGAATGTGGTGGTAGAGACTGCACTGATAATGCAGAAAATGCAGGTGCATGCTATCATTTCCATCACACAGTGATAATTTTTTAGATGATATATGATATATGACATTTTTCACATGATATAACATGCACTTTGAACAAATACAACAGCCAAACATGCTTCATGAACAGAACTGAAAGAAATAGAGATGGACAAAACAAACTATAATTTATAATGGACAAATAAAGTGAAGTTGTGAATCTTTACCTTGAACGCCCCACAGGTCTCCATCTTCCTAACAAAACTGATCAACATCTCAAATGTTTAAAGGCAGAATATTACAATTTAAAACAGGCATGTTAAAACTAAACACAAAGAAGAACTGTGACAGCAATCAGTCTAGATTTTCATCTTTGTTGCTTCTTCATCTTTAGGTTAGCGTGATTTGAACTTGAATAACACACTGTAGTCCAGCAACTTCTTTTTAGTAAAGTTTAATAACAAAATTAACTGAAAAATGTTACACCATCAAAAAGTTGTCCCGCTCCAATACTGCATCACAAGAAAAACGAACCATCGTCGCCGGAAATGACATCATCGTCAATACGAAATATTATATTGCACATGTAAAAATGATTTACTCCTAATTATTTACTGATTGCTTAATGCACACAATTATTTATTTCACATCTATATAAAGAAATATGAAATGGCTCATTAATTTTTGCACATTTCAACAGTGAAGGCATTTAGTAAAGTGAACATCTGAAAAAAAGTTTTAAAGTAATATTCATATTTTTATCAGTAAACACACATTTATAAAATGTGAAAAGCTTATGCAGCAGCCCTTGTTGGATTTGAACCTTCAAGCACAACCATAAAGCTTTGACATCCCAAACAAAACAAACAAACAAAACCCAAAACAGGACAGGAAACCCTAACCCAATTTCTCAAGGATTCCTGTTGAAAACACCATTTTAGGCCCTGTTTACACATTAAGATGTTGTTCAATCGGATCACAAGTGGACAACGCTAAATACAGGTGTAAAGGGTTCTAAAAACTGTTGAGCTTGTCCACTTTCGACCACTTCCAGAGGTAGCTGAAAAACATTCAACCGGATTGCATGTGCTAATGCTTTAAACATTATAGAAAGAGCTCTAGCCAGACAAGATTTAACCTTTGTCTGCAGAAGGCTTAATTTTGGTTTGAAGATGAAAAAACATACCAAGTGCAATGTTCTCTCAGCATTCCTGATTCCTAACACACACTCACAAGTGTTCGGCTGGTCTTGCGTCTGTCAGAGCAGAAAAGAAAGCTGATGCTCTCTGTATGATTCTCCGACATACTGGCACTGTCATTATGTCAATACTAAAATGGTAAAGATGTAGCATTAACAGTCTTTTTACAGTATCTGTAGCACAGACTTAATTTAAGACTTGTGTGTTGTTTAACTGACAGTTGCCTTGTTGTGGCATTTGCACATGATCTGTAAAAAGTGCTTGCATATTGCAATATTAATGATTATGAATCTGATCAAAATAGATCAGTGTGTTATTATATATTGTAGAACAAATGCTGCTGCTACTGGTAAATAGAGTTATAGAGATAAATAGAGATAATCCTGCACTGTTCCGGTTGGGATTCCTTTAGTAGCTCTAATAATCCACTCCATTGTTACAAACTGGAAATCCTGAGTCCCGTGATCAGCAGGGATCAGTGGAAAACTTTTCTGATAAGGGAATTGAGACTTCCACACCATTCCTCTGTAAGAAAACACACATTTACAGAAGGTTAAAACAAATGTTTTTTTTTTCCTCAGAGGTTTGCTGAATCCTCTTTATTCTTAAGTAAAACTAAATTATTGCTGTTTCTATGCAATGATTTCTGAATGCAGAAACACATGCTGAACACTTTGCTGATAGTTTACCCAAATATAAAAATTCTGTCATCATTTACACACCCTCAAGTTGTTCCAAACCTGTATGAGTTTCTTTCTTCTGTTGAACACAAAAGATATTTGAAGAATGTTGGTAACCAGACAGCAGTCACTGACTTCCATAGTAGCCTAGGAAAAAAATACAATGGAAGTCAATGGCTACAGTCAATTGTGTGGTTACCAACATTCTTTAATATATTCTTTTGTTCAAAAGAAGAAATTCACACAGGTTTGGAACAACTTGAGGGCGAGTAATTTTCATATGTGGGTTAACTATCCCTTAAAGCCTCGTTCAGACTGTCAGTCCAAATCAGATTTCTGTGCATACCAGATTGAAATCCAATCATATTTATTAAGTGTGAAAGGCAAAAAAATAAAAAAAATAAAAAAAATCACAGGAAATATGATTTTTGCGAATCCGTTTTGAGCTACATGGGCAACGTTCACTGTGGTTTGCAATAGACTAGAGACATTGTCTTATTTAACGTTACATGACAAAGTGTATCCATCGTGCTGGACTGTGTCTTCTGAGGCAGCGGCAGAAAGTTTCCTAAAACAGTGTCTGATGTTTACATTTTACATGGTGTGATTAAGTCATATAAACCACGCAAAATCCATTAGAGCAGTCAGACTGAAATGGATTTCCAGAAATGTGAATAGTTTTTCAAACCACATATATAAACGTAGCTAAAAACGGATTAAAAAAAAAAAATCACTGACTTTACCGGATCTTAATCGGATGTGCTCAAGAATCAGATTTGGACTGACAGTCTGAAATCCTAATCAAACCACATCTCTGGAAATCCGTTTCAGTCTGACCGCTCTGATCAGATTTCGTGTGGTTTATCACTTTCGCACGCCACATAAAACGTAAACGTCAGACGTTGTTTTAGAAAACAAGCTGGAAGTCACTGCAGAAACAAAGTTGTGTTGGTGCAAGATGCCGGACGAGCAGAAAATTACAATATAAACGGAGACATGCACTGCGTCTGAAATCCAAAAGTTCTCTACTATATCCACCTTATTCTGCTCAGTCTAAACAATGCGCGCTGCCATGACGACGACTCCGGTTGCCTAGTTCTCATGTCTTCGAATGTAGGTTACATAAATAAGTCATCACAGTCCCGTGTTGGTATGAGAACTGCCAGTGTTTTTTCACTACCAGGCTATTTGAAGCTTCCTCCTTTCGAACGCTTGCGTGATAAATGCCAAAATAATTTAAATAGGTTTATTCTATTGGTTTGTATACAAATATAAACGCCGTGGATTGGCTTGATGGTCCGATATGCGTGATCAGATCACGGTGATCGCATGTTCGCAAAGTGTAAACGCAGCCACACCAGAAACAACAACAAAATGTATGGCGACAAATCAATGCCAATAATAAACGAGCGCACAACTGATGCGGGCGCGCGCGGTAAATGACATAGGCTACGCGAGAGGATAACAGATCTACACGCGAAGAAACGGGAACTCGCGAGCTCATTCATATGGCATATGGAACGCCAAATGGGTCAAATTTCGCCACTAACGAAACGCCTTTCATTCTCAAAACGCCGGTGTTTACGGCGTTTAAGACGAAAAGACGCCGCAAAGTACGGCGTTCTGTGGTACAAACGCCGCAAATTACGCTGTTTGCAAAGCAAAATCGCCGTCATTATCGGCGTTTTTTTGATCCAGCCAATGACGCCGTTTCTGACGCCGTAGGCCATCCATAATACGCCGTAATTTGCGGCGCTTCTGTCTGGCAAAGACGGTGTAAAAAGCGGCGTTTTGTATAATATTATAATCAGCCCCTCCCTTTTCTTCAAAGTTCAGCCCATCTAATGAAGCAAATGGACAGACATATGTAGTAGATTGTCGATCTGAATGATCGGTTCTGTTTTTCTAACGTTGCTAGGACAAGTGTTTGGACTTTTATTGTGTCATATTTTTTATTTCTTCATTGGGCACGTGTATCCTTCTTTTACCTTTATCATATGTGGGTATGATTTTAACCTCTGTTTACATTCATGTCTGTAAAATACATTAGATTTCCCAGCAATCTTACTACGTTCAATAGGGCATTGGCCTGCGTGCACAGGCAGCGGTATCATTTTGCTCTTAATGACAGGGGTTCGGATCCAAGGTCCGACCGTATTGTTTTCGTTTCGTTTCTTTTGAATTGGTCTGTCTTTTAAATTTCGGAAGACTACCCAATAGCTGACAACTGATCGAGTAGCAGGAGGCTACTTATTACAGAAATGACAGCTTGTATGAGGATGTGTAGCAACTGTTTTAAGCCCGCTTACAGTGGCTGCTGTGTTCACGATATAGTCCATTTCGCTTTTTAAGACCATAAAGCTCTTTTAGCAGTTCCCAGGATAGTCCACGAAAGGAGGTAGAGCCTTCCTAAACTATTGAACTATTAAAACAAGAGATGACTCCAGCCCAAGCGAGGCCGACCGGCGACCGCTGCTCTTGACCATCATACAAGACTGCAATATATTTCACATATAAATTATTTATTATCACGCTGCCATTGCCGTAAAATGGACATTAATATTGCTAACAGTGAATAATTTTGTACTAACTTAACAGTTCATTCTGATGTCATACAATATAACGATTATAAGATTATAATTTTTTTTTTTTTTTTTTTGGTAACACTAAATTAATAATTTTCTGTATCAGAATCAGAATTTCTGGCGTTATTTTTAAGGGACCATTGTGGAAAAGGGGGCTAGAGATGGGAAATGTAATGGTCATTTTTTGCCACTATTAAAACAAGATGAAACATTGATTAAAATTAAGATACAAATCATACAAAACGAAATTCACTTTAAATAAAGTGAATTTCGTTTTGTATGTTTTGTATCTTAATCTAAAAAATGCTGGGTTGTTTTAACCCAATGTTGGGTCAAATATGGACAAACCCAGCCGTTGGGTTACATTTTTAAAGTAACCAATGCAATTTGTCCATTTTTAAATTGCATTTTTGTCCATTTTTGATTTTGTCCACAATGCAATTTGTCCATTTTTAAACTGCATTTTTTAACCCAACGTTGGGTTAGTCCATATTTGACCCAACATTCGGTTAAAACAACCCAGCATTTTTTAGAGTCTTGGCAAAAAATGACGATTACATTTTCCATCTCTAGCCCCCTTTTCCACAATGGTCCCTTAAAAATAACGCCAGAAATTCTGATTCTGATACAGAAAATTCAGAAAATTAACGGAAAATTCGAATTTTCCTTAACCCTAAAACACAACACAATACAATACAATGCTTCAGTAAAAAATACATGGGAAAACTGTAAGAAATATCTTCTCGTATTATAGCCTACATGCTATTTTTTTGGACTGTAAATAATAAAGAGTTGTGAGATGTCTGTATTTCCATAATGGCTAATGCTAATTATTGTATTACGTTTTTCTTTTAAATGTGTATTTAAAAAAATAATAAAAAATTGTAGCCTATTGTATTTTTCTAAAATAAAATCTTGGATTTAATTGTTTCAGTCAAACTTGGACTCAGCACTTTTGGAATTGCCTATTTACTGGAGTAATTAAAAACTTGTTTTTAAAAAAAGAGTAAAAAAAAGTGTTTTTTTTTATTAGTCTTATTTAAATACCTTGAAGCAGCGGGATCTGCGGAGTGCGGACGTCTCGTTCAAGCCATACAAAAATAAAAAAAAGTCTGGTCTGGTCATATATACCCCTTTTCCACCAAAAAAGAACTGGTTCGGAACTGGTGCTGGTTCAAAGTTGGTTCAACTTGCGAACCTTCTCAGAACCTGTTTGTTTTTCCACTGACTAGAGAGCCCAGCGAACGACGTCATCACTGTGTACGTTGCCATAGGCTACAAAGGGGGTCGTAAACCGGACGCGCAGCGCCGCGTCTAGTAACGTTACATCTCTCACCTGAAAATCCGATAACATCAGCAATTTTCTGATTTCTGTAAATGAATATTAAACTAAATGTATATTGCAGCACAGGGTAAAGTCAGTATACATTAACTACGATATGAGACACATACATGCAAATTTAATATAAAACTATGTAACGTCGGTTATGTTGCGCGGCAGGATTTTGAACACGGTCCTGAGCCGTTGCTGGGCGCCGCGGACAGACGCCGAACGGCGCCGCCGGTGTGTGTACACTTCTAGAGAATAATGTGTTTGAATTTAAAAGACGCGGCGCTGAGCTGAGCTGCGCGTCCGGTGTGCGACCCCCTTTAGCTTCCCTAGAAACGCTTGCGCCAAATTCAAACATAACAATTACAATGGCGGACTACACCGTCTTTCTGCAAATGTTTCTCCTTGCTTTGCGATCCTATATTGGGGTCAGAAGAAGACGTTTAGAACACATTTGTGCTGCTCGGACGGAGGTTACGTTCGAGAAGAAGTTCGACAATAACCCCGCCCCCAGCATGACGTGGTTAAAGAACGGTTCTAGTCCAGCAAAGAGTTGGTGCCGCTCTGGAACCAATTTTCCTGGCCGAGAACCGGTTCTTTGGCTGTCGAAACACAAAGAACTGGTTCGCGAGTAAGCACCGGCTCCGAACCGGCACCAGCACTGCCTTGGTGGAAAAGGGGTAGTTAGTGGCGAAATTTGACCCATTTGGCGTTCCATAGAGCTGCGTTTAAAGTGCGCGGCGACGTGGCGGCGACGGAGCTGAGAAATATGGAACGCCAAATGGGTCAAATTTCGCCACTAACGAAACGCCTTTCATTCTCAAAACGCCGGTGTTTACGGCGTTTAAGACGAAAAGACGCCGCAAAGTACGGCGTTCTGTGGTACAAACGCCGCAAATTACGCCGTTTGCAAAGCAAAATCGCCGTCATTATCTGCGTTTTTTTGATCCAGCCAATGACGCCGTTTCTGACGCCGTAGGCCATCCATAATACGCCGTAATTTGCGGCGCTTCTGTCTGGCAAAGACGGCGTAAAAAGCGGCGTTTTGTATAATATTATAATCAGCCCCTCCCTTTTCTTCAAAGTTCAGCCCATCTAATGAAGCAAATGGACAGACATATGTAGTAGATTGTCGATCTGAATGATCGGTTCTGTTTTTCTAACGTTGCTAGTGTTTGGACTTTTATCGTGTCATATTTTTTATTTCTTCATTGGGCGCGTGTATCCTTCTTTTTCCTTTATCATATGTGGGTATGATTTTAGCCTCTGTTTACATTCATGTCTGTAAAATACATTAGATTTCCCAGCAATCTTACTACGTTCAATAGGGCATTGGCCTGCGTGCACAGGCAGGGGTATCATTTTGCTCTTAATGACAGGGGTTCGGATCCAAGGTCCGACCGTATTGTTTGTTTTAACCCAATGTTTGGGGTCATGAGCCAAAGATGAAGATAAAATCACTCGCTCTTGGCTGAATAACTGTTGTAGCTTTAATAAGAATCAGTATACCGGTATGCCTATATTTAATTCAAACAGTGAAACTAATGTTTTTTTTTTTTTTTACATTTGATTATTCAGTTTCTGTTGTTAAATAACCCTAATGTAGGATAACTTGAACCCCTAAACCCCGTGGTTTACACTGATGTTAAAATAACACTTCTTATGCTACAGTAAAACACTGATGTTCACTAGTTGTAGGGATGTTTTCTTGTCACAAAAAGAATGTGAAACACGTACATGGGTTATATCATTTTAAATATATTTTAAAGATAATTTATGTTACACATTTTAAGGATTATCATATGGCATATCGAATATCGCATTATTTAATGAGTTATCGCATTTTTCTTCAATATTGTGCAGCCCTATTCTGTAGCCTATTGATGTGTAACAAAAACATTCACTGTACAGTAGGCTACTCACCATCGAAGGCGGCTATTCTCCAAGTGATAGTCATTTATAAATATAATGTTTCAAAGTTTCGTTTTGTGTAGCATATGAATTTCCTGATAGGCGGAGGGTGAACCAAAACGCGCTTCCCATTTAAAAAAGCAAGTTTCAAGTTACTTTTCACCGTGACTCCCCTCTCAATATCCGCTCTTTGCCAGTTTCACATTTATGTTTAAATATTATAATAGGCTATTGTTATTTTATTTCATTTATGTTGTTGATTATGAATAGTGAACAGCATGAGTAAGAGCTATAGGCCTAGCCTACTCCATGCGCAATATGACGGGACACATGAAGATTTTAACCACTTCATTAAGTTGTGTTTTATTAGACAGACTTTATTACAGAATTTCGTTTTGTATGATTTGTATCTTAATTTTATTCAACGTTTCATCAAAAAATGGCCTGGATTTAATAAAAAAAGAAGCAAACCAAGAACATCGGGTTTGGATTAAAGTGAGTAACAAACGAACCATGTTTCCGCGGCCTTTGGGGCCGAAACAGCATGTCTTTCTGCTTTTAATGAATGTCTTGCATGTCTCTATTACAGCAAGCCTCTAGGAAGTTATGATATTTGTGGCTTTAAAGCAATATGCTGTATTGTGTAAAGTGGTATAAATAAACATGGTGCGACTCGACTAGGCTATAGAGTGCTGAACTGCAGAGATGGTCCACATCACTATATGACCAGACCAGACTTTTTTTTATTTTTGTATGGCTTGAACGAGACGTCCGCACTCCGCAGATCCCGCTGCTTCAAGGTATTTAAATAAGACTAATAAAAAAAAAAAAAAACTTTTTTTTACTCTTTTTTTAAAAACAAGTTTTTAATTACTCCAGTAAATAGGCAATTCCAAAAGTGCTGAGTCCAAGTTTGACTGAAACAATTAAATCCAAGATTTTATTTTAGAAAAATACAATAGGCTACAATTTTTTATTTTTTTTTAAATACACATTTAAAAGAAAAACGTAATACAATAATTAGCATTAGCCATTATGGAAATACAGACATCTCACAACTCTTTATTATTTACAGTCCAAAAAAATAGCATGTATTAGGCTATAATACGAGAAGATATTTCTTACAGTTTTCCCATGTATTTTTTACTGAAGCATTGTATTGTATTGTGTTGTGTTTTAGGGTTAAGGAAAATTCGAATTTTCCGTTAATTTTCTGAATTTTCTGTATCAGAATCAGAATTTCTGGCGTTATTTTTAAGGGACCATTGTGGAAAAGGGGGCTAGAGATGGAAAATGTAATCGTCATTTTTTGCCAAGACTCTAAAAAATGCTGGGTTGTTTTAACCGAATGTTGGGTCAAATATGGACTAACCCAACGTTGGGTTAAAAAATGCAGTTTAAAAATGGACAAATTGCATTGTGGACAAAATCAAAAATGGACAAAAATGCAATTTAAAAATGGACAAATTGCATTGGTTACTTTAAAAATGTAACCCAACGGCTGGGTTTGTCCATATTTGACCCAACATTGGGTTAAAACAACCCAGCATTTTTTAGATTAAGATACAAATCATACAAAACGAAATTCACTTTATTTAAAGTGAATTTCGTTTTGTATGATTTGTATCTTAATTTTAATCAATGTTTCATCTTGTTTTAATAGTGGCAAAAAATTACCATTACATTTCCCATCTCTAGCCCCCTTTTCCACAATGGTCCCTTAAAAATAACTCCAGAAATTCTGATTCTGATACAGAAAATTAATAATTTAGTGTTACCAAAAAAAAAAAAAAAAAAAAAATTATAATCTTATAATCGTTATATTGTATGACATCAGAATGAACTGTTAAGTTAGTACAAAATATATTATTCACTGTTAGCAATATTAATGTCCATTTTACGGCAATGGCAGCGTGATAATAAATAATTTATATGTGAAATATATTGCAGTCTTGTATGATGGTCAAGAGCAGCGGTCGGCCTCGCTTGGGCTGGAGTCATCTCTTGTTTTAATAGTTCAATAGTTTAGGAAGGCTCTACCTCCTTTCGTGGACTATCCTGGGAACTGCTAAAAGAGCTTTATGGTCTTAAAAAGCGAAATGGACTATATCGTGAACACAGCAGCCACTGTAAGCGGGCTTAAAACAGTTGCTACACATCCTCATACAAGCTGTCATTTCTGTAATAAGTAGCCTACCGCCTGCTACTCGATCAGTTGTCAGCTATTGGGTAGTCTTCCAAAATTTAAAAGACAGACCAATACAAAAGAAACGAAACGAAAACAATACGGTCGGACTTTGGATCCGAACCCCTGTCATTAAGAGCAAAATGATACCGCTGCCTGTGCACGCAGGCCAATGCCCTATTGAACGTAGTAAGATTGCTGGGAAATCTAATGTATTTTACAGACATGAATGTAAACAGAGGTTAAAATCATACCCACATATGATAAAGGAAAAAGAAGGATACACGTGCCCAATGAAGAAATAAAAAATATGACATGATAAAAGTCCAAACACTAGCAACGTTAGAAAAACAGAACCGATCATTCAGATCGACAATCTACTACATATGTCTGTCCATTTGCTTCATTAGATGGGCTGAACTTTGAAGAAAAGGGAGGGGCTGATTATAATATTATACAAAACGCCGCTTTTTACGCCGTCTTTGCCAGACAGAAGCGCCGCAAATTACGGCGTATTATGGATGGCCTACGGCGTCAGAAACGGCGTCATTGGCTGGATCAAAAAAACGCCGATAATGACGGCGATTTTGCTTTGCAAACGGCGTAATTTGCGGCGTTTGTACCACAGAACGCCGTACTTTGCGGCGTCTTTTCGTCTTAAACGCCGTAAACACCGGCGTTTTGAGAATGAAAGGCGTTTCGTAAGTGGCGAAATTTGACCCATTTGGCGTTCCATAATGGCAAGCCAAAGTATTCATAAACGCCTGGTCAGGCGTCTGATTGCACACTGACACGTCAAAAGCGTGCGTTTTGACAGACAAACGCGCGTCCCTGACGCGCGATTTGCCATAAAAGCGCGCGTTCTTAACGTGCGCTTTGTGGTCACTGAAAACGCGCGTCAGAAACGCGCGGTTTTTATGGAACGCCTAATGGGTCATATTTCGCCACTTTCCTACGTCGTTTTGTTAAAAAAAACGCCGTAAAAAGCGCCGTTTAAACGGCCAGGACGCCGCTTTTTACGGCGCCGAAAAGCGAAACGCCGTAAAAAGCGCCGATGAATTGTGTAAACAACGGCGTATTTTTCGACGTTTTGGAGGCGGCGAAAAAAACGACGCTCCATGTAACGCCGCTTTTTACGGCGCACAGTGTCCCCAATGATGCGTATCATAACGCGTCACAAGACGCGTACTGTTAAATGATAATGATCTCCACCCTGTCTTTTCCAAAGCCAATAAATTTGAACTGGTATCACCCAATCAGTAAAGAACAAGAACAGACGATATTAATCCAACCCAGCACAAGGATGAGATTTGATCCATGCCTCAGCTCACTGAATGTTGCTGAAACTTAGATGGTCTAGCTCACTGCTAACGTTATACCGCCTTGTAAGGCAAGCATATTTTATTTATCATTATAATAGGCCCACTTTAATCTGTTATTTTTCTATGTTCTTTTGTAGCACATTCTCGATTTTTTTCATCTGATTATTTGTAAAGCACTTTGCATAGCCACTTTATGCATTGTGCTTTATAACCTCTTGCCGCTACTCCCCCTTACACATTTGTTTGTGACGGTGTCATTGCTATGGGAACAATGATTGTAGACAGATAAACTGTAGCCAGTCGTATTGTTTGCCCAGTTGATTTGAAAAGCACAATCCAAACATAACGCAAGATCTCCGCTAGGTGGAGATAATATAATATAATATAATATAATCGTATGCCCTATTCTATGGCGTATAGCCAATTGTATTTTTATGAAATAAAATCTTGAATTTAATTATTACAGTCAAACTTAACTGTAATAACGGAAATTAGGATACAATTATAACATGAAAAACAGCCCCAGCATGCGCTTGATGTTCGATGTCTAACTTCACAGTCAACTGAAACATGCAGTTTAATTTTAATAAATAAAGTATATAGTCCTAACTATAATAAATAATTTATTAAACTGAATATATAAATAAGTCCTGCTGCACAGGTTTTTGTAATTATTGCAGATCATATAAAATAAATAATTAGGCATATTGATTGGCCTAGGCCTACTTGTTAAAAGAGCTTTGCGTTTTCATTTATTAGGCTATTCTACTGCTAATAAAAGAATGAACTAATTTATTAAATAAATAATAATATTGAAGAAATTCTCTCTCTCGCTCTCTCTCTCTCTCTCTCTCTCTCTCTCTCTCTCTCTCTCTCTCTCTCTCTCTCTCTCAACGTATAAGTCTGGCAAATGTATATGGTGACACATGCTGCCACATACTTTTCCCCCCCTCAATTATGTGGTAATAACGAGATCTTATGTTGTTTTAACGACATCTTTTCTCGTAATAACGAGATCTTATGTTGTTAAAACGACATATTTTTTTCGTAATAACGAGATTAATGTCGTTTTAACGACATCTTTTTCTCGTAATAACGAGATATGTCATTAAAAACGACATCTTGTTCTCGTAATAATGAGATGCATGTCGTTAAAACGACATATATTTTGCCCTTATAAGGACATGCAGTCATGTACAAAATATGCCTCTTTATCCACATAAAATTGACAGCCTATCGCGCCTTTATCACACTTTTACGTTCAAAAAGCTTAAGCAAATAGTAGCAGCCCCCAATCATGCAAAATTAATCAATGAGGGCCTTTTTTAAAATATATTTTATATAGGCCTATAAGGTTTTTTTTAATATGATATAATAGGCTATATAATAAGATTTATTTTGTTAATAGGCTATATCTTCATAGAGATATCATTAAACAAAAAGTAGTCAAACACATCTAACAACATAGCCTAAGTTGTTTATTTTTTACAACATTGTGTTCTTATTTTGTTTAATTAACGAAATGTCAATCTTCGTCTTCATAACAGAAGATACAATACAATACAAAAATCTTCAAGATACAGCCACACAATCTTCACATGTAACGGATTGTCACCTTATAAACAGTCCTTTGGAATGGAATAATAAACCCTTATAATAAAGAAAAAGCTTCAGTGATAAAGATCAAATGCTGTACACACAGAAAAGCAGATGAGCCCAGAATATGAACGCAATGAATTTAATACGTTAAGCGGTTTCCTTCCATAGAAACCCTTTATTATAAAGAAAATAAAGGTGGCTCTTAACGTGTCTTTCTATGGGAGGATATGAGATTGCGGTGCAGCAAATCCTTTAAATGGTATTCAATGCAAAACAAAAATGAAAAATACAAGTAGCCAATAAAATAAACAAATTATTGTGGCATTAATTAGCCCATAAACAATATTTATTTTAAAGCCTAAACGAATTTGTTTAAAGAAAAACACCAGCGTTGGGCGTTTATCTGTATAGGCTAAGTGTTGTCTTTTCAAACTGGCGCAATAAAATGCAATAGAATTTGATTTGTTAAACATGAAGAGGAATTATCAGTCTGGCATGGCCGCTCGCTCTAACGTTAACCTATAAAGGTTCGCTATTATTAAGCGCATATCCGAGTGTTTGTGCGGAGTGTGGAGCGCGCACTACATGACATGGATGCGCCGGTGCCATCACTCGCATTTTCCTATCAACAGTGGAAACAACTTAAAATACTCCATCATTTCTGGTCATACAGAAAATAATAATACATCAGTCGCAACTACTTTTATTTGTGTAAACTCACAACAACAAGAACACGTTGTGCTTTTGTAAAATAAAAGAAAACGAACAGGGCGCGCTTTCATGATCTGTGAATTGGAGCGCATCTCAAAAATGAACTGAAAAACAGTGTATAGACAAGCCTCACAGACATGAGAAATCTAACTAACTATATAAAGTTTATTAAAAAAATGTCCACCAACGAAAAAAATCCAATGGCAAATACGGTAGCCTACCATCTGATTATGTAATCCTGTCCGTATGAAAGGCGCATCTAGGCAGCGGAGATGTATGGAGATATGTTTGCAGGGTGCCTAACCGCACTGATTTAGAAAAGACTAGTTCATTAATAAACAATTAAAATGCTTCGTTATTTTTTTCAGACACATTTATTATATTATTAGCCTACTTTTGCCAGTGCTTTGCGGCTGACAAGACAGGACAGGCATGTGACAGAGACTCATTTGGCCTTGGCTCATTTTCTGTGAGGAATATATATCAGAACACATTTTCAATGAAAACACGTACACCCCCCCTACACATTTATATTACACACAGGAGAAAAGTGTGGAAATTGTAGGTCCTGTGTTTACTCTGTCCTCCTCCTGTCAGGGCCTGCTGTTAGTGTGTGTGTTCTTGTATATGGTTTATGAGGACACAAATGTGTATAATGACATGGGTATTACAACGTAAACATGGTTTATGACGACATCTGTGTCCTCATACTAAAACATTTGGTGTTTTTTGAAATTCAAAAAATGCCAAAAGTTTTCTGGCTACAGTTTATCTGTCTACAATCATTGTTCCCAAGCAATGACACCGTCACAAACAAATGTGTAAGGGGGAGTAGCGGCAAGAGGTTATAAAGCACAATGCATAAAGTGGCTATGCAAAGTGCTTTACAAATAATCAGATGAAAAAAATCGAGAATGTGCTACAAAAGAACATAGAAAAATAACAGATTAAAGTGGGCCTATTATAATGATAAATAAAATATGCTTGCCTTACAAGGCGGTATAACGTTAGCAGTGAGCTAGACCATCTACCTAAGTTTCAGCAACATTCAGTGAGCTGAGGCATGGATCGAATCTCATCCTTGTGCTGGGTTGGATTAATATCGTCTGTTCTTGTTCTTTACTGATTGGGTGATACCAGTTCAAATGTATTGGCTTTGGAAAAGACAGGGTGGAGATCATTATCATTTAACAGTACGCGTCTTGTGACGCGTTATGATACGCGTCATTGGGGACACTGTGCGCCGTAAAAAGCGGCGTTACATGGGCATTTAGAGCGTCGTTTTTTTCGCCGCCTCCAAAACGTCGAAAAATACGCCGTTGTTTACACAATTCATCGGCGCTTTTTACGGCGTTTCGCTTTTCGGCGCCGTAAAAAGCGGCGTCCTGGCCGTTTAAACGGCGCTTTTTACGGCGTTTTTTTAACAAAACGACGTAGGAAAGTGGCGAAATATGACCCACGTTCCATAATACCGCGCGTTTCTGACGCGCGTTTTCAGTGACCACAAAGCGCACGTTAAGAACGCGCGCTTTTATGGCAAATCGCGCGTCAGGGACGCGCGTTTGTCTGTCAAAACGCACGCTTTTGACGTGTCAGTGTGCAATCAGACGCCTGACCAGGCGTTTATGAATACTTTGGCTTGCCATAGTGCAGAGATGATGTCATGCGTGCGCGCAGGGTTTGAATGAGCTCGCGAGTTCCCGTTTCTTCGCGTGTAGATCTGTTATCCTCTCGCGTATGTCATTTACCGCGCGCGCCCGCATCAGTTGTGCGCTCGTTTATTATTGGCATTGATTTGTCGCCATAAAAATACAACACTTTCCCTTTATCATGAGAGCCGGAAGAGAAACAGAAAGGTCTAAATGTCTTACCACGTAAACACCAAAGCAATGAGGGCAAAATAAAGAGAAGCATTTTCACTGGTTTTCCTTAAAATAAGTGTAGATTTTAATCCATTAAATTGTTCCGTTCATCTACATTAACATCATCTACATTAACGCTGGAGTCACTAAGGAAACTGAAAAATGCTTGCTTCGTGTGCTGCTTGTATACATTACTTGTTCGCAAATCACAGTGTGGATTTTATTATTCTAAAAAAAATGAAGGCTTGTAAATAAACTGACTGCAAAAGCATCTTTCTCTTGGCTATATAAAAATACAACAAAATGCATTTTTGTAAAAAAAAAAAAAAAAAGCCTACATTTTAAAATGCACATCTACTTCTCATTGTTACGCCTTTACAAAACCTGTCAATGGTGAAAAATCAACTATAAAATAATAAACTGACCATGTTAACCAGACAAACCTACAATACTCTCTGGTATTTCATGAAATAGAAAGTGTACGCTACATCACAGAGCGCCATGTTGTGACAGGAACAATACTTAACAATATACAAAAATACTTCACAATATAGCTCTAACTTTGACCAATACGGTGCCCTACACATTTTCCTTTATAGAAGATATCAGCATTACATTGCAAAATTAGATTTCAGCATGTAATTTAATTAACAAATGGC
This sequence comes from Abramis brama, assembly GCA_022829085.1. Lineage (NCBI taxonomy): Eukaryota > Metazoa > Chordata > Actinopteri > Cypriniformes > Leuciscidae > Abramis > Abramis brama. The sequence continues at coordinate 30,247,713 of CM040773.1, read as the reverse complement.
TATGTAAAACATTTATAACTATATATAAAAAAAACTTAAATACATAAAGATTGTAAATTGCATTTAATCTCTAAATGAAAAAAATATTTACATTAAAAAGTGCAGTCCAGTAAAATATGCTTAAGTCATTGGAGTATGACAAGGAAGGCATGATGGTGGTTTAAAAAAAGAATCATTTGGTCTCTAATACTTGCTGCCTGCTGCCAAAACACAATTAGCGTTTATATCAATATACAGTAGTTCAATGTTGCAAGTACATTTCAAACACAAAAGTGGAGGGGACAGAGTAAGCTGCTGTGGGGAAAGTGCATAATACAATTTGTAATTAACATGACACAAACTTTAAATTAATGGGTTAAAAAAAACAACTATAATGCTACTGAACTATAATGCAGAGAGCTTGTCTGGTGCTCTGTACATGTGTGTGCTAACAGATTCGGTGTGCTGATTAATGCATTTGTGTTTTCTTCAGTGCATAACTTACAATTCAAAGGTGTATTTGTAATCTGTAAATGTCATAAATTCATCTAAATGTCTTAATGTCTTAATTTTACTGTCAGGAGTGGACAAGCTTTCGGATTAATTTACTAAAATTGTTTACATACCCATAAAATTGCACATTATTTGAAGGACAATATATGAAATAAATTTTAAATAAAATGTAAATAAATATGTAAATAAAAATAAAATCAAAATTGAATATTAGATATATATTATATTGTATATCGCCATTCAGTTTTTTTTGTCCATGTTGCCCAGCCCCTTTGTAACGGTCACCAGCTGGAGTGCCCTTGAGAGCCACCAGAGGGCACTCCACATCAGACACTCACGTTCACTCTCAGACTACAATTCCCATACTCACTGACCGGACTCATTATCTCTGAACACTCATCACATTCACCTGTACCTCATTATCACTGATTGCATTCACCTGTGTCCCATCACCCTGTTAGTCTCAATCTATTTATACCTTGTTCATTCATTCACTCACCGCGAAGTCTTGTTAAGTGTTACACTGCTATTCTGAGCGTTTCCCTGGTTGTCTTGTTTTTGGATATCTTGCCCTGTTTCCTGGATTACTCTCTTGCCTCTGGTCCCTGGATTACTCTCTTGCCTCTGGTCCCTGCCTGTTTTGTTTGTTTGTTTCTTTGTTTTGGACTGCTTTCCTGTGTATGACCCTAGCCTGTATGTTGGATTACGCCTCTGGATTGCCCCACAAAATAAAGCTGCATTTGGATCTCCTACTTCGTGTCTCTGAGCAGTACGTGACACCCTTAGTCTGATTAGGAGATGAGTCTTCTAGAGACCAGGCTCCTGTAAGAAAACACAGATTCACAGAAGGGTAAAAGAAATGAACAGGATTGATGTTTCACAAACACAAAATATTTTCTGTTTTGTTCTATTGTAATTTAAATATTGCAGACTATTCAGAAAGACAAACAATAAAACCGAAAACTGATTATAATTAATAAATTATAAGACAATATATATTATATGTAATTTAAATTGCTTCAAATAAAAATGTACTCATCCCACTGCTCTTTTACATATTCACTTTGCACAACAAATCACATATATTTGTTAAATCAGCTGTATGTAATACTTACACCCAGATACTTGTGGCGATAGTAAATCACAGCAGCCGTTACAACTGCAGCCACCAGCAGAACACCACCAACTATTCCTGCTACAGCAGCTGGAGACACACCTGAAACTGGCAATGGTAAAGAAAAACAGAAATTTAAACTAGATTTAAAAATACTGCATTTTATAACTACATTTTAAAATTCAATTATAAAAGTGCAATTATACTCACCAATAACAGACACACTGAAATTCTTGACACTGCTACTGCTGATGCTGATGCTGCGGCGGCGACGACAGATGCTGAAGCTGCTGCTGCTGTTGATCTGCAGTTTATATTCTCCAGAGTCTTCAGTTCTGGTGTTTGTGATGGTCAGAGATCCAGTCTGATGATCCAGCTTCAGTCTGTCTCTGAATCTCTCATTACACTGAACATCTGTACAGATCTTACTCTGATCTCCAGTGATTTCAGCAATGAGAGTGTCACTAAAATACCACATCACATTATTTGTGTTTTTTGTTACACCAGGATCTAAAGTAACAGATTCTCCCTCCTTCACTGACTTTCTCTTCATTTCATCTTGTTCAGCCGAAGACAGATCTGAAACACAAACCAACAGATGCTGGAGGATCTATTTGCTGAGAAAACTCTACAACAATATAACTGAAATATTGATTATAATACAAAAAAAGACATGAAAAATTACATCATATGTTTTCTCAACTTTCAGTCTAAAAAGCAAAATTTTACCAATAAATGTTGTGCTAATGTGCTTATAAAAACATACTTCCTGGAGAACTAAAACCCAATAATCATTAAATAATAGATGCATAATAATAGAGAAAAAGCAACTCTGAATGTCACTGTTATGATTAACACGATGTGATTTAAACACATAACCTGCTTTTAAACATTCATTAAATGACTCACCACAAACAGAAATATTGAAGATGTTTTCACTGGTCTTGCCACTGTTGATGATCTCTAGAATATATTCTCCAGAGTGTGTGTTTCTGGTGTTTGTGATGGTCAGAGATCCAGTCTGATGATCCAGCTTCAGTCTGTCTCTGAATCTCTCAGTGCCTTCATTACACTGAACATCTGTACAGATGAAACTGAGATCTCCCGTGATTTGAGCGATGCGAGTGTCATAAAAATACCATTTAATATCTTCTTCTTGGTTTGTTTGAACACCAGTGTTTAGAGTGACTGAATCTCCCTCCATCACTGACACTGACACTCTATCAACACTAGACACACCTGAAGAAGAAATTAACAGTTCATTATAAATTATAAACCAAACAAAATTACACAACACGAAAGGGCTGTGAAAAGTTTTTTTTTTTTTTTTTCTCCATTGTGAATAGAGAAATATATCTGGATTCATAATGTAACATCAAACAAACATCAGAAGAACATCAGTGATTTACACATTCACTCATCAGACAAACATGAGTTTCATGGAAGATCTAAATGAACATGATATTAACCCGTTTAATCCCAAATTTTTTCTTGCAATTTGAGTACATGCATTTTACTCCTTAGACCTCCCTAACACACAAACGTTATGCCCTCTTTGATTTTATGTTGGTTAAGTTAGAGAAATATTAGGTTTTATACTTGGTCACAAAAGTGACCGGTGGGAAAGGCCATAGTCAGAATTCATACAAATTCTTTAATTAGTAACACTTATGTTTTTGCCCCCATTTATCAACTTTGCACAGCCATTGAAGAGGAGTCGACCAACATTCCACAGGCCACAATCAACAACCTGATCAATCTATGCAATGCTATGAAATGTGTTGCACTGCTTGAGGCAAATGGTGCTCACACCAGATACTGACTGGATACTTTTAGCTTCTTTATAAAAGTGTCATACTCTTAAAGAAGTCCTACTTTTTACTCAGAATTTTTTCAAAGCTTAAGACTATTCTTAAGAGCATTTCTTAGAAGTTTTATACAGGACCTAGTCCTTGGGTCCTAAACTATTTATCCCTAGCAGTGGATTCATGCAACCAATTTTCATAGCTTCATAAAGAACATTTCCCATTATAAGAATTATAGATGAATATTATCCATTAAAACATTTGGTGCTATTAATCGCAAAATATTGCTTTTTTGTTGTTGTTGTTGTTGTTGTTGTTAGTATTAAAACATAGGGGTGACTAGTTATAACAAAACGTTTGATGTTCATTTGCATTATTCAGTTGGAAGAAGTTTTTTTTAATTCAAAGCCACTAAAATTACATTCAATGTACATTGATCAGTTTATATAGTGATTTAAAATATTTAAGTTTGTGAGAGAGCAATGCAATCGATGCAGCAGAGCGGAGTAGCGTTGGTCATTCATTCTTATGGTTGACTAGAACAGAGATTGTAACATAAAATGTCTTACCATGTGCGAGTAAACACAACACTGAGCAAAAGCAATATTTTGCGTTCATGTTTTCCATGCACAGTTGTCCCAGCCAGTTAATCTGAAATGAATGAATGCATACATGGGCAAACACGTGTCGTTATTGTTCTTCTGCTCCCGCTTCGGCTTTTTCTTTCGCTTCAGCTTCTTCTTCTATGGCGGTTGGCAACCAGCTTGAGGTTCATTTCCGCCACCTACTGGGGTGGAGTGTGAAGCCTCGATAAACAAAAGGAATAGTTAAATGAGAAGAAAAAAAAAACAATGAGAAAAAAAAAGAATAAAAATAAAACTATATCCTTCTGATCAAATCTGTAACTCTTGAATATTTTAGAAGAATATCATAGACCCTTAAATGTTTCTGTGCATTCTGAAATATATTGTGATTTGTAATGACATTGTTTTCCAAATCTCTTTGGAGTTTTTCAGCAAGCTGATTTCTTTCTCTTTTATAGCTTTGCCTCTCAGTGTAAAATCACATGTTCTGGTTCTGTTATTCCACAATAACAGCAGTCTGTCTCACACTTTCCTATAATATGCGGTGAATAATGAAGGTTAGTGTGTCCTATACAGAGCTGTGGTTATAACAGTATCTTCTCTTCCAAACACCTTCTTTCAGTCCCCACTTTAGGTTGAATGCTGAATAGGTGTCTCCCTTTCGACTCTTTATTCATTCTTTATTCTTGCTACTTTTTACTCAAAATAATCAAAATCTTCATCCAAATTGCTATCTACTCCTTGTTTTTTCAAGTTTTTCAGACATTCTAACTTATTTCTTGCCTTCTTTTTAAAAACATATCATCCAAGTTTTCAACGCTATGGATTTTAGCAAAGGTTAAAGCTAAGACTTCTGCATTTTCTTTATTTCTAATGGCCATTTTCCCTTTCTCTTCTCTTACAGGAATCTGCTTATAGTTATTAATACCTTTCATTTTCCTAATCATTCTCCATACCACATTCTCCAATACATCCTAATAGCTAGCTGCGTGCGACCAATCTGTTAAGGTATTTCTAGAAGGAATACATGTTCTTCTGGATCAGAACATGATTATTTCTTATCAGGTGACACCATAAATGAATCTGACAAGTTCACCAAATCATTAAACTTACACGATAACTCGCGTTATTATCACACATGCAGGAAAAGCATCCTTACATTTGTGAGATACATCTTTAACTTCATCTGGGTTTTCTACCACAATAGGCTGGGAAAACACTTGACCACCAGCCAGGTCATTCCCTAAGATGAACTAAACTCAATCCACCGGGAGTTGTGTGCACACAGCCATGTTCACATACCCGGATACCAAGTCTGACTTCAGAAAAAGTCTGTGTAGAGGAACTTTTATACAATCGGCACCCACACCGCGAAGTAGTAGTCGTCTCTGGGGCCAGTGTTTGCACATTGCTTACAATGAGTGATTGAGCTGCTACTGTGTCTCATTATATCCAAATGTGTGTATCATCGTCCTCCTCACTACTATAACCAGATGAGGGAGAAATGGGTGAAACAGAATTCACAAAACCTACAGTTTTAGGCTTGCTTGACATAGTTTTCTTTTTCCAGGCTTCGCAATCAGCGATCAGATCCTGCATATATACAGTAAAAACAAACCCGCCGCTAACTAGAGCGAGTTTTTGTGGATCTGCCCCCTCCATACGCCCCACCCCGGCTAAATCTGGTATTAGCATCCCGTCCTCCATCTGCATTTCAGCACCACGGACAGCAACTTTTAATCAAACCTCCCACTGGAGAAAAAACTGTTTATAAACTCATCAACAAGAACTACCAAGTTTTCATGAGCACAACCTTTGAAATTCTCCAAAAAATGTATTAGTAAATTTAATTTGGGGCTAATGGGTGGAGCTAGAATATCTAACCACACCTGTGCTGCGTTCCAGTCCACTTTTAGACACGCACTTGCGAACTTCCCTAAGCACTTCCCCTCGGGGGAATCCCCGCCGCCATTTTGAAGTGCGTTCCACTTCGTGAAGTGGACGAGGGAAGTTTAGATGGACAGACCCTCGTTCCCTCGATCTTGACCGAGGGAGCGAGTCTACTTCAAATGTACACTTCAGGTACCTATATGTCCCACAATGCAGTACGACTGTGACGTCACCACACATCTCGTCTAATCACCACCACAACAGACAACGATATATTAATTATATTTTTTATTTTATTTAAAACCCAAACACACAAACATTTGGATGCTGCATTAAACAAATTCTTAAAGGATAAAAAAAATGTACATAATAAATCAACTCCACAGCTGATTCCAAGTGATCAAGGGCTTAGGACGTTCCAGTTCAGCCCATTGCAGTTTCCGCCAGTAGTGGGCACTTGTGTAACGTAAGCAATGACGTACATCCGAGTGAACGAGACGGAGGGAAGTTAGCGAGTGAAGGGCATGACAATTTTGGACTGGAACGCAGCACTGGACGTCATTTGACTGCAGTGAGTGCCACTTTTCAGTTGTATGATACAGCTTTAACTGATAAATAGCACCATCTACTGGGTTTCTGAGAAACAGCAGCTAAAGCAGCATCACAGCACTGCCAGCTCAACAGGAAACATCAGACAGATGGCAGCACCTCAAAAATAGAATTGATATCTGTGAACTATAAAGACCATGCAACAACTTGCTAAATGCAACACATTTAACACCTAAATGCAACACATTTAGCCTTTTCAGCAATGTGTTCTTGGCATCTCTCTCCTTTGGTATCTAACGTAGCCCATAAAGGGACATGGTGGTGGAAAAAAATTGGGATGGAAGAAAAAAAATGTTTTCAAATCCTTTACATTCTCCTCAGAAACTTTACGTTGCCTCGACCTTGGACTCAGTGTGAAAATGTCATTGCATGTGAAGGTGATCGAGATGATCTCATCAGTTATATTATTTGTTATATAAATATAGTGTCTCATGGATGATCTTGATCAATTTAATGAACATCATATAACCAACATCCTGATTCATATATACCCTTCTTCTTTATACATTTGCTTTGGGAACCTACTAAAGCCATTAGATGATTTCTATAGCATAAAAACAGTAAATCAAAGGGTTAAAGGCCACTGAGTTTTTTTGTTGTTGTTTGTTTGTTTTTGTTTTTTGCACAGAGTGGAAACTTCACACAGTCCCGTACTTACAACATATGAGAGTTATTGTTTCTCTCCCTCTGTCAGAAACAGTTTCTCGTCATGTTTTTTTTTTTTTTTAAGAGTCTTAAAAAGCTGTTTGCAGGACAGGAAGAAACTTTTCACCTACAAGCTAAATACACCTGCTATGAATACACACTCTCACCTACAAGATGTTTGTCCACCCAACAGATCAAACCACATCTCTGAAAACCGACCACAGCTACTTTCAGTTTGACTTGGAAGATGAACGTCAGTGCAGCCGGTACTGTGAGATGCCAGTTGTTTTTAACTCTGTATTTTTACAGGATTCACACAGACTGAGTGTTTTGGTGAACAGTGTTATTAGATCAAGCACTGAACAGTTAAAGAAGATGTTTCACATGCTTGTTTTGTTCTGTTTCTGCTGCTGGAGTCTAACTGGTAAGTTATAAAAAACATTTTAATGGTTTAATTTCTTTCCACTTCGGAGCAATAAATCTGCTGCTACTGTTCAGATTAGATTATTTTCATCTGCTGCTATTTTTCCAGATGAATAATTATGGTGAGATACTAACTTTGAAATCAGGTTCCTTAATTTATTTTTCAATACTTCTGCAGTTTTCATAAACAGACAAATGTTATGGAAATTAATTTGTCAAAATGCGCATGAACCCTGAGAGCTTCAGAGAATCAGTGAGCCTGTTTTATGATCTAACCGTCTTATTTATTTAAAAATAATTATTGAAATTATCCATTATAATTAAACTTGTAGCTTCATACTGAAGTTATCATGTATTTGTTTTCAGTACATTATGTAATTTTAAGCAATGATTTTGCACAACTGTAGATAACTTTAAAACAGAGACCAAATTATTGGTTCATCTATAACAACATCTGTCTGTTCATATATCTCACATTACTGCTGTTGTGAATGTATTTCAGTTCATATGTAAATGACAATAACTACAGATGATTTCCGGCTTTGTAAACCAACGAGAGTCTTAATCTGTTTTAAACATGTTCACGTTCTTCAGGTGTGTTTGGTGCTGAGAAAAATGACATACAGTCAGTGTCAGTGATGGAGGGAGATTCTGTCCTTCTACACACTGATAAAATGCATGAAGACGATGGAATACAGTGGAAATTTATAGATAAAAAATCTCTTATAACTAAAATCAGCATTGAGAACCGAATCTTCCCCACATCTGATGGCACTGATGGGAGATTCAGAGACAGACTGAAGCTGGACGATCAAACTGGATCTCTGATCATCACAAACACCACAACTGAACATGCTGGAGTTTATCAACTAGAGATACATGGAGCGAAACTGACATCAATAAGATTCAATGTTTTTGTCTATGGTGAGTAAGAGCATTTGTTCTGTCCTATTATTATTTTATAAACAGTATCTTGACCTTTAAACTATTTGCATATTGATTTTTTAAATTATTTTATAGTTTATTAATAATAATACTAATTTGTAATTATATAGCGCCTTACCAACCCCCAAGGTCGCTTCACAAAGATAGGTTAAGTAACATAACAAAATAAATATCAACATCAAAGCACAATACGCAAACCAAGAGATACAAACAAAGAGGGATTCAGACAAATAACATATCCATAATTTACAGACTGAGAGCTGAAGAGTAATATTAGGATAATATATATATTTTTCAGAATATTACTCTTAGCTCTCAGTCTGTAAATCTCCCTCCATCACTGACACTGACTGTATTTCAAGAGCGTAAGAAACTAACAGGAACATAAGGCTGAAGTCAGATAAGTAAGGTTACGGAGAGCTTTGTAAGAGAGGATTAGTGCCTTGAAGTTTATAGAAACCGGAAACCGGAAGCCAGTGAAGGAGGAAATTGAAGTAATGTGCTCATTCTTTCTTGTGTGAGTGATCAAGCGGGCTGCAGTTTTGAACAAATTGTCATCGTTTAATATTTTTAGTTGAAAGGCCATAAAGAAGTGAGTTACCGTAATCTAGTTGAGCTGTGACAAAGTATTACGGTTTCAGCATCCTGCTGACTAAGAGAAGATCGAATATGAGACATAAAGCTGTCTTTACCACTTTAACAATGCGATCATTAAATGAGAGAGTGGAATCAATGAGATCAGCAAGATGTCAAACTGTGGTATAGGGGGAATTATCAAGTCTCCATCCAAATCTATCAGTTGACCGGAAAATTTAGATAAAACAGATTTAGTCCCTTGATGGAAGCTGTTAATGTAGGTGGAGGAAACACTGAGGCTAAAAATGCTAAAAATAAATCTGAATGTCATCAGCATAACAGTGAAAGTTAAAGGGGTGGTTCGGAGTAAAATCAACTTAGGGTCCTTTGCACCATGACCTCGAGCCAAACACTCAAAAACAGCTCAAAAGCTGAGCTGAGGTTTAACAGAAGGAGAGTGCTAAGAGTGCCAGAACTAGAAGCATTGAGGGACCAGGACTGTTTCAGTTCTGTGTAAAGGGCGAAAGCCAGACTGGAAAGGCTCATAGAGGTCATGTGCTGTTAAATAGGCCTGTAACTGGGAGGCAACAACATTTCTAATATTTTAGAGAGAAAAGAGAGGTTCTAAAATAGGCATAAACAGCACTGAATAAACCCTCATTCAACACACTGGACTGAAAATAATATTATCAAATTTTTCAATATTTCTCTTTGTTGTCATATTTTCCAGCTCGTCTGCCTGTTCCTGTCATCAGTAGAAACTGTTCTTCATCATCATCAAATTGTTCATTGGTGTGTTCATCAGTGTTGAATGTGTGTGATGCGACTCTCTCCTGGTACGCAGGAATCAGTGTATTGTCCAGCATCAGTGTGTGTGATCTCAGCATCAGTCTCTCTCTACCTCTGGAGGTGGAATATCAGGATAAAAACACCTACAGCTGTGTGCTGAACAATCCCATCAGCAACCAGACCACACATCTGGACATCAACACACTCTGTCACACATGTGCAGGTACCACAGCACTGATGAAATTACTGTTTAAGCACTCATTCACTTAATGACTGTCTTAATCATCTCATCACTCTCCTTCACTTCGTCCATCCTCCAGTGTCTCTGATAGTGTTGATCTCTGCTGCTGCTGGATCTCTGATGATTGTCTCTACAGTCGTGATCTTCAGCATCTGCAGGAGACGCAGAAAAACTGATCAAGAAGGCAAGAGTTACATACTGCTTTTAAGAAGTATTATAACATACAATGATTATAATTAGTATATAAACAAATAAGTATGATAACAAATACTAATACATATTTGAATTGTTTTTGATATAAATCCCTATATTATATAGATAGAACTAAATGTATAGTGATTTTGTTTAGCAGTTTCTGTATATTACATTATATGTCTATATCTATAATGACAAATCTACATTATTTCAATGATAAAACAACTTTTGTGTAAAGATGCTGCATTCTGCTGGTGTACAGATGAACATTGATATGAATGACGCTGTTTCACTTTGAATTTTTATGATGATTTAATTTCACCATATGAAGAATGCGGATGCTCTAAACATCCTGTCTGTATTTGATTCATACATAATCTGTAAATTTAAAGATAAACTCATACTGTGTTTGGAACTTTGTGCATGTGAAATTTGTTAATGCTGTTTTCAAAAACTGCAGCATTCAATATTTAATCGCATACATTAATGCTTTAACTCACAGATGAGACTGAGTTTTGTTGCTTTAATGCATCTATTGTTGTTGTTGCTAAAACAGTTCAGACTCGTGAAGAAGAGATGACATACGCTATTCCCACATTCCACAAAAGGAAAGCACATAAATTGGTAAGAGAATATATTCCTAATTTATGTTCTGTGTCTCTGTATAAATTTAGCAGTGAGTCAGATTAGATGTGTGTGATTGTGTTTTTGTATAATGATCCATCAGACACAACAGCAGATTAACCGATATGTATAAAAGCCATGAGATCTGTTCCACACTGCTCTGAGACACAAAGGTTGAGATCCAAATGCAACTTTTATTGAGTAATCCAGAATAAAATTACATTTTTTTAATTTATTTTTTAAATACATTTTTAAAGCAACTGAGAAGCATTGAAAGAGTGCATGATATTACATATTATATTATTATTATATATTTTAATCTTAAACAGTCTAACAGGAAACTGAAACCTTCAGGAAATGATGCAACAATGATGCAAATGACAGATGCATTTGCATGACAGCCAATGAGCAAATGCATTTTTAAAATCAGTCAAACCTAACACCATAACTGCATTTACATTGACCAAGGTTTTTTTTTTTTTTTTTATTGCATATCTGGCAGATTGGATCTTGTTACAGCAAAATCTCATATTAGATCAGATTTTTAGTGTCCAATTTAGATTTACTTCAATATATTTGTGAATCATTGAAGTCAGAAAGTCACATACTATGTCACAACAAAAGAATCTGTCTAAGATCTCTCTGTCTGCTGTAAGGCTCACACTTCTGATGTTTGTTTTTAGTATTATCATCTTTTGTTATGTATTATTTTACAGAAGGTTAAAGAGGAAGACCACGTTGAGTATGCACCTATTGCCATAAGATGATGATCAAACTGACAACCCACTACACGTTTCATCAGGAAATCACAGCGGACATGCATTAGGATCATTCTTAAAGTGTGCTACTTTAAGATGGACTCCTAAAAACTTTTTCACAGGATTTTTTCTTTTAAGACTTTTTTAGATAACAAATTATCTAAATCATATGGCACATTGCAGCATTTTCATGTTTGACTCTTTTTTTTATTTTTTTTTTTTGGTCTTAAAGAGACCATGTGTGTAAATCTCTCTCTCTCTTTTTTTTTAAAGTGCAAATGTAGATGCAAAAAAATCACCATGAGGAGTGGAGACTGCTGTGGTCTCATTTATTCACATCTGTACAGAAATGTGGTTTGATCTGTTGTACAAACAAGTTATGCATGAGCTTGTAACTGCTATGTGTTTGTGTTAATGTCGTGTGAGAGTGTGTATGAGGTGTCAATAGCGTGTGGTTAAAGGTTTTTTTCCATTCTTGCTCACATGAACCCGTTTGACTTGCTTTAGACAAAACAGCTTTACTACAAAATACTAAATCCTACATAAAAAAATTCTCAAACCAAAAAGAGATGTTACTGTGTGAATGTGAAATATGAAATATGGAAAATACTCCAATATTTATTTGTATTTTAATTAATTTATCTTTAGTTCTGATTATCCGCTTGTAGCATGACACTGAAGTAATAACTGGTCACTCCTAAAACTCCTTCCAACAGATACTAACACCCAATGATAAAAACTCTGATGACAAATCAATGACACCCCTTACATATTTTTTATGAGGTATGCATAAAGTATGACACCTACAAGAAGTCCACAATCTGTAGAGGTGTTTTTTGAAGTGAAATGTCACACATCTCCAAAATGCTGCAGCAAAATAGAGCTTCGTCGTCTTCTTCATTGGTTGTTAACGGCAGCTTGCATCCTTGACGTTGCATTACTGCCATCTTTTGGTTCTAGTTATTTCCCATATACTTCATTCATCATATTCTTGTCATTAGTCCCGTTTTAGTTAGAAAGAAAATCAAATATTTCATTCCTTGTTCATTCCTACTGCAGTCCATTATACTATTTACTCCATTTCCTATTAGTCCTATTTTTTCCATGTCTTTTATCATATCTATCCTCTGTAATTCATATTTTGAACAATTAATAAGCACATGTTCTACAGTCTCAGGTATTTTGCACTGATCACAAAACACAGCTGGATGTTTCCCCATTATATGAAGAGTGCTATTTAATTTATTATGCCCTATTCTTAGTCTGGTTACAATAGTCTCTTCTCTCCTGTTTCATCTCTTGTTTTCCACAGTGCCGACTCTTTTTTTAATTGAGTAAAAATGTCTTCCTTTTAATTCTTGGTCCCACCTTTGTTGTAATTGTACATATAATTGTAATTATAATTGTAATGTGTGTGTGTGTGTGTGTGTGTGTGTGTGTGTGTGTGTGTTTTATTTTTTATTTTATATATATATATATATTCTGACTGGCTTGACCGTAATCTAAAACTGACTCCAAGACATTAAACATAATCACACTGAACAGGGTAAAACTCATTAGTCCCTTTTCTCAAGAGTCATGCTCTTGCAAACTAGCTAACTTTCAGGGAAAATGTCTTTAACAACTGAAACAGTTGGAAGATTAGTGAAGTCATTTAAATCAATTCATCCAGCAATTCATTAGTGTATCAAACAGTTGGCTGTTTTGGCAAAAGAAAAAGATGAACCACAAAATGTAAAAAAAATAAATGAGAGACAGATGTAGATGCAAAATACCTGGACAATTATAGTCAAACACCAGACACAAACTTGTGACGGGCTGCCTGGTGAAGATCTGCTCCAGCTCGGGAACTGCCACTTATACAGCAGACGAACAAAACACCAGTATCGAAGTCTGAAGGAGTAGGCTACGTCGAAAAAATACTTTCTTTGAGAAATAATACAGTTAGCAAATATGCTAAGGTGTTCTGGTTTAGTGTGTGGTTACTTGGGTGCCATTGGTGGTTATTGTTTAGCCTACAGGTTAAAAGAGCCGAAGTATAGCCTAGGTTTCACAGACACAGAGTCGATCATGATTGACGAAAAACATAGGCTGTGTCCGAAAACTGATCATGCTGCCTTCGGAGAACGCATTTCAAGGTCGAAAGGCATCATGGCACGTCTGAATCCAATGTTAGTTTCACCGTCTCCTGAGATTCCTTCATCTGATCGATTTTTAAAGGCAGCACAGATGTATCCTTCACTGCCTTTGTTATCCCGCTATCCTGTGCTTTCCATTCTGTGCCAGTTGAGCAAGAAAAATTGTGAAAGTTGTGGCTGGTCGTCAGTGTGTGAATGTAGATTTTTGATCAACGTTAACTTTTCCACTTATGATTTCCAGCAAGAAATTACTATTGCAGGCCTAGACATTAAATATTCTTTTAGTTTTCTCATAAGCTCACTTTATTTCACTGTACATCATTAAACCGTTACGCTGCCTCAGAAGTATTTCCAAATCAGTTTTGTGAGATCCCTTTTTGTGCAGACGCTGCCAGCAAAGTCATTGTTAAAAGTCATTGTTGCCTCACAGCGAGGCAAGTCACCTATGTTTCGGACGCAGCCGAAGTTTCTGTCTAATCAAGTGGGAGATTCGCTTTGCGTCGGAATGTTAGAAGTTCGAACCTTGACGAGTCATTCAAGTAATATGAAGTTTTTTGGAAAGGAACATAACATAGTGGAAGTCATGGTACACTGATATTTCAATGTAAAAAAAAAAATAAAAATAAAAAAAAAATAAAAAAAAAAAAATATATATATATATATATATATATATATATATATATAGCCTATATATATTTATATATATATTTATATAGTACTCCGTTAGATAAAGGATTTAAGTTTTTACGCCTCCTATTTATTCATGATTATGGTATTGCTAATGGCACCCGATGTAGAGTTAGCTAACTATCAGTAAGTTAGTTTAGACTTGTATGCTTTCATAATAGTTTAACCTTTTATATTTGCTGGCAGACGATAAATCAAATGAAGAGCATTATTTTTTTAGAATTTTTTTTTTTCCTGATACTTAAGCATTCATGACATTTTAATTAAAACAGAAATAAGAATTGTATTCTAAAAAAAGCGAAAAATAAGCTACCTCAGAGATCACCTGTAGATGCGTACAGTAGTGCAAACTGGAAATGCTTATACCAGTTTTCCGGTTCGAACGTTGGGCGTTCTGCATAACCCCTTTTCTTTACTAGCACCATCTAGTGTCCTAACCAGGAATTCATCTTTCCTTGGTTAGCCTTCACCCTCATCCACTATAAATACATGACATAATTTAAAAAACAAACAAAACAAAAAAACAGTCGATTAGACTCATTTGTTTATATGGCTAAGGATTCATTTAAACAGCTTGTGTGAATGTCAAAGGTTCAATCCTAAAACGTTCAAGATGAAAGTTCAGTCTATGTTTTGTTAAAATCACAATGATCACTCTATAAATGATTCACTAATTGCATAGGTCAGTTATTTCTGATAACAAACTTAAAATAATTGCAATTATTATCAAGTTTTTTTTTTTTTTTACAGGTACAGCTTTCTGAATTTGTGACTCTGGGAACAGATCCCATAATCCACATTAAGCAGGATGAACCTGCGAAAGAAAGAGAAATTTGAACAATTAGAAATCTTTTCCCATTGTTCTGTCACAATGGGTTGCAGAAAACTCACGATAGAGTATCAAACAAATACAGTATTTAATAATCAATAAAGGCTTAGGCCTTGTCCACACTAATAATACATTGGGAACAGATATTTTTCTCTACGTATTGGCCTTCCGTCCACACTGACATGGCGTTTTTGTCCTGTGAATATGAGCTTTTTGTTGTGTTGTGCCTGTTATGTGTTATTCACTTTGAAGATATGTTACTTTGCACACTCTTCATATCACAGTCCTGCAAAGATGGCAGAAACTGTACTCACAAATGCTGATATGGCAAAATAATGCGGCATATAATGGTGACTAAGATCGACCTGGACACATCAGTGAATGGTGAGATATTTTGCTAAATAAAATCAAACTATCAGAAGAATAGCATGAGAACTTTGTCTGTATGTTCCATCTGTATCATCTCAGTGAGCTTTTATGAGGTTTCACGCATGCGCAGTCAGGTGATTTTAGAGTTTATTATTTCAGTGTGAATGAGAAACTTTTGGAAAATGCATGAAAATGTTAGTGTGAGTGTTTTGAAATTAAAACACTGTTTTCAAATGTATCTGGATTAATGCAGACTTAGCCTTAAATACACATTTAGTAATCAATGAAACGGCGAACAGGTGTGAAACTCAAATCAGCAACCAAGATAGCTAACATAGCAGGGAACATGGGGAAACAGGAACAGAACAAAACCAAACTAAAACACAAATGAACCATTAGAACTTTACTTAACCCTAACAAACAGATTATGTATAAAACTGGGGTCAAACATACTTTTTTTGATTATTTCCTGTTCATGTTCCTGGAATGTGGTGGTAGAGACTGGACTGATAATGGACTGGACACATATACAATGATTTACTCCTAAATATTTACTGATTGCTTAATGCACACAATTATTTATTCCACATCTAAGAAATGTGACTTATGGCTCTTACAAGAACCATTTATTTTTGCACATTTCAACAGTGAAGGCATTTAGTAAAGTGAACATATTTATTATTAACATGAATATTGTAATATTCATGTTTTATCAATAAACACACATTTATAAAATGTGAAAAGCTTATGCAGCAGCCCTTGCTGGACTTGAACCTTCAACCACAACCACAAAGCTTTAATGTGTTTTCTTTGCTTTGACACTCCAAACAAACAAAACAAAACCCAAAACAGGACAGGGAAATGTTTCATTTCTCAAGGATTCCTCTTGTTAGGGGAGTAACAGCTGTAAGACCCAGGACCAGATATGATGAAAGAAGACCAGGAGTCGTGAGGTTCAATCAAATAAGTATTATATTTACTGCTACATATCACGAGACCTGTACAGAGCATTCAGCGCATACACAAAAGCAGAAGAGAATAGCTGTTCTTCCAAGGTTGTAGAGGGCCTGAGCTCATTATTATTATCAGGACAGACTACCCAAAACATACTGATAAAACCTTCCCTCCTCAGAAAGAAGTACAGATAATGTTCACTTTATTCTTTACAGAAATACACATGAAAGATGTACAATTCTGTGAACCAGATCACGTAAGTCACGTAGAGGTTGACCCCTGTAACCTTAACTTGGTCAGCAGAAAACAGACATAAAGTCATCTGATGAGTTTTCAGGCTTGCCCTCTTCTATTAGTTATTAGCTGTTTTCCCAATACAAAGAGCCTGTTCTCAAGGTCCTCGTTCAGGGCACTAAAGATAGTCACAGACACCATAATGCACTTAGAAAGAAACTGGTAGAAATGCTGAATATTATTAACAAAATGTTATTAAAACTATATGTGAATCACTTATTGAATACAGTAATGATTATATAACTTGATTAGTACTTGTTAAAGGAATAATGTAAAAAACTAAAAAGGATATATAGATATATTGAAGAGACAAGGGATTCTGACCCCACCCCTTCACTGTTGAAAACACCACTTCAGGCCCCGTTTACACCTGGTATTAAATGTTGTTCACTCAGATCACAAGTGGACAACACTAAAAAATGATGAGCTTGTCCACTTTGGACCACTTCCAGAGGTAGTTGAAAAACACATTTGACCGGATTGCTTTAGTAGTGTTGCTCATGTGGTTGAATATGTTCAAACAGCCACAAAAGACCAACTGCTCTCCGTCTCATGACCTAATGCTTAAACATTATGGGAAGAGCTCTAGCCAGACGAGATTTAACCTTTGTCTGCAGAAGACTTAAGTTTGGTTTGAAGATGAAAAAACATACCAAGCACAATGTTCTCTCCCCATTCCTGATTTCTAACACACACTCACAGCATTCGGCTGGTCTTGCGTCTGTCAGAGCAGAAAAGAAAGCTGATGCTCTCCGTATGTTTCTCCGTCGCCTGCTTTTGAGTTAATGTAAATTGCGTGAACTTGTGTCTCCCTCGTCTACTTGTGATCCGATCAACCAAAGCGCATCTTTATACTAGGTGTAAACAGTGCCTTAGAGTTGACCAATCTGGTTGAAAAAGGGAGACTTTCTGGTTAAAACAGGTAGGGACACCAGCATCCAAAACTCAACATACTGGCACTGACAAGATGTCAATACTAAAATGGTAAAGATGTAACATTAACAGTCTTTTTACAGTATCTGTAGCACAGACTTAATTTAAGACTTGTGTGTTGTTTAACTGACAGTTGCCTTGTTGTGGCATTTACACACATGGGGCCCTATTTTAACGATCTGAAACGCAAGTGTCAAAGATCGTAACTTTGTGGGCGGGTCTTGGCGCTTTTGCTATTTTCCCGGCAGGATAAATGACTCTTGCGCCAGGCGCAAATCTAAAATGGGTTGGTCTGAAGTAGCTTCATGAAAAAATGAAAAAAAATGAAAACTGCTGCTTCTGTGTAGATGAGAGAATCAAAGTGTATGCGCGTTGTGCACACGCTACATTGATTATGGCCAAGCATGCGCCCTTAAAATAGCATATGAATAACATGCGCAACGCGCCACTGACTTTAAACCATTTTTTCCTGGTTAGTGGCGCAACTGTTTTCTAAACCTGCAAAATAGCATGAAGGAACGTTTGCGCTGGAACACGCCTCCTTTTTTGCGCTGAACCGCCCAGTGAGCGCAAGTTCATTCCCTAGTTTAGCGACGTGCTTCTGTGGAGGAAAAAACGCGCTTTGCGCGGGTGCAAAATAGGAATGATACATGCGTCGGTGTACAAAGTCAATTGCGCTGGGTGCAAGATAGGGCCCATGATCTCTGAAGAGCGCTTGCATCTTGCAAAATTAATGATTATGAATCTGATCAAAATAGATCAGTGCGTTATTATATCTTGTAGAACACATGCTGCTGCTACTGGTAAATAGATTTATAGAGATAAATAGAGATAATCCTGCACTGTTCCGGTTGGGATTCCTTTAGTAGCTCTTATAATCCACTATTACAAACTGGAAATCCTATTGATGATCAGCAGGGATCAGTGGAAAACGTTTTTGATAAGGGAATTGAGACTTCCACACCATTCCTCTGTAAGAAAACACACATTTACAGAAGGTTAAAATGTTGTTGTTTTTTCCTCAGAGGTTTGCTGAATGCTCTTTATTCTTAAGTAAAACTAAATTATTGGTGTTTCTATGCAATGATTTCTGAATGCAGAAACACTTGCTGAATACTTAGATAGTTTACCCATATATAAAAATTCTGTCATCATTTACTCACCCTCAAGTTGTTCCAAACCTGCGTGAGTTTCTTTCTTCTGTTGAACACAAAAGATATTTAAAGAATGTTGGTAACCAGACAGCAGCCACTGACTTCCATAGTAGGAAGAAAATACAATGGAAGTCAAAGGCTACAGTCAATTGTGTGATTACCAACATTCTCTAATATATTCTTTTGTTCAAAAGAAGAAATTCACACAGGTTTGGAACAATTTGAGGGAGAGTAATTTTCATATTTGGGTTAACTATCCCTAGTTCAGACTGTCAGTCCAAATCAGATTTTTGTGCATATCCAATTGAAATCCGATCATATTTATCAAGTGTGAAAGGCAAAAAAATCACATGAAATAGGATTTTTACAAATCCATTTTGAGCTACACAGGCTACGTTCACAATGTGGTTTGAAATAGAGACATTGTCGTATTTACATGACAATGTTTATCCACTGCGCTGGACTACTGTGTCTTCTGAGGCAGCGGCAGAAAGTTTCCTAAAACAATGTCTGACGTTTACATTTTACGTGGTGTGATAAAGTCACATTTTAATCGGATATGCACAAAAATAAGATTTGGATTGACAGTCTGAAATCCTAATCAAACCACATTTCTGGAAATCCGTTTCAGTCTGACTGCTCTTATCAGATGTTATGGTTTTTGTCACTTTCGGACAGTATTTACCACTGACAATATGTATCCACTGCTCTGGACTACTGCGTCTATCTGTATTGCAACCATTCCATGTCACGGTTGTTGTTTTTGGTGCATGCCTACCAATGCAATGTCATTGCTATAGAAACCAGTGCATATATTCCGGAAAACAAAAGAGCGCCACAGGACACACAAATTGGATCTGAACAATAATTTTGATCATATTCCAATTTGAAAATAATCAGATTTGAACTGACAGTGTGAACGTAGCCTTACACTTGTGAGAATTGCAGATCTCATTAATCAGAATCTGTTAGAATAGAATGAGGCATTTATATAGCGCTTTCATATGTACTACTGTACACCCAAAGCGCTTTACAATCATATCAGGGGATCTCTCCTCAACCACCACCAGTGTGCAGCATCCACTTGGATGATGCAACGGCAGCCACAGGACAACGGCGCCAGTGCGCTCACCACACACCAGCTACAGTGGAGAGGAGAGAGAGTTGTTAAGGGCCAATGAGTGGAATGTGGCCAGGACACCGGGGTTACACCCCTACTCTTTACGAGAAATGCCATGGGATTTTTAATGACCACAGAGAGTCAGGACCTCGGTTTTTACGGCTCATCCGAAGGACGGTTGTAAATTCAGTTGTAAATGTTGTACATTTTTTTAGACAGATGAGGTCAGTGCACATCTTACCTTATCAGGATTGTTCTGCCACGTGACGCCGCCTGTATAAACAACAACAAACAAGATTAACTCAGATTACTTTAGTTAATTTGAATAAAAATACACATATTTTTAAAGATTTTTTGTTCAATAAATCTCATACTTCCATCCTGTCAAATCAGCTGTATAAAATACTTGCCATATTGTGGTGTATGCTTGTGTAGATTTCCTGTGGCGAGAGTAAATCACAGCAGCAGTTACAGCTGCAGCCACGACCAGCAGAACAACAACACATATTCCTGCTACAGCTCCTGAAGACACACCTGAATCTGGAACAGCTAAAGACACACAATCATTATTACCAGAGCCTGACTAAAAATGACTAAAACTTTTGACTGATATTTATACCCGTCTAATTTGATCATCAGTGTGATGGTATTCACTTTATATGGCGCCATCTGGAGTTTTTTTTTTTAAGAAAAAATGGCTTACGGGTAACCAATGATTTTAAACTTCAGACAAAACTCAATGTAACGAGAAGATAATAGAAATGGTCTCAGTTATATTTTAAGATTTAGTCAAATCTCACTTTTTCTAACAGCCACCAATAAACATGAACATGGTTGATTAACTTGATTTACAGTTAATATTTCAGTCGGTTTCCTAAAACTCCAAAGGAAAATGCACTGAATGGCTACATTATACTCACCAGTGATATTAACACTGAAACTCTTAATGCTGACAGAAACACTGAAGCTCCTTCTGATGCTGATTCTGCTGCTGCTGATCATTAGTTTATATTCTCCAGAGTCTGTGTTTCTGGTGTTTGTGATGGTCAGAGATCCAGTCTGATGATCCAGCTTCAGTCTGTTTCTGAATCTCTCATTACACTGTTGATCTGTACAGGTTTTATTGGGATCTCTAGTGATTTCAGCTATGAGAATGTTATTAAAATACCACGTCATCAAATCATTTGGGCTTTTTATTACTCGAGTATCTAAAGTAACAGATTCTCCCTCCTTCACTGACTTTGTCTTTATCTCATCTACTTCAACAACAGGAAAATCTGAAACACAAACCAAACACAAACCACCTTTTTTAGGGGGAAACACTACATATCATGAGAAAAATGTGAAACACTCTTTACTTTTAGTCTAAAAAGCAACATTTATCCACATGTTGAGCTAATAAGCACCCTCTTTATTAAATCAGAAGCACACTTTTCATCTTCATCAGAACAAAACTGATAGAACAAAAAGTTTTTAATTATACTACTGTATATTTAAATCTACCAATTCTAAAGTAAATGTGTTTGTGAAGAAATGATCTATATGTGGATAATTTAACCAAACTTAACAGTACACGACTTGCTCTTAAACATAATGACTCACCATATACAGCAAGAATGAAGCTCTTTGTACTGATGTTGCTGCTGATGATAATCCGTAGTTCATAAACTCCAGAGTCTGTGTTTCGTATTTTTGTGATGGTCAGAGATCCAGTCTGATGATCCAGCTTCAGTCTGTCTCTGAATCTCTCAGTGCCTTCATTACACTGAACATCTGTACAGATCTTACTGAGATCTCCACTAATTTGAGCGATGCGAACGCCATTAAAATACCATCTAATCTTTTCTTGTTGGTTTGTTTCAGCATCAGTGTGAAGAATGACTGAATCTCCCTCCATCACAAAAGCTGACTCTTCATTTGTATCAATTCTGAAAAAACCTGGAGAATAAATTAACAGATAAATATAAGTCAACCAATATTAAACAACAGGTAAATACTGTGAGAGTGCTTCAACTTGAAAGTTGTGTAGCTGTTTATGGGTGATCATTTCTGCACAGATTGTGCTCATCTCCTACAAGCCTATCGCTTCAATAGATACACAGACCTGAATCTGTAACCACTAAAAAGTCATTATTACTGATAATCGATTTTACCAATATCTTTGATTTACACCAGAACACAATTGAAACTTTTTATGAATCAAAACTAACCGCTGATACTAAAACAAATTTTTTTTTTTTTTATCATACTTAACTAATTTAAAGCAATAGGCCTTATAGGCAGTGGTTTAAACAAGCTGCCACAGGTAATTTGATTTAAATGAAATGTAATAAATTGATGATGAATTAATGGGAAATAACAATTTATTTGGCAAGGAACTTAGTTGTTCAGGAATGTTTAGCAGAATAGCTGCCTAGCAACAAATACGCATGCAGCAACATTTTTGAATTATCTATGTACTGAATGTGAATTAGAATGCAGGTAAAGAGAAAAACACCTCTGAATGTGTTCAAAAACATCATTAACATTAATGATGTGACATGATGTACTTGCTTTTAAACATAATGACTCACTATGAACAGTAACTATGAAGATCTTTGTACTGCTTCTGCTGCTGTTGAGCTTTAGTTTATAAACTCCAGAGTCTGTAGGTCTGGGGTCTTTGATGGTCAGAGATCCAGTCTGATGATCCAGCTTCAGTCTGTTTCTGAATCTCTCTTTACACTGATCATCTGTACAGATCTTACTCTGATCTCCAGTAATTTCAGCGATGAGAATGTCATTCACCAATGTGAAATACCACCTAATATCTTCTTGTTGGTTTGTTTCAACATCAGTGTTTAGAGTGATTGATTCTCCCTCCATCACTGACAATCTCTCTGTACCAACACCAGACGCACCTGGAAAATAAATGAAGAGTTATTTTAAGCAAAATAAAATGTTCACCAGATGACTTGGATAGCTGTATTTGGAAAGAATATATATATATAAATATGAAATAAATGTTTTTCTCCAAAACACGTTGGGAACAATTGTTGCCCCCTTTTATTAAATACTTTTTGCAACCTCTTTTTTCCAAGATAACAGCTCTGAGTTTTCTCCTGATGAGTTTGGAGAACACCTGACAAGAGATCAGAGACCATTCCTCCATACAGAATCTCTCCATCCTGTTCTCCGTTATAAGGTTTCTAGCACAGGCTGTCAGGTTTAGATTTTTTATCTGTTGGTATTTGATCGAATCTGTTGTGCCATGTATCTGAACAAGATGTCCAGGACCTCTGGCAGAAAATTAGGCCCAAAGCATTAAAGATACAGCAGAGTATTTCATTTTACACATGGGGTACTTTTTATCCCTGTGTGCACCAAACCCATCTTAAGTGTTTGCTGCCAAAAAAGCTAATGTTTTTGTTTCATCTGACCATAGAACCCATCCCGTTTGAAGTTCCAGTAGTGTCAGTTACTTTTCAAATGTTCTGGTCAGATGAAACAAAAACATTAGCTTTTTTGGCAGCAAAGTAGTGTATAGTGCAAAGTAGCAGCAAAGTAGTGTTTAGGGGCGGGTTTTTCCGTAATTCATTTAGTACTGCCTTTCAGAAGCTGTGTAAGATTAGATTTCCCAGAAGACAAATACATTTAGTTTTGTCTTGTTGACTGTAGGTAAACATCTGTTATCTTAAATAGCTTATTCTGTCAGAATATGAATGAAGGAGAGGACCAAGAAGCAAAATAAGATAGACACTTTATGGAATGAGAATGAAAGAAGAGGTGCCATGGTCCAAGACAAAGTCCATGTATTATATTGTAATTAATGGCAATGTCCTTGTTTTGTTCTATTAGCACCACCAAGTGGTGCAGTTCCACCACTTTTTTATGTGTTCTCAGAGTGAGCCCATACATGTATGTGTCAAATGTGGTGAAAACATCTCATTTTGGTTTAGAGTTACAGACATTAATATGGCACTGTTGATCACACTAGTCTACTTTAATTTTTCACCAAGAATTTTGTTTTGAAAAACTTTTATTTTGTACAAAATGGCACATTGTCACTCTTGTGGTGTTCCCGGTCAAAAATGACTGGCCTACAAAAAGTAGCTTATAAATCACTTGCTATGCTATATTATCACCAAATATTGGATTCAATCTTTTTGTCAACTTTCAATTAGGACTAGTTTTATATTTCTATTTGCATCTGATTAATCGTAGGCCTCATTTATTTGAGAGTAGGCACCTAATTTTTTGAGTAAAAAAAACATTATTTTTGAATAATTTTGGAAATATAAAATAAAATCTGAAGAAAATTGCCACTGTTTATCACACTAGTCTACTTGAATTTTTCACCAGGAATTTTGTTTTGAAAAACGTTTATTTTGTACAAAATGGCACAGAGTTACACTTGTGGTGTTCCAATGGGCCATTGAAAGTGAATGGGAGAGACGGAAAAGTTTTCAGGAGCATGTTCATTATGTTTATGTACACATATGTGCATGTCTGCTTGCAAACATCGAGCCCTTGAACCTGTGCATGTGTGGATACATGCATACACATGCTACCCAGACACACACACACGTTAAAACACAAACTATTTTGAGTATTACACATTCTTTTTGTTACCGGTCTCAAACAGGGAAGGATGGGATATAGTAACTGTATAAAATGATGAGAAACACACATTAGTGTCTGCAGCGTTCTGGCGCTTTCTTTTAATAACTTTGCCCTTTTTTTTAACCTTTTCAGGTAACAGGTACTCATTCAGAACAGGTCATGCATACATAATTCAACTCACAGCATTTAAATGTATGTCCATTGAGTCAGCTAATGTAATATATTTGACCATTTCTCTTCTATATTAGACTTTTAAGCAACTTCAATAAACATCTGGATACAACTTTACATGTGTCTTGTCTTGTATCATCACACTGTGTTTCCACTCAACACTTTCAAGTTTTGCTTTATCTATTTTATATATACATATTAAAGTTCTGAACAAAGAGAAATCAGAATACATTCTATGAAACAAACAGAATAACTTCGATGGAATAACCAATCAATAATGATTAACAGTCTCACTTGATGTAGATATGTTTTTGTACACTTACTAGTGTACATTTTTAAAGAAAACATAATTTTGAATTTCACTTTTCCACATAAACAAAATGGGTTTTTTTTTTTAACCTTTATTTAACCAGGTAGGCACATAGAGGACTCATTCTCATTAAAAACGGCGACCTGGCCAAGATAAAGCGTCATGATGCAGACAACATAAAGTTACACAAA
Organism: Abramis brama; assembly: GCA_022829085.1. Taxonomy (NCBI): domain Eukaryota; kingdom Metazoa; phylum Chordata; class Actinopteri; order Cypriniformes; family Leuciscidae; genus Abramis; species Abramis brama. The sequence continues at coordinate 30,222,271 of CM040773.1, read as the reverse complement.
AAGACAAGACAGTGTAATATAAATTACAGACAGTTGTTCAGTCAAAGTGCATTGTGCAAAAATACATCAAAATTCAATAACTATGACTAGGCCCTAACTCAATATAGCTCATTATACAGCTCAACCTGAAAAATCTATCAAGATTACACAGGAAATATAGTTGTTGTTGTATAATTGTTTCAATTCTCTTACTTACACATCACATTTTCTACTAGCATCGTGAATTTGGACCGTTTACTCAGCTGGAGATTGCATCGACAGAATCACACATAAAATAATCATCTGAACACTCACAATCAGTTAAACTGAACAAACAGAGTCTAAAAGCATTTATGAATGTCCCAAGTATCACTACTGATCGATATCGATCCATACAAACATTTTACAAACCTGTATAAAATGATGAGAAACACACATTAGTGTCTGCAGCGTTCTGGCGCTTTCTTTTAATGACTTTGCCCTTTGACCAGAACGTCATTTCTCATCGCTCTAGTGCAATGCGCCACCTACAGGCCTATTTCAGAATAAACTTAAATCTATATAATATCAGAATAACTTGTTTAGACTCTTGTGAATACTTAACTGAAGAAATAGAGAAAAAATAATAATTTTGGGGTACCTATTTTAACTCAATACTCTTATCTTTCACTGTAATATTTTCAGTCCGTCACATTTTTCACACAGAGAAACTTGATCCTACCCTAAACTGCATCTAATATCCATTCCTCAATCTGACATTCATAGACACACAAACACACACACAATCCATGCATGTTTCATTGAGTTATGAGCTGAAACGTCACATCAAAACAACATAGCATCTCTGCTACTGCTACTTCATTGGTGCACCTGTGCAACTTCATGTGTTAGAAGTCCATGAGGAATATCTTTAGATCTGAGTGATGGATTATGGTGAGTTTTGGGCTCTTTTTAATCTTAACAATCTTATGTAAATAATGATGTGCCATTTTCCACAATTTATGCATGCTTCATTGAGTTACAAGTTAAAACGCGACATAAGTGCTTCATCTATATTCAAGGCTCTGTGTGCGCCTGTTGGGGTTTGTTGTCACGATCCACACACAAAGGAACGGGAAAAGGGAAGATCCAAATGCAGTAGATATTTATTAGGGTAATCCAAAATTGTATCCAGTCCAGGCAGGGGTCAAAATCCAAATTATCAATCCAACAACAAGAACACAAACAGGAAATACAGGGAACGGAAGTGGTGTGATATAAGACAAGGAATTCGTGACAAACACAAGACTGGCAGGGTATATATAACAAGAACTAACAATGAATAACAGGGAACAGCTGGGTACAATGATGACGGGGAACAGCTGAGTGCAATGAACAGTGATTGGTACAGACAAGGATTGTGGGGAATGCAGTCCATGAACAGGATCACACCGTGGAGACGAGGACCTCTAGTGGACACCAGTGATACAGAAACAGACACTGTGACATAACCCCCCTCAACGGAGCGGCTACCAGACGTGACAACGGACCAAACAAGAGTTCAGGTGGGAGGTGGAATGGTGGAGGATCAGGGGGAGGGATGGAGGGCCAGGTCCATGAAGGGGAACAAGGACAAGGGTTGATGGCTTAGCCGACGGCCAGGGCAAAACAGACGACTCGTCAGGCGGCCAGGGCGGAGACTACCCTTCAAGTGGCCATGGTGGAGACGACCCCTCGGGCGGCCACGGCGGAGACTTCCACTCAGGCGGCCATGGCGGAGCAGACAGTCCATCGGGCGGCCAGGGCGGAGCAGACAGTCCATCGGGCGGCCAGGGCGGGGACGACACTTCAGGCGGCCATGGTGGATACGACCCCTCGAGCGGCCACGGCGGAGACTTCCACTCAGGCGGCCAGGGCGGAGCAGACAGACCATCGGGTGGCCAGGGTGGAGACGACACTTCAGGCGGCCATGGTGGAGACGACCCCTCGAGCGGCCATGGTGGAGACAACCCCTCGGGTGGCCATGGCACAGGAACAGACACCGGCTCAGGAACAGACACAGACACCGGCTCAGGCAGAGGAACAGACACCGGCTCAGGCACAGGAACGGACACCGGCTCAGGCACAGGAACGGACACCGGCTCAGGCACAGGAACAGACACCGGCTCGGCGGCGGCCATCTTGTCCGGAGACACAGGCTCGGCGGCGGCCATCTTGTCCGGAGACACAGGCTCGGCGGCAAACATCTTGTCCGGAGACACAGGCTCGGCGGCAGCCATCTTGTCCTGAGACACTGGATCGGCAGACGTGACCTGAACAGTCTCTGGATCGGCTGACGTGTGTCTCCTCCATGCATGCAGAACAGCCAGTGCATAAAAAAGGAAAACAGCCCTCTTGGCTGTGGCAGGACTGATGGTGGGCAGCCCCGGGTCAACCTCCTGGATGACAGTGGGCTGTTCAGAGACGGCCTCCGGGACGACACCGGGCTGTTCAGGGACGGCCTCTGGGATGACAGCGGGCTGCTTGGGAACGGCCTCCGGGATGATCTCTGGGTTAGGAGCCACCGGACAAGTCATTGAGGGGTTTAGGACTTAGGACCACCGGAACTGGGACCACCGGACTCGGGACCACCGGAACCGGCAGTGAAGAACGCTCGGGGCTAAACCTCACCGGCCCATGGTCAGAGAATGACCGAACTGGAGAATGCTGTCGGTGCTCACCTCTAGTATCTCCTCCCCTACGTCCTCCACGAGTTCCCCTAAACTTGACCAGACGGGTTCCCCTAAAAGTCTCTCTGTCCCAGGTGGAAGGCTGCTCAGGGGACTTGACCGCCATGGCCTCCTCCGTCTGGCGTGCCCATAACGCCAGACACTGAAAGATGTTCATTCGAGGGGGAACTTCTTCAACACTTGAACTCCCCCTCTGCTGCCTCCTCTCTGATCTTGTGGTTGAGGAAAACCCGCGAACATCCATACTGCTGGATCTTGAAGTTGACGGATTCCTTCTGTCACGATCCACACACAAAGGAATGGGAAAAGGGAAGATCCAAATGCAGTAGATATTTATTAGGGTAATCTAAAATCGTATCCAGTCCAGGCAGGGGTCAAAATGCAAATAATCAATCCAACAACAAGAACACAAACAGCAAATACAGGGAACAGAAGTGGTGTGATATAAGACAAGGAATCCGTGACAAACACTAGACTGGCAGGGTATATATAACAAGAACTAAGAATGAATAACAGGGAACAGCTGGGTACAATGATGACGGGGAACAGCTGAGTGCAATGAACAGTGATTGGTACAGACAAGGATTGTGGGGAATGCATTTCATGAACAGGATGACACGGTGGAGACGAGGACCTCTAGTGGACACCAGTGATACACAAACAGACACTGTGACATTTGTGTGTTACAACTCCATTAGGAATATCTTTAGATCTGAGTGATGGATTATGCTCTGCTCTTTTTAATCATGATAGTCTGCTGAAAATAATGATGTACAGTTTTCTACAATCTGTGCATGCTTCATGAAGTTATGAGCGAAAACCAAACGCGAGTGCTTCATGAGTATATACTTGGCTAGGTGCGCCTGTGGTATTTTTTGTGTTAGAATGCCATGAGGAATATCTTTAGATCTGATTGATGGAATATATTTTGTTTTGGGCTCTTTTTAATCGTGAGCTCCTGCTGTAAATAACGATGTGCCATTTTTCATGATCAATGTATGTTTCATGAAGATACGAGTAAAAGGGTCCAGTCTAAGTTACCTTGCTAGGCTATGTGCGTCTGTGGATTTTTTTTTTGTGTTAGAACTCCATGAGTAATATATTTATTTCTGAGTGATGGATTATGTTGAGTTTGGACTCATTTTAATTGTAAATATGCTGTAATGATGTGTCATTTTCCACAATTGGAGCATGTTTCATGAAGTTACGAGTGGAAATGTGTATAAAATCCTTTTTAGAGTGATAACTCAGCGCTCGTTAGGAGTTGATCAAAGTGATTAGATGCATTAAAAAGCTGAGATCTAAGCTTTAAAATGATACCTATTTTGTGTTGTTCCATCCATTGGGTGCTTAGTAATTTGATTATGTGCATCTGATTAACCCCTTAAACCACCACTTCGGGTTTAAAGGGGGGGTGAAATGCTCATTTTCACTCAATCTCCTGTTAATCTTGAGTACCTATAGAGTAATATTGCATCCTTCATATCTCCAAAAAGTCTTTTGTTTTATTATATTTATAAAAGCCCGATAGGCTGTACCGAGTCTTTCCGGAAAAAAACAAGCGTCTGGAGGCGGCCGCGTGGGCTAAAGCTGTGCTAACCGAGCTAACAACACACAGAGACATTTGAAGCGGTTTCTTACTCACCGCCTGCGACTGCGAACTTTTATCATTGCGACTGCTCGATCCTTAAGCATTAGACGATCTGCAAATCCGTCGATCTGGGCTTTGTTTATAAAACAATCACCGTCGAAATGCAGGGAACAAACAGTCTTGCACAAAAACAAACAGTCTCTGAAAAAACAAACTCCATCCACTGGTCCCTTAGCGCTGGGTTCTTTAGGAATCTGTGCAGGGTTGTCTTGCCCTGGCAACCAAAAACCCACTTCTTTGGTGACATTGACTTCCCTGAAGCCGAGCAGAGCGTTTTGATGAGGTACTGCTTTCGCTCTCTTCTCTCTCTGTCTGGTCTACGAGTGCGCGTGCGCCCGCGGAGAAGTGCCTTAGGACCCATATAAGGAAATTCCGCCCCATCTTACGTGACACAGACCCATACTCGAAAAAAACTTTCCGAAACTTGTGACAAACCAGAAGGACAATTTTTGGCACAGAAATACTCCTTCAAACGTACAATTTCATTTTTGAAACTTTGTCCATGTTTAGCATGGGAATCCAACTCTTTAACAGTGTAAAAAACTAAGTATGCATGAAATTGCATTTCAACCCCCCCTTTAAGGGGTTAATCAGAAATATAAATATAAATATAAAACAAGTCCTAATTGAAAGAGAACAAGTGGACAAAAAGATTGAATCCAATATTGGGTGAAAATATTGCATAACGAGTGATTTATAAGCTATTTTTTGTAGGCTGGTCATTTTTGACTGGGAACACCACAAGAGTGACAATGTGCCATTTTGTACAAAATAAACGTTTTTCAAAACAAAATTCCTGGTGAAAAATTAAAGTAGACTAGTGTGATCAACAGTGCCAATTTTCTTCAGATTTTATTTAAAATTTCCAAAACTGTTCAAAAAGAATGTTTTTTTTTTTACTCAAAAAATTAGATGCCTACTATCAAATAAATGAGCCCTACGATTAATCAGATGCAAATAGAAATATAAAACCAGTCCTAATTGAAAGAGAACAAGTTGACAAAAAGATTGAATCCAATATTGGGTGAAAATATAGCATAACAAGTGATTTATAAGCTATTTTTTGTAGTCCGGTCATTTTTGACTGGGAACACCAGAAGAGTGACAAGGTGACAACAAAATATAAGTCACACATTTATGCACAAAATGCTTAATACTCAAAGTAGTTAATTCTCATCGGTGTGCATTACTGTTTAAGAATAATTAAATATTTAATAATAATAATAATAAAAATAATAATTTGTTACATTATATTGCGCTTTTCTGGGTACTCAAGCGCTTTTATATAGAAAGGGAAATCTCATTAACCACCAATGTGCAGCATCACCTGGATGATGCGAGGGCAGCCACACTTCACCAGAACACCCACCACACACCAGCTTATTGGTGGAGAGGAGACGGTGATGAAGCCAATCAGTATATGGCCTATATGGGGATGATTAGGAGGAGGATGACAGAGGCCAATGGGCCAGGACACCAGGGTTACACCCCTACTCTTTTTCTAAGAACATGATTTTTAATGACCACAGAGAGTCAGGACCTCGGTTTAACGTCTCATCCGAAGGATGGTATTTAAAATAGTTAGATTTATTTAAGGCATGTATTGCGCATTTATTTATTCAACATTTTTTTTAAACCACTGGAATAAGAGCACCATGCAGCAGTGGCGGATACAGAATGTCATTAATAGGTGGGCCTGGTGAATATACGGGGGGGCCTCGGTTTTTTAAGCTTATATACACGCCCAGTGGCGTAACTTTGCTAAATTAGATATATGTACATTGTACAATAACATTACGATGTCCATCGATTTAAATAGTATGCTACATTTGTCGTTTAATGAGATGTAGCCAAATATATGCTGTATAATAGATTTGTTGTGTGACTAAAATACATAGATTCGCTTATTTGAACAACGTACACCTAAATGGTCCAGTGGTAGAACTTTCGCCAACAGTGTCAGAGGTTGTGGGATCTAGTCCGCACCAGCCTAGTGTTTTTTTTTTTTTTTTTCATCAAAACTGATTATGTTCATCAGTGGTTGTATATCAAGGAGGGACACGTGTGCATTATGATGTGTGATTTCACCAGAACGAATAGAGAGTATCCGCAACGGATTGAAGCGCGCGTCGAGTCAAGACAGTGCGGTGTGTGCGCGAGCCACACGAGAGAACACTGTATCAGCGCCACTGATCGCAGCGGCAACAAGCACTTTCATCACTTGATTTAAAAAACACATTTCAGCGCTAGATCGTCTCTTATTTAACAAACGAACGAAATGAATGCTCTGCTGGTTAACTGGACATGTTTATTTGTAGAATTGGTACATTCGTGCCGCGAAATGTTTTAAAAAGTGGTGGGGACATGTCCCACCCGCCCCACTCGCAAATTACGCCTATGTAACACAAACGCCTGATAAATATGTCAACTATAGCAGATCGGTACGTAGGTAGTGAATTTAACTACCTTGTACTCATGTCAGTCAGCCCTCCGCGGCTGCTTTAAACCTGAAGTTCATCTGTCTGTCACGCGAGTCGCAAGTAGAGAGTGGTGTTGCGTGATAGCATTACTGGACTGACACGTGATATGCCGACATAATATTTTTCTTTTGTAGCTATTTTTCGTAGCTATTGTACATAGATGTCCTCAGGAAACTATTAAAATGAAATTATTTATTAATTCATTATTATTATTATTAAAATTAAAAATTTAAATTGTTTTTATTAATCTGATTGGGTGGGCCACCGGTCAATCTGGGTGGGCACGTGCCCACCCAGGCCCACCCAGGCCCACCCATAAATCCGCGCCTGCCATGCAGAAGCAATCCTTTTTACAGAGTTAAATTCATTTAAAAAATCCACAACAGGTATGATCATCAGTAAGAAAAAAACACTGTTAATGAGGAGATGAGCACTGGACTGCTGCAGGTTAGTGGGGAAGTATATTTATTTATTATTCAGAATGCACAGTTGGAAAGAAAATATATTTAAAGGTACATTTCAGCAGGTTCAAGATAATTCATGTTAACGCAGGGAACATGAATCATTGTTTTAATCGATTGACAGCGATACAACTCTGCTTAATCTGCTTTCTTTAGTATGTAAGTGCGCTGAGCAGTAATTAGAGATAGGCTATGGATTTGATTTCAAAACCCTTATGTATATCTAGTTCCTATGTATATCTGACTTTCTTGCTGTTATTATAATTTATTTTATTGTTATTTGTTACTAAATAGCTGAATGCTGTAACCAGAGCCCGGCCACTCCCACAAAGTCCTATTGTACCGAATTTTAGTTGTAGTTTCACCAGAGTTCCACTTGGGGCGATCGCCCATGAGTGCAAAATGAATGGGAGTCTATGGAGCTAGACGGCTAAATTTGTCTCGTTCACCCGATAGCCGTTGAGAAATCTCAGATTTGATTGTAGGTTTTGCAAGTTCAACATGGGTTATAGGTCGAAAGTTGAATGAACGAGTACTTGTCCTTTCGATTTCTTACAGGTTGAGTTGTTGTTGCCCATAACACGCTAGCATTCTGCTAATGAACGCTGATTGGTCAGTGAAGGACTGATTACGACCAGAGATACCGCTTGATGGCATTGTGTGTGTTTGTGTTCAGCTTGGTCTTTTAAAACAACAAAACTAAAACTCTTCTAGCACGTGTTTACCTGTGTCAGCTGTGTTGTCAATGCCTCCAGAGAAAAGTGCAGAGCGCGAACGCACCAAAGTTACTGAAGGATTGCCGTAAAGCAGTATCTCTGCGTTGTACGATGTGTATGACGTCATTTACATTTTAAAAGACTTTTTAAAGCAAATCACAAGTGACTCTAAAAAATCTAACACACATTTCTTTGCATTTCCTTTCGAATACAACATTTAAATTACTATACAAAATATTATATTCTGAGAAAAGTGGATTTTGATGGGGTATAGCGCCATTATAGACCTCCATTCATTCTGCACTCGTCCTGTGAGCGCCCTCGTATGGAACCAGAGTGGAACTGCAATCAGTTCAGAAGCCGGAAGTTTACTGAGAGTGGAAGTTATCCCCTTATTAAAAAAAAAACCTAAAAAAAAAAACCCTTATTAGACATTCTCTGCTGTAACTAAACTCCGGAGCTGTGAGAATTAAAACTCGGAAGACGTTTTGCCAGTAGTCGCCACAAAATACTTCATCAAACCAGATGAATGTTGGGACACTTAAATTGGTAAAGTCTAAGTAGCCTAAATATCTTCGACTGTAAGTCACCACAGTCCCATCCCATGTGGATATGGGAACTGACCGTGTGTCCGCCAAAAAGTTTTTAGCCAGCTGAAAACGTTATAGGCGCTCTGCTGAAAAAGCCTAGCTGTGGGCGTTTGAAAGCTTTTTGAAGCTTCCGTTCGAACGCTTGCTTGATAAAGACCTAACGTACCTTGTTTAAATATTGTTTAGATAAACTAATACAAACGCCGTGATGGCTGATGATCCGATCAGCTTGACCAGACCATGGTGATCGCATGCTAATGCCAATAGCCACACACCCGTAAATACATTAAATGCACATTCAAAACAAAACTCGCTTTCTATCCATGGAGCCAGAAGAGAAACATACAAGTCCAAATGTCTTACCACGGTCACGTAAACACCAAAAAAAAAATAAGGTCAAAATGAAGATAAGCATTTTCACTGCTTTTCTTAAAAAATAAAATGTAGATTATAATCCATGAAAGTGTCGACGCCACTAAGGAAACTGAAACCAGACTTGTGGATGACGTAGAGACTAATTTGGTTTCTAGGCTACAATTCCGGGTAAATGTTATATTATGGTGTTAGTAATATTAGGCTACATTGCTTGTTCGCAACTCACAGTTTGGATTTTAGTATTCTAATATTTTAGTATTAGTATTTTTTATAAAAAAAAAAATAGTAGGCTACTGTTAAGATCTGGATGAATTTAAATAATAATCTATTAAACTACACAGACACAAAATATATCCTTCAAGCCCCTGCCTGTAGAGTTTGTAAAGAAACTATGACTGTAAAAGCATATTTCTCTTGGTTATATAGAAATAGTCACAACAAAATACATTTTTGTAAAAATAATAATAATAATAATAATTAAATATTTTCCTATAGCACAGGCTACACCTTGGAATGGTATTATGCATTAAACAATTTCTATTTATTTTTTAATTTAGCCTATCTAGTGTACACATATATTCACAGTTGCTGACTGCCTAAGCCCAACCACAAAAACAAAACAGAAACTAAAAACGTAACTGGCAAAATAACATATTAAACACTCAAAAGTATTTTCCTTCGCTGAAAAGCACATATAGGATATGCAATTGTGGGGAAATTATATTGCCAGATTAATTGTATGAAAAAAAGCTAGACCCCGAAATGTTCCTATTTTCTTTCTTTCTACATGTGCTGCCTTTTTTTTTTGTCAAATGCCTTGCTTGAGCCTGCAAGCAGATAACATCTCCCAAAGACAACAGACGCAGGAATTGTTTTCAACTGCTGTCCAAGCAATAAACTGTAATAAAAACAAAATACAGAGTTCTAAGTGTACAGAGTCAATAACATGTTTAAATAAGCACAACAGAGGCTCTTTACATCACATATCGGTAGCATCAATAATATAAAAAAACAGATATATAAATATCTGGCATATCAGATATAAGAACTTAAATAAAATTATAATGTATCAATATCTACATACCGAAAGTGCCTTCAAATCTACTTAACTCAAGGACCAGTAGTAGCCACGACCGCATGCTCTTCCCTCATGCTACTACTATAGGCTCATATTTATGATGTCATCATGTAAAGACATAAACAATATTAAATGCAATACTTAACTTTGAACAGAAGGGGTAGCATCCCTTTATGGAAACTAAACAATCCTGTGGTAGACTTGAAATTATTGCGAATTAAAACAAACAATAAACTTGCTGATTTGGAGAAATGAGTTTAGTTCATTATAACTGTAGCGACAATTTACCATCTTGTCCCTTAGAGGTGTTTGTAGGGCTATCTGACGCGTGGTTCCAAACAAATACACTTCCAGTCCAATACTGCATTTATCTTCTTTATTTTGGCTCAGTTCTGATGCTCAAACACATTGTAATCAACAGTTAGCATGTCCTTACATGGTTCATGATCCTCACGGTCAAACATGGTTTGCTTCCCATTACACCTGCCCTCTCTTGCTATCTGATTACATAATATACCCTAAACCCATACTCCACCCAGTGTTCTCCAGTGGAACTACAACAGTTCAAAAATAGAGCATAATGGCTCTTACAATAACCATCATTATAAGTATATTTTTACAGATGGCTCAAAAGACCCAATATCAGGAAACACAGGATGTGCAGTAATAGTTCCCATAATAATTCCCAACCAGGGATATGAGATATGCAAGCAGACTTTTGAGTATAGGTCTAGAATGGGTGAAACAAAGTAAACTGGACAAAGCACTTATTTGTGATTCAGTCTCAAGTTATGTAGTCTCAAGTTAGGTATGACCAGAAATCATCATGAATTACTTTATGAAATAATGAGTATCCATTCAAGAACTTAGCATAATGGTACTGAGGTTGTATTCATTTGCATCCCTGCACATAAAGAAATGATGGGAAATAAAAGGGTTGACACATTAGTCAAACAAGCTTTGAAAAAAATAATTATAGACTAGGACATCAGACTGTTAAGACCAGGGGCCTGTTTCAATAAGGAGGTTCAACCAACTCAGAGTTAAAACTTGAACTCTGAGTTGACTTACCCTGAGATGGGAAACTCTGAGTTTTCGGTTACAGAACAGCTGAAATGAGTTAGTTCAATCAACTCTGAGTTGACCTACTCTGAGTTAAGCGCGTGCACCACAACTATAAAAAGCCATTATCAATGGAGCGCAGATATTACGAGTCACCATGGCAACAGCGCCAGACAAAAAGAGGAATTACTGTTATACAGTGTTGGGTGTAATTAATTACCAAGTAATCTAAATATTGTGATTTAATTAAAGGGATAACTCTTAATTCTTCTGTAATTTAAAATAAAATCTGATGTAATTACATTAAATAGGCTACTGCATAGACTAGAGAACAATTCTGTATAAAACAATAGTGGATTTAACATACATTTTTAAAAGGTATATTTTTAATGTAACCTTCTCCCTCTACACACTTTGGTCAATTCAAGAATAGTTCATGCAATTGTATATTGTTTATTTGAAAGCATTAAAAGTGCAGTTTCTTGTCTCTCCTTGTATTGTTCAAGTGGTTGAGGTTGATATGGGATTTAGTAATTAGTAATTAGTAGACCAATACTTTCTAAAGATAGTAATTATTACATTAATCTAATTACACTGTTGAAGATAACATTGATAACTATTTTAGAGTAACTTACCCAACTGTTATAATATCAGAGGTGAAACTGGAAGAACAGTATGTTATTCAACCTAATTTTAATTTTCATGTGGAGCAATCCTGCAGACATTAAAAGAACATGGCAGCAGCTGAAAATTAAATATAAAAACATAATTCAATCAGGTAAGGCCTGAGCATATCATGGGTGAAGGCTACCTGACTTTACAAACATTTGACATATTAAATAACTAAAGCATCCAGTGTCTAGCAGTGCAGCAGCATTTTCGGCTGAGGGAATTCCTGGAGGGACTTCAGAGCCAGTCACTCCCAAAGATCCAAGGGCCTTCATAAAATGTAAGAGGTTTACATATGTGTTATTTTTTAGATAGGCTATTTTTGATATTTCCATTTATTTTACTTTGAGGTTGGGTTTTTTGTTGGTCCTAACAGATTCTGATGGTAATATCTGTCTTGTGGAGCCTCCTGTCCCAACAGAACCCCAGGCAGTCGTAAGTCGCCTACTCAATACACCAGAAATTAAATAGTGTTTAAAGTGCACTCGACCAAATGCTCATCACATGGGGATAAAGAGTTTCTGCTGCCACAGAGAGGCCTACAGAGGTAATGTTAATATTATGTGTCTACACATCAAACAATCTACACATTCAGATTTTTTTCAAATTTTTATGTGGATAATCTAAGTTTAAATCTAAGTATAAACGGGTATTCTTATCTCTCCCTCCGCCCCCAGAGTGTGGAAGAACAGCAGGGGGACGGTCCATCAACTTCTGTTGCACAGATGAACACAGTTCAGTGATTTCCAGTAAATGCCACAGTTTAATTCTGTAGAATTTGTTTAGAACTACATTATGTAACTCTAATCTACTACTGTATTTTCAGTTGCCAGTTAAGGAGTTATATAGACTTCATCTTATTAAAAAAAACTGCAGTAAAAATAGCAATATTTTATTTATTAATAAAATATTAATTTTATTAATAAAAAATGACTGAAAGAATGAATGAGGTGTTTAAACACCGCTTCCCCTTTAAAAAAGGGGAGGAGACCGATAGAAACTCTGGGTTTACCGAAGAAAACCTGCTCCCGACCAGGTTAGGTTCACAGAGTAAGTTACCATGGTAACTGACTCTGAGTATAAGTTACCTCTCTTTCAGAAACGGGCTTGACTTACTCTGCTTTCTCAGGTTTAACATACCTCCCATTCTGAAACAGAAAACTCAGAGTTTCCCTCATTTCAGGGTTAACATACTCAGAGTTTTCACTTAACCTCCTTTCTGAAACAGGCCCCAGATGGCAAGAGTATTGTTTGGGGAAAAGTTATGAAAGAATGATAGAAACAGTGGCGCCAAAGATCATAAGGAATACATCTGTATTTGATTAAAAAATAAGAGTTGGTGTTGAGGAAAACAGAAGAGAGGAAACAATCATAAACAGATTAAGAATGGGCTCTCACTCCTGTTAACGAAACTTCAGCGTACCTTGTGTATGCCCAATGCTGTACACAAGATACAATTATGCAATATGCAAGTTTTCATAATAATAGTAATAATGTAATTATACATTGTATTACAATTAAACATTAGGCACATTTATGTTCTTTTAAAATTAAAAAATCATTTCCCTATACAAAATTTTCCCTATACATAAAATTGTTTAAATCCACAATTAGCATTTGCTTTTCATATGGGAGGGCAGTTCCTGAATGAGATCGACTTTAATAAATTGGCAGAACATTTGGATGAACTTGCAAAGTTTCGCTTACAGAACTCATATTTTTAAGTTTATTAAAAAACATGTTGGGATAGGTTGACTGACTGCTAGAATTAAATTTAGTTGGGCTAAATTATTTTCATAGATTTTTGCTGAATCAACACAAAACCAGTCACTTTTTTCAAGTTGGGTTATTTAGTGTTATTTTTATTTATTAATCTTAGTGTTAATTGCTAAATTTACTAATAAATTATTAAAAGTTCTATCTGTTAATATTATGAACTTAAGCTGACATGAACTAACAATTAAGATTTTATATATATATATATATATATATATATATATATATATATATATATAAAAGTTTGTGTTTACATAATTTGTCTGTGTACGTATAATTATTTTCTTTATATAAATACACACACATCATGCATAGAGTATATATATATTTAAGAAAATGTGTTATTTCTATATCAATTATTTATATATAATATAAATTATATATAATATAAATATATATACACAGTGTATACATGCAAATGTTTCTTGAATATATACATGCATGTTTGTGTATTTATATATAGAAAATAATTATACACCGTACACAGACAAATTATGTAAACACAAACTTTTATTTTGGATGCGATTAATCGTTTGACAGCCCTAATATATATATATATATATATATATATATATATATATATATATATATATATATTTAATGGAGATTAACAAACAACAAACAACAAGCAATACAATTGTTATTGTATTGATTAATGTTAGTTAATGCATAAGTGATACCTGAGCCATTAAAAGTCCTTTCAACATCCAGGGAACACACACATCAACTTCTCATTGTTACAAGCCTTTAAAAAACATGTCACTGGTGAAATATCAACTATAAATGAAAGGTCATTGTAAGACGCTTTTGCCCACAATGGTGTAGGGGGCAGCATGGGCTTACTGACTAGGTTAACCAGGCAAACCTACAATATCCTCTGCATGAAATGGTTAGTGTACGCTACCACACAGAGTGCCATCTAGTTACCAGAAAAACACTTCACAATATAGCTCTATCTTTGACCGATAGGGTGACCTATACATTTTTCTTTAGAGAAGGTAGCAGCACTACATTGCAAAAGTAGATTTTAGCATGTCATTTAATTAACAAATGGCTACATAAGACATACACAAGACAAAAAAGTAGAAAAAAAAGAAGAAAAAGTGCAGTCCAGTAAAATATGCTTAAGTCATCGGAGTTTGGCAAGGTTGGCATGATGGTGGATCTTCCCCTTTCAATAAATAACCATTTGCATGGCATGGTCTCTAATGCTTGCTGCCTGCTGCCAATACACAATTATAGTTTATATCAATATACAGTAGTTTGCATAGAAATAGAAATAAAAAGTGGAAGACAGAGTGAGCTGCTGTAGGGAAAGTGCATAATCTAATTTGTAACAAACATAAGACGAGCTTTAATTTAATGGGTTCAAAATAACTTGTATAATGCAGAGAGCTTGTCATGTCATGTTTTTTTTTGTCCATGTTGCCCAGCCCCTTAGTCTGATTAGGAGACGAGTCTTCTAGATAACAGCCACCTGTAAAAAAACACATTCACAGAAGGTAAGAAAAATGAACAGGATTGATGTTTCACAAACACACAAAATACTTTTTGTTCTATTGTAATTTAAATATCACAAACTATTCAGAAAGACAAATATATGTTATATATACATGTTAAAAATTCACATGGATATCTAAAATGCTTGAAATATCATACTGCTAAGTATAAATAAGAGTCTATTGTTATTGAGCTCCTTACTAGCTGTTTGAATAAAGTTGCCCTTTTGTTTTCATATTGTTCATCTAAGTAGGAGATCATTTGAGTTACTGTTTTTGACACTGCCTTACCTGTGAACATCTGTTTGCATGATAAAAAAAATATATATTTTTATATTATTTTATACAATGTACATTAACATTATATCCTGAGCTTAGATGTGTTGTAACACCATATGCTAAATAAACAACTCTATAATTAATAAACGTAATTGTAATTTCTTACAAATAATGTATAAATGTATTCATCCCACTGCTCTTTTACATATTCACTTTGCACAACAAATCATACATATTTGTTAAATCAGTTGTATGTAATACTTACTCTCTGATTGTAGCGAGAGTAAATCACAGCAGATACAGCAGCAAACACCAGCAGAACACCAATAACTATTCCTGCTACAGCTCCTGAAGACAGACCTGAATCTGACATTGGTAAAGAAAAACAGAAATTGAAACTAGGTTTAAAAAATCTACATTTTATATTTGTAACTACATTTTAAAATTCCTCAGGGGAAAGCGCAATTATACTCACCAATAACAGACACACTGAAGCTCTTGACACTGGTGATGCTGACGCTGATGCTGCGGCGGCGGCGACGACAGATGCTGAAGCTGCTGCTGATGCTGGTGATCTTCAGTTGATAAAGTCCAGAGTCTTCAGTTCTGGTGTTTGTGATGGTCAGAGATCCAGTTTGATCGTCCAGCTTCAGTCTGTCTCTGAATCTCTCTTTACACTGAACATCTGTACAGATCTTACTCTGATCTCCAGTGATTTCAGCGATGACAATGTAATTACAATACCACGTCATTACATCATTTGGGTTTTTTACTTCACCAGTCAATAAAGTGAGAGTTTCTCCCTCCTTCACTGACTTTATCTTTATTTTTTCTAATTCAGCAACAGGAAAACCTGAAATCAATAAAAATCCACAAAAAAGTCATTACAATTAAAGCTTTTCATTATAATCACAATGTGGAGACAAATTAAAAGAGTCATTATGCATCATAGTGTCACAGGTGGCGGTACAAAGTACACTAAGATGAAGGAGATCAGCAAAAACCGCCTTTAATCCAATCAATTCAACAGGCAAGGGAAACTCAGGAAACAGAATACTACACCATGTAAAACACTGGCGAGACAGGACAGGGAATGGACGAAACACAGGGCTTATAAACACAGAGCAAACAAAAGAACTAATGAGATAATTAAATAGACAACCGGTAAAATAGACAACGGGAAACTAGGTCAAACTTAATGTCAAGAACAAACAAAAAAATTTTTTGCCACATTTCTGACTAGTTGACTTGCCAAGGGCTTTTTGAACAAAAGCTTTGTCTTGAAAAAAATAATTAATCATAACAGCCAAGATGACATTGGTTGCAGTCTTCTATGAGTCCAATATATGTATTGATGTCAGATTTATGATTCAATTAAACTGAACATGTAAAATCAATTATTAATCATAAAATTTAGTTAAACATTTTTGATTAAAAAATCCATCATGTCACTATTGAGACTTATAACTTATATGTGATTGTTTTATTAGTGAGTGTTTTAGTAGTGACAATTTAAGGTAATTTGACAATAAAATCAAAAATGCTAGCTAGTATGTCTGGCAAACATGGAAACGATACATTGTCTTATGAAATATCCAATACATTCTGAATTCTTATTTGTTTTTGTTAGTTATTCTTACTGTGGGACTAGTTTAAACTAATTCTGTGGAAAGGTCCATATAATCTGCTTTTAAATGTTAGATGACTCACCACGGATATCAACACAGTAGATCTTTTCACTGATGCTGCTGCTGGTAATCATCTGTAGTTTATATTCTCCAGTGTCTGTGGTGTTGGTGTTTGTGATGGTCAGAGATCCAGTCTGATGATCCAGCTTCAGTCTGTCTCTGAATCTCTCTTTACACGGAACATCTGTACAGATCTGACTGTCATCTCCAACAATTCGAGCAATTCGAGTGTCATTAAAATACCATGTAAATCTGTCTTGTTGGTTTGTTTTAATCAAGTTATCAGTGTTAAGAGTGACTGAATCTCCTTCCATCACACACACAGACACTTTGTTTTTTTGAACACCAGATGAGCCTGAAGAAGAAATTAACAGTTAGAAATTAGAAATCATATCTGGGATACTGGGACACAAATATACAACAGGACAGACCAGTGAAAATGTTTCTTTTTTTCTTCTACAGATCATAACAATAGACCCTTAGACACCTCATATTACACCTCTGAAGGGCTGGAAAATTAATTTATTGCTATTTTCCACCACATTACGGCTAAAAAAAAAACATGTTTTCATTCAGTATCTTTCAACTGTTTTACAGTGCCATTGTTTTATCAATTCCTTCAGTTTCGGATGCTTTTAGCAGACCCATTCATGCCAACAGTACAGGCCATTTTAGAAGTATTTGTTTATATCTTAACTTTCATTCTTTCAGTTGTTAATACATTTTCAAAGGAATACATCGAATTAAGACTGAAGTATGCACTTTGTAAGATCCCCCGCCCAAGCTTTTATTTTGATGTTAATTGGACGGTTCAAGTCATATGATCCTCCTCTCTCCAAGAAAAAAAAAACATAAAAAAAAAAAAAAAAATCACCATAATTTGCAAAACTCTGATGTTTTGAAACATCATGAAAAGTCTTCATCTGTGTTTTTAATATGAACAAAAGTCTTATGGGTTTGGAACATGAGGCAGAGTAAATTATGACTATTAATTTTTTTATGAACTAATAAGGCTTTAATAACGTTCATGTGAACAGCATGTGATCATTTTGTTAAAAGTGTTTCATCTAGACATTCATGTGAAGGTGATAGAGATGATCTCAATTATATTTTAATACTGAGCCAAAGCTCACTTTTTTAAACAGCCCACCATAAAAATAAAACTACTGAACTTTATTCTAAAATTGCAGTTAAAGGCACTGAATAACTAAATTACACTCACCAGTGACTGTAACTATGAAGCTTTTAATGAGGCCGTTGATCTGTAGTTTATATTCTCCAGAGTCTGTGTTTGTGGTGTTTGTGATGGTCAGAGATCCAGTCTGGTGATCCAGCTTCAGTCTGTCTCTGAATTTCTCTTTACACTGAACATCTGTACAGATCTTACTCTGATCTCCATTGATTTGAGCTATACGAGTGTCATTAAAATACCATTTAATTCTCCCTTGTTGGTTTGTTTGAACAGCGGTGTTTAGAGTGATAGAGTCTCCCTCCTCCACTGACACTTTCTCTATCGCAACATCAGAAACACCTAAAAAAGAAATGAACAGTTAATTATATAAATCACATCTGTAATAGTGTGACAAAAACTGGAAAGTGCTGTGCAAATGTTTTTCTATTGATTATAGAGATAGTGGTAGATAAATATGTCTGGATTGATAATGGCACATTCAAACAAACAGCAGAACATCATCAATGATTTACACATTCACTCATCAGACAAACATACACGAGTCTCATGGAGGACCTTTAACATCTTAACACCCTAAAACCTACATTTATATCATGTATCATTGCACACTGGCAATCAATGTACAATGCAATTAATCCATAATATATAACTCACAGGCTTAATCCTTAAAGTTATTACAGCATCGACAGCTGTGTTATAGAGAGGGTAAATTAAGTGTGATCTGCTGTGAAGTCACAACCATGTTGCATTGTGGTCTAATGGATCTGCCTGAAGTATACATATCAGCTGTGTCCTCTGGAGTTCGTATTTGTCAGGCACATGCATCATCAATAATGTCTCAGTTCAGAAAAGTAACAATTATACAATTGACCGTTATTCCTTGTGAATTTTTCTTTTTGACACTGGAATGTAATAGTTAGTTTACTGAAATGAGGCACATTCTATGACCTCCGGAGGACACATCCTTCTGAATGAGACACAGCTATTGAGTAGACTCGCTCGCTCAGTCAAAACCGTCCCCTTGACGAAGATGAACGCACTGGCAGGGGAATTGCTTAGGGAAGTTTGCGAGTGCATGTCTAAAAGTGGAGTTAAAATGATCAAGTGTTTAGATGTCCTATTGAAACAGATTAGAAAAAGGCTTAAACCAACCCTTAAAATTGTAATATTTAAATCTGATATGGCCAATTAATTTTGATTGACGTGGCTTCTCCCCGATTGTGCTACTAGTCTGATTACAAATGGATTATTAGGGTCCATGTAAACGCAGCTATGAGATATTAAGTACGCCCTATTTAGACATATTCAAAACTATATTTTATATATTTTAGTCTTTTGGCATAGGTCGACTTGCGTACGGCCGTCTGCCTGAAGCTAGTTATTTTAGTCGATAAAGTTTTAAATATGGATATTTTTCTTACACGAATGCATCGCTTCACTTCGGAAGGCCTTTATTAACCCGCCAGAGCTGTGTGGAGCACTTTTATTTTGGATGGATGCACTTTGATGGACTTCAAAACAGAAACGGCCATTCACTGCAATTATAAAGCTTGGAAGAGCCAGGACATTTTTGTGCAAAAAAAAAAAAAAAAAAAAGACTTTATTCAACTATTCATTTTCTTCTGTGTGTGACTCTGAGTGAGTTCACGTAGTGTAACAGCGCAGCGCTTCGGTGTTGTCTTTCAGAACATAGGCTCACCATTGGCCAGCATCACACGCATCACACACATGACCAGCGTCGGCCAACAGTGAGCCTACGTTCTGACGTACAACCCAGAAGCGCTGCGTTGTTACACTACGTGAAGTCATTCAGGCCCACACAGACTAAAATTAATAGGTGAATAAAGTTGTTATTTTTGTTGTTTTTTGCTCGTAAATAGTATTCTCATTGCTTGATAAACTTGTGGTTGAGCCACTGTAGTCACTTGGACTATTTTATAGTGCTGGGAAAAAATGTATTGTGATTAAATGCATCCAAAATAAAAGTTTGTGTTTGCATAATACATGTGTACTGTGTATAATTATTTTGTATATATAAATAAACACATATGCATGTATTTATTTAAGAAATATTTCCATGTATATACATTTATACAATTTATATTATATATAAATATAATTTATATATAAATAAATACAAATCTTAAATATATACATGCATATGTGTGTATTTATATATACAAAATAATTATACACAGTACACACATATTATGCAAACACAAACTTTTGTTTTCGATGCAATTAATCGCGATTAAATTTTTCCCAGCACTACTATTTTAACAATGTTTTAAATAACTTTTCTGGGTCGGCAAGTTTCGATCCCATAGAAGCCTATGGAAGAGCGAGAACGCTCTCAGATTTCATCATAAATATCTTTATTTGTGTGCCGAAGATGAACGAAAGTCTTACATGGTTGGAACAACATAAGGGTGAGTCATTACTGACAGAATTTTCATTTTTGGGTGAACTATCCCTTTAAGCCTTGTCTGTGAAACCGGGGACATGTCTTAAAGAGAAGGTTTGCATGACAGTTTTGCTGACAAATACACAGGGATATCTCAGTACATGGAACTCAGAGAAAGATTAAACATTGTTCATTTACTTACATTATCAACATTGTAACAGTAGCGGGTTTAACTTGCCCTTTAAAAATGTTAAAAGGATAGCATAATTTTGTCTGTTTAACTGACCACGACTTTAAACTTGTGACTTGAATTATCTTAGAGCTATTGCCATGTGAACATTACTTTGTTGCCAGAAGATGATCTCCATTGAGTCACCTCTAGCTGATTAAAGGATATTTTCCGATTGTAGACTTGAACATGCATTTTCAGTAAAGCTCCTTTGAAATGATTTGTATTGTGAAAAGCACTTTATGGTTTTACTATGGTAAAACTGTACCAACCATGTTATTTTTTGCAAACCATCATTCTACTACAGTAATACTAGAGTACTATTATGGTAATCGTGACTATAGTGACCATAAGTGTTGAAACCATGGTGGTTGTAGTAAAACCATGGTTCATTTTGTTAGCTACTATGGTTTTACTGCAAATGCTGTGGCTTCAAAAATGCTCTTCAGCACCCTACAGGTGACCTACTTTTTTTTTTTTTTTTTTTTTTTTACAGTCTATGGGTAAAACCATGGTTAATTTTCATAAGGGTACAAAATATAATTTATATGGCTAATAGTCACGCTGGGTACAAGTATCTGATACATGTAAATGTATTATTTATTTAATCTGTTCACTGAAAATGTATTTAATAAAAACATTTTCGTCCGCTAATGAGAGTGGTTGCATTGTTTGTTTTGTTTTTATATCCAGAATAGTGTAAGGGCATATTTGCATCAATTGCATGAGTGACTGATTATAAACCGTGGACCGCTAGAAAAAGAAAAAAAAACTAATTATCAACTTATTTAAAAAATGTGTAGGAAAAGTGGTCCGCTGTACTTTTGTTAGCTGATGTATGCCACTGCATTAAAGTACACTTAAAGAAAAACCACACACATTTATTCTGAGTGTAATGTGACTAAAAATGTATACAAACTGTACAACACCACCCACCATCACACGCCATTAGACCTATCGTTTACTGAAAGAGTCCATGTGTAAATAAATATCTTACCAGAACCAATGAATAGTAGGCTTACACTCAATGAGAGCAGGTTAAAGACCTTCATTTTCACATTTCCACTGAAGAAGAATTAATGAAGCGGCGTCTGTGGAAAGTGCCGTGTTTTCCTCGTGTCGACGGAGCCATATTGCACGTGGTAAAAAAGCGCAAGTAAGTTAAAATTCCGTCTATTTTACTGTAACGCTAGTGATTTTATATTCACACATTCGGATTTCTTTTTAAATATCTTTCCAACGGTGGATGCAAAATGCTAATATTTAGATGTGACGGTCGGCAAAGAGCTTAGCTAAAACGAAACATGCACTGTCACGGGGGGACGATGGGAGGAGAAGATTCAGAAGAACCTCAGAACCTTGGCACTGGCAGCGGGGAATGTTTCCGGTGAGACACCAGGCCGGTTCCGGGGTCTCGTGAGCATGATGGTGGCTCGGAGAGACATGAGCGATTGGGGCGCATGCTTAACAGAGGAGTACAAAAAAATGCTTCGCATTCGAGAGAGAGGAAGAGAGGGGCCGCGGGGAAGCAGCGAAGAAACGAGAGAAAGATCTGTGGTTAGTGATGGCAAAATGAGGCTTCCTGAACCACTGAGACCTCGCAGGCCATTGCTTCAGCTAAAGGTTCATTACTCGAAGCTTCATTCAGCATTGCTCACTAGTGACACCTAGCTACTGTGCAAAGAAATAGCAGACAAATTAATTCATTCTGAACCAGTGTTGCGCCCCATACTTTTATAAATAAAAATATTTATTTGTAATGTAAATATACAAATAAATATTTATATTTATTTGTATATTTATATTTAAATTTATATTTTATACAAATATTTTTATAAATAAAAATATTTATTTATTTATTTTGTACTCACTGTTGATGTCTGTAACCTTTCATTTGCAATAATAAAAATACATGATCAGACATTTGTCCATTACTGTGTATAATATAAAATATGTATCTTTCTCTGTCTGAATTTACTTGTCCAGAGTAACACTCACAGTTCATTAATTATTCATAAATTGTTTGGATAGTGACAGTATGAACAACAACAGTGACACTGTTGAGTGCAGTGCTTATGTTAGAGGGAGTGTAATAAAGTACATTTATTAATTTAACAGATTATAGATAACAGATTAAAGTAAACTGCATCAGAATAGTCCGGAAGGAAGGAAAATAAAAATAGATTTTTTTATTGAGAAACAGAATTATTTCAAGTGTGTTGGGGTTTAGACGATTCCTCTTCTTGGACAAAATATCTCCAGCCTTGGAAAATATCCTTTCACAAGGAACAGAGGAACGTAAAAATGGCAGTGGTACAAATGAGGACACTGATGCTTCTGTTGAGCCCAGACAGCGGAGGATTCCCTCTTTCTTGCTGGCTCCATTACCAGGGAAAAGGAAGAGTCACAAAAAGCAAACAATTCCAAAAGGGCAATCCAAATCAAAAAGCAGTCCAGTCCAGATCCAAAAATCCAGAGCAATCCAAATAATCTTATCTAATTAATATAACAAGACTATAATATAGCGAGGCCTACTATAATAATAATATACTATAACTATTCTAACCTGATATAATGTAACAATATACAGCCCTCACATATGACACAATAACGACACTGACACTGACAATGATAGTTATCTAACTCTCTGACTCTCTGACACTACTACAACTGCTTCTACTACTGCTGACAACACCCACAAGGTGGCGCGAGTTTGAACCGCATTTTATCCGGAAGCGACACTCAGACCGAACCGATGACGTATCCACACAAACCGAGGCCTCGTTTGTCATTAGTCACGTGATTTTCACGTTAACAACACAAGCCTCGAATCGCGGCTTCATCTGGCACGCCCACTTTTTCTCGACACACGCTCCGACGCCTCGGTTCAAATGTCACATCACTATCTGTGGTTGAGGAAAGAAGAACGAACTTCAGTTTGAGCTAAGTGATGGTGATGGCAAAATGAGGCTTCCTGAACCACTGAGACCTCGCAGCCCATAGGCCTAAAGCCTGTTTTATACTTCTGCGTCGAACTGCCGCCGTAGCTACGTCGTAGGCTGTGTGTAGCGCGCGTACCCTACGGCGTACCCTGACGTGCACCTCTCCAAAAATGTAACAACGCGTCAATTCTACGCGGACACAAGCGCTGTGATTGGTCTGCCAGAACCCCTCCCTCGGGGTTTCATGCTCCCTAGGTGCGCGTCAACGCGGACAACAACACAGAAGTATAAATTAAAACCAACACGTTGCCTACGGCGTATAGGCTCCGGCGTATGTCCGACGCAGAAGTATAATGAGGCCTTTAGTTATATCACGAAAAAATTGAAGACCGGAAGTACGTCTTTTAGTAGGGATACAGCTCTTCCGGTTAGCTCTTTACAATGGCGGAGTCCGATAGATACCGCTGGACCAAATCTCTCCGCAACCTGCCTGAAGTCACATATGACGATGTGGTTCAGATGGTAAATGAAAACTCTCAAGTGGAAAAGCGTGAAAGTTGAGGTATGGCTGTCTACGTCCTGACGCAGAGCAACCCGGTACACTACAACAACAGTGGCGGGCCGTTCGCCAGTAAGGTAAACGTTTCTATGGTAACAGCGAGTTGGACCAATCAGCAGACGTTGCTGCTACGCTTAGGATTGTGGGTAGTGTAGTTTTTTTCATAAGATCACGGATAAAACATGTTTTTCTTAAAACAAGGTTGATTTCATACGAACTTATAGCTTCTACAGGAGCAAAAACCTTCGTTTCACAACCTCATAGCTCCTGGTCAGTCTATCTCGGATGGTTTAGACATTATAGCTGATAATATAAATCCTTATGGAGAAATACTGTTGACCGGAAGTTCTAAATCCCTACTCCACCTTCCGGAAGCAGGAAGTGTGACATAGGCCTATTGCTTCAGCCAAAGGTTCATTACTCGATTAGCAAATGTTTATCTTCTCAAATGTACATTTGTTGTGTTTTTTTGTGTTTTCTCTCTCATTCCTGTATAATTGATCTATGCTCTGCTCTATATGTTGATTGTTTTAAGCCCCCATGTTACTTGTTTGTTCAATCCAATTGTTCTTGTACTTGTGTTTGATTTTCAAAAAAAAAAAGAAAAAGGTTCATTACTCAAAGCTTCATTCAGCATTGCTCACTAGTGACACCTACTGTGCAAAGAAATAGCAGACAAATGAATTCATTCTGAACCAGTGTCGGGGCGACCCCACTCCCTCCCTAATTTTATAAAAAAATATATATTTTTTATAAAACAAAATATTTTATAAAAATACTTTTATAAATAAAAATATTTATTTGTAATGTAAATATACAAATAAATATTTATATTTAAATGTATATTTTATAAAAGATATTTTTATAAATAAAAAGGATTTTTATTTATAAAGGCTACAGGAGGAGAAGGCTACAGTATGGGGAAAAAAATTATCAATAAACTACTGTCATCAAAAGTTATCGTTTTGTATATACATAACTCCTGAATAGAAATTGAAATGTGTTTTAACTGATTTAAAAAAAAAATCTAAACGAATTTGATTGGTTTGTCATTAGTGAGCGCGCAGGTTTTATTAAGCGAGTCAAATGTATGGGATCAAATTCCCGCCAAATATATAGCGGTCGCGTATAAAAAAAATAAATAAGCGTGAATCAAAAATTTAAAAACACATGTAAAAATATATTGCACAAACTGAAAAAAAGAATGCAAAATGATCAGAATAGCAAACAATGTGGTCACGGATCAAAATATAATAAGCGTGAATAAAGAAATAACAAGCATGAATAAAAACTTTAAACACATTAAAAGTTATTTTGCACAAAACTTAAACTTATGGTCATGCTTTGTTAAAAAGTATGGTTTTATTACTGTGTACTTTGTGCTTTCTTGCATTTTCTGCTCATATTTTACTCTTTTGTACGCTTGTGATGTTTTTCTCTTCGCTCTTCTTTCTATGTTCTGCGCTTGCTCTTCCAAATGTTGCAGTTCGAGTTTCATGTAAATTAGGGCGGGCTTAAGCGTCACCATTGGTCCACTAGTTCTAGATTGACAGATACTCCTCTAGCCAATCAATCGAAGAGGGGAGTTGACGTCACACCAATGCGACTCGTGGCTACTGATGCTTACTTGTTATACAGGGGAAGACGACCATCAACAGGACACCTTTAAACTGCATGTGTGCCTGCAACTCAAACTGTTGCCGGTATACGTATACCTGGCAATATGGTATAGTTAAATTCGTCATCCTAACAACGACCTGTTACAGTTATGCCTGTCTGATGATCCATCATTCACCTCTAATGCACTTGACCTGGCACCGCGAGCGTCGATCTTCTCCGAGCAGCCACTACCTACTGGCCGTTTTACTTTAATATTTAATCAATAACAAGGATGTGTAATGTCGGTCCTGGGTGCAGAGTTTAGCTCCTTCAACCCTAATCAAACACACCTGAACCAGCTAATCATCGTCTTTTGGATATTTAAGACAGGTGAGGTTTTTAATCGGAGTTGACGCTAAACTCTGCAGAACAGCGGCACTCCAGAAACAACGTTACCTATCGCTGATGGAGATGTTGCTGTATTCAAATTTTAAGCTATATTTAAAACATTAATTCTAAAGTAATATGCAATTATGTAGCTATGTAAGTAAACACAGTAAGTTTGTAATAAATCACTGTATTAAATTCAACTGGTTTCTATATCTTCTCTGTAACACAATCATTTTCAATAATCTTGTCAAATTTGGCGAGGTTAATAAAAAAAAAGGTAGGCAATGCGTAGCGGCGACAGGTCAAAGTCCTAAAGTCTTCAGACAATGGCCGTTTTTAACTTAGTTTTTGCAACGAATTGTAGTGTTTCATAATTGCAGGATGTTTCGCTTACAGCAGCCTTAACATATTGACATCATGAGCCAAGTAATATAACACCAATTACCAGTGTGCACATTAACATTCTCATGTATCTCAAAAAAAAAAAATGAATTTAATTATTTATGTCCAGAGTTCAGATAGCTTTACTGCTTGAAAGTCTTTGTAAAGTTAAATTGAACTGCCGTCTTCCCTTGTAAGTGTAGCACTCCTGAAAAGGAGTATAATGATTAAAGAAAAATTAAATAAAAGAGAGTGCAGCAGTGCTTCTTTGTTGTTATATTTACTCAGAATGAAGTGCTTCACGGGCGCGCACCAGCACTGAAGTGTGCGGTGACCTATTTTTTTACAGTCTATGGCGGTGACGCAATCACGCTGGTATGTCAAGCGAAAATAATTAATTTAATAAATGCACATATCAAAGCACAAATAAGAAATTGAACAGTATATAAAAGTATTAGAAAAATAACATTTTAGTATATAATAATGGAATTGAAGAAATTGTACAAACATAAACAGCTTGTACCACGAGTCGCATTATTGTGACGTCAACTCCCCTCTTCGATTGATTGGCTAGAGGAGTATCTGTCAATCTAGAACTAGTGGACCAATGGTGACGCTTAAGCCCGCCCTAATTTACATGAAACTCGAACTGCAACATTTGGAAGAGCAAGCGCAGAACATAGAAAGAAGAGCGAAGAGAAAAACATCACAAGCGTACAAAAGAGTAAAATATGAGCAGAAAATGCAAGAAAGCACAAAGTACACAGTAATAAAACCATACTTTTTAACAAAGCATGACCATAAGTTTAAGTTTTGTGCAAAATAACTTTTAATGTGTTTAAAGTTTTTATTCATGCTTGTTATTTCTTTATTCACGCTTATTATATTTTGATCCGTGACCACGTTGTTTGCTATTCTGATCATTTTGCATTCTTTTTTTCAGTTTGTGCAATATATTTTTACATGTGTTTTTAAATTTTTGATTCACGCTTATTATTTTTTTATACGCGACCGCTATATATTTGGCGGGAATTTGATCCCATACATTTGTTCATGCAAACGATTCATTCAAACGGCCGATTCATCAAAAATGAGACATCGGTGCTGCGTTCCAGTCCACTTTTAGACACGCACTTGCGAACTTCCCTAAGCACTTCTCCTCGGGGGAATCCCTGCCGCCATTTTGAAGTGCGTTCCACTTGGTTAAGTTTATATGGACAGACCCTCGTTCCCTCGATTTTGACCGAGGGAGCGAGTCTACTTCAAATGTACACTTCAGGCACATGTCCCACAATGCAGTACGATTGTGACGTCACCACATCTTGTCAAATCACCAGCACAACAAACAGCTCTATGATATATTAATTATATATTTTTTAATTTAAAACAACCCAAACACACATATATACATTTGAATGCTGCATTAAACAAATTCTTAAAGAAAAAAAAAAACAATATTAAATCAACTCCATAGCTGATTCCAAGTGATCAAGGGCTTAGGACGTAAAAACAAAATTATATAATTAATCTTTTTATCATTTAGCGAAATTTTATATTCATAAGACAAAAATAACTCAAAAGAAACCCTCCTATATTGCCTTCTATAACACTGATCTAACAATATATTTTGAAACTCTTTCAAACATGAGATCACAAAATAAAAAGCTTATAAAAACAATACAAATATTAAAGCTTTTCAAATACATATAACTGCCCTGATATTTTATACTTATATTTTTGTATTTGTTCTTATGTTTATGTTTATTTTTTTATTTTTTTTATCTGGTAAAATATTTTGAGCTGTAGGCCTATTGTTAATACTTTGTAACCATTTTTTTTTTTTTTTTTTTTTTTTTTTTGCATTGTAGGCTACTGAAATGTTTTTGTATTTGAACTGACTAAAAAAAATAAAAAAATAAAATAAAAAGGGCTTAGGACGTTCCAGTTCAGCCCATTGCAGTTTCCGCCAGTAGTGGGCACTCGTGCAACGTAAGCAATGACGTACATCCGAGTGAACAGGCTTGTTTGAGATGAGCAAAATATGCGCAGAACCGATCACCGGTGATCAGCGCGAGATGCGATAAGCAAAAGCTTATGAATGTGTGTATGAATTATGTTTTATATGAATGTGCATGTGTTGATTGAAGCAAATTCATAAAAACTGCTACAGTACAACAACACTACCATACAAAACTACACACAAGTTAATTGGTCTCTAATTTGTTTCGCATTAATTTCACTCTCAGACTTATTTATTCAATAATTTTATATATATATATATATATAATAAGGTTGTGTTACAAAAAACATATTGGACAATAAAGGTAATTACCGTAGTCTATATATATATATATATATATATATAGACTATATATATATATATATATATATATATATACCTGTGTATATATATATATATATATATATACACAGGTGCTGGTCATAAAATTAGAATATCATCAAAAAGTTGATTTATTTCAAGAATTCAATTTAACAGGTGAAACTAATATATTATATAGACTCATTACAAGTGAGAGATTTCAAGCCTTTAATTGTTATAATTTTGATGATTATGGTTTACAGCTTATGAAACCCACAAAATCAAAATCCCAAAAAATTAGAATATTACATGAAATCACACAGTATTACACAGTAATCCCATGGTCATTGAAGCAGGTTTTGGTTATTTTGGCAGTGTGGGCCGGTGCAAATCCTGCTGGGAAATGAAGTCAGCATCTCCATAAAGCTTATCTGCTGAAGGAAGCATGAAGTGCTCTGGAAATGTCCTGGTAGACGGCTGCGTTGAGTGGACCAACACCAGCCGATGACATGGCTCCCCAAACCAACACAGACTGTAGAAACTTCACACTGGACTTCAAGCATCTTGGATTGTGTGCCTCTCCATTCTTCCTCCAGACTCTGGGACCTTGGTTTCCAAATGAGATGCAAAATTTGCTCTCATCAGAAAAGAGGACTTTGGTCCACTGTGCTTTATTAAATCCAGAGTCAACGCAGTCGTCTACCAGGACATTTTCAGAGCACTTCATGCTTCCTTCATTTCCCAGCAGGATTTGCACCTGCCCACACTGCCAGAATAACCAAAACCTGGTTCAATGACCATGGTATCACTGTGTAATACTGTGTGATTTCATGTAATATTCTAATTTTCTGGGATTTTTATTTCGTGGGTTTCATAAGCTGTAAGCCATAATCATCAAAATTATAACAAATAAAGGCTTGAAATATCTCACTTTGCATGTAATGAGTCTATATAATATATTAGTTTCACCTGTTAAGTTGAATTCTTGAAATAAATCAACTTTTTGATGATATTCTAATTTTATGACCAGCACCTGTATATATAAAAATTCAGGGTAGTCTGGGATGCAAAGTCAGCTTTTCCACCTTTTGACCACAAGATATCCTTAGTGTGCACCGTCCGTGTTAAAAAGCATTGCACATGGCTTTGCTTCAGAAGGCCTTTATTAACCCACCGGAGCCGTGTGGAGCACTTTTATGATGGATGTGTTGTGCCTTTGCTTTCAAGCTAAAGACATCAAATTAAATCAGAATGCACTGCAGACAGATTTATCGTGAACTCAACTTGTGTCTTTACTCAGTTTTTCTGTCTCCGTGTAATGGAGATACACGCTTAAGACATGACATCTCCCCTTTGCTTGGAATTAAACATGCCTTTGAAAATTACAAACATTGTAAACTTATTCAACTGTCATAATCAATATAACCTATCAATGTTCCAACAACAGAAGTGATAACTTCAGAACATAGACCTCTTTTTTTCAGTGTTAAACTTTTTCTTACATTTCCATTGTAGCCTGAGGACTTATTGTTTTTAAACATCTTTTAAATATAAATGTAATGTGAACACAGTGAAAATATGTATATGCATAACATTTCAGTTCCTGCAATTTCCTCAACAGGATCACTCAACAATAAAGTCTTTAAATCTCTCTGGCAATCTGATTTGTCTCTGTGGTCTCATTTGCCACCACACCACCTAGTGGCGCACTCTGGGTATGCATTTTGTCAGACATCATTTACCCAGTGTTCTCTGTCGCTGATTTGACTGGTTCTGTCTCTGCTTGTCTTTGCTGTTCTACTGGACTGTCACTTGCATTCCCACTGAAGAATTTCTTCACAAACATTGTGTTCCTTTTATATTGTGCTCCCCCTGAATCTTCAATAGTCACAGAATTTCCCTTTTTGGACATGACAGTATGGGACTTGACTGAATGCAGTTGTCAGTTTATCTGTCTTTTCTTGCCTCGGCAGAACATGATCTCCCACATCCAGCTGTGAGCTTTTTGCCCCTCTTCGGTGGTCTGCGTAAAGCTTGTTTTTTCCTTTTAGCTCTGCATCATGATCCCTTACATCCTGGTCATTCCGCGGCATGGTAAAATTGGGTAGTTTCCCCCTGATATTCCTATTGAAAAGCGGTTCAGCTGGACTCTTCCCGGTGGTGTTATGGTAAATAGCTCTGTAGGTGGCCACATATCTGTGGAGCTCCTTTTTCCAGTCTAGGCCTTCTGCCTGAGCAATCCGTATGCATTTCAGTATAGATGCATTCTACCTGTCCATTTCGCCATTTGCCTGTGCCCACTTTGGTGTAGTCTTTAAATGCTGAATACAATTTATCTCACAGTATTGTTGGAACTGAGTGGACAT
This sequence comes from Abramis brama, assembly GCA_022829085.1. Taxonomy (NCBI): domain Eukaryota; kingdom Metazoa; phylum Chordata; class Actinopteri; order Cypriniformes; family Leuciscidae; genus Abramis; species Abramis brama. Next base: position 30,190,878 of record CM040773.1, on the reverse strand, counting down.
AAACTGTGGACCACAATCTGATCTGAAGGTGCACGGCAGACCATGACGGCTGAAGACTTCCTCCAAACAGTAGACTTGAGTATTGCATACTCATAATAGCGGCTGTAATAGTCAACTATCACTAGTGTGTACTCTCCTGTTGGCAGAGGACCTAATATGTCAGTGGTTTTCAGGTAGATCATTCTCAGTGGCTCTGGTTTATCAGGTCTCATCACACGTAGCATGGCTTAATGTGCCTCTCTGCATCCTTATCCATGGCAGGCCACCACACTTAACTTCGAAGGTTCTGTTTGGTGCCTACCATGCCCAAATGTCCTACCCCTTAAAACTAATTGTCTGATCACACTTAACTCATTGACAAAGTGGGCGTAAGACTTGCATTCATCAAAACACCAGTTTGTATGGCCAGTCTGAACTTACTTAACTCAAAATTCACCTATTCCTGATGCTTCTTCCACAGTTCTTGTTGTGAGTGTGCTGGGAGTAGCATTCACATCCACAAATCTCACATACTCTTCAGCAGGGCCGTTTATAGGCATAGGCCAAATAGACGGTCGCCTAGGGCGCAAATAGCTGGGGGTGCCAGTGAGAGCCCCCACCCACTACACCAAGATTTTTTTTTCTCGCCCAAGCAAGTGGAAGAAAAATGTAAAATTCCTTATTTGTTCCATTTCTGATAAAGGAGCGTATATTTGCACTAAGTGCTTGTCTTTTTGACAAAAATACACCCACCTCTAAATATCTACAGTGGCATAGGTCGTAAGGCGTGAGGTGCTTAAAAGTAGCTTTTGACGCATTCGACCCGAGTTCGAATCCGCCTTTTGCCGAACTCGCTCTTCTCCCTTTACCTAACACATGAGATGTAAAATGTATAGGCCAACATAAAGGTCTCTAGCGTTATATTTTGCCAACGAACTAAAATCGAAATCGTGATATGGCTTTGTGCCTTTATAAAACAGCACAAAATATATGCTTTTTGATAAATGGCATTATGGTTTTGAAATTTTCAAAAGCTTGGTGTTAGTTTTTAAGCAAAAGAAAAAAAACTGAAATAACACAGGACACGGAGCTGCTGCTCCTTCAATCATCAGAGTCTGTGTACTGTATTGTTTGAGCAGCGTGCGCGCCCCCTCAAGCAGGGGAACACTCCCCAAGGGAAAAGCAATCAAATAATCGATCGATTGAGCAGGGAACATCAATCGCCAAAGAAATAAACACACTGTACAATATATTTAACCCATACTTGCCAGAATTCACATCAGAATTAGGGAGATATTCAAAAGGGGTAAGTCATTTATTTGACAAATTCAATTCCTTAAGGCCTCTCCTCAGGAGGTTAACGTTAGACCCTAATGTACAATAACAACAACACTCCTCTACTAGGGGTTGCACGACTACTGATTTCTGCTAGTCGATTTCTTATCAAAACAATACTCGAGTTACTCGACTACTCGTGGTTCATGCTACTGTAAATGAAAAACATGAAATAGCTAGATCTTATATCAATAAACATTTATTAATTCATATGCAACAATTACTTAAGTAAACTCTCAAAACATTATAATTATGACATTTCATTTTTTAATTTTCATGTAACAGTCTAAAGCTAAATAAATAGCAGTTCTTGCCTTTCATTTCAGACGTCTGCTTCTAGGGGCCGTTCACATATCGCGTCTTTTTCGCGCTCAAGATCGTTATTGCAACCTTACGCGCGGCCGCGGTGAGCACGCTCATAATGGGAGCAATGTGGTGCGCTAGTTTTTCCAGGCGGGTTTTTCCTTCTCATCTCCAGAAATATATCTAGTAGTAAAGCTAATGCGATGGCTAGAAATCAATTAATCCTTTGCTGATACTTCTTCGTCGACATCATGGAGAGCGCAGTTTGGTTGCATAGCAACGACAGACGCCATGGGAGCGCAAGCGTTTGGTCAGAATAGACCCCTTTTGCGCCGACGTCACAGTTACGTCACGGCGCTAGCTGGAGGCAAAACAAACGGAAACCTGGGGCCTGTTTCAGAAAGGAGGTTAAGTGAAAACTCTGAGTATGTTAACCCTGAAATGAGGGAAACTCTGAGTTTTCTGTTTCAGAATGGGAGGTATGTTAAACCTGAGAAAGCAGAGTAAGTCAAGCCTGTTTCAGAAAGAGAGGTAACTTATACTCAGAGTCAGTTACCATGGTAACTTACCCTGTGAACCTAACCTGGTCGGGAGCAGGTTTTCTTCGGTAAACCCAGAGTTTCTTTCGGTCTCCTCCCCTTTTTTAAAGTGGAAGTGGTATTTAAACACCTCATTCATTCTTTCAGTACATTTTTATTAATAAAATTAATCTTTTATTAATAAATAAAATATTGCTTTTTTTTTTTTTTTAATAAGATGAAGGTCTATATAACTCCTTAACTGGCAACTGAAAACACAGATTAGAGTTACATAATGTAGTTCTAAACAAATTCTACAGAGTTAAACTGTGGCATTTACTGAAAATCACTGAACTGTTCATCTGTGCACCAGAAGTTGATGGACCCTCCTCCAGCTGTTCTTCCACACTCTGGGGGCGGGGGGAGAGATAAGAATACCCGTTTATACTTAGATTTAAACTTTGATTCTATAGGCTACTCCACATAAAAATGTGAATGTGTAGATTGTTTGATGTGTAGACACATAATATTAACATTAGGCCTCTCTGTGGCAGCAGAAACTCTTTATCCCCATGTGATGAGCATTTGAGTACACTTTATAACACTATTTGTCATAATTTCTGGTGTATTGAGTAGGCGACTTACAACTGCCTGGGGTTCTGTTGGGACAGGAGGCTCCAAAAGACAGATACCACCAGAATCTATTGAGATCAACAAAAATCCTAACCCAAAGTAAAATAAATGGAAATATCAAAAATAGCCTATATTAAAAATTACACATATGTAAACCTCTTACATTTTACCCAAGGCCCTTGGATCTTTGGGACTGGCTCTGAAGTCCTTCCAGAAATTCCCTCAGCCAAAAATGCTGCTGCACTGCTAGCCACTGGATGCTTTAGTTATTTAATATGTCACATGTTTGTAAAGTCAGGTAGCCTACACCCATGATATGCTCAAGCCTTACTTGACTGAACTTATTTTTATGTTTAATTTTCAGCTGCTGCCATGTTCTTTTAACACCTGCAGGATTGCACCTACATGAAAATTAAAATTAGGTTGAATAACATACTGTTCTTCCAGTTTCACCTCTGATAACAGTTGGGTAAGTTACTTGTATTACTAACTACAAATGACATCTTCAACAGTGTAATTAGATTAATGTAATAATGACTATCTTTAGAAATTATTGGTCTACTTATTACTAATTACTAAATCCCATGCCAACCTCAACCACTTGAACAATACAAGGAGAGACAAGAAACAGCACTTTTAATGCTTTCAAATAAACAATATACAATTGCATGAATTATTCTTGAATTGACCAAAGTGTGTATAGGGAGAAGGTTACTTTAAAAATACAACTTTTAAAAATGTATGTTAAATAGCCTATACAGAATTGTTAGTCTAATACAATTACATCAGATTTAACTTTAAATTACAGAAGAATTAAGAGTCATCCAGTATTTAGATTACTTGGTAATTAATTACACCCATCACTGTATAACAGTAATTAAAATGTGAAGAAATATGCAGACCTCTTGTTGTCTGGCGCTGTTGCCATGGTGACTCATAATATCTGCGCTCCATTGATAATGGCTTTTTATAGTTGTGGTGCACGCGCTTAACTCAGAGTAGGTCAACTCAGAGTTGATTGAACTAACTCATTTCAGCTGTTCTGAAACCAAAAACTCAGAGTTTCCCATCTCAGGGTAAGTCAACTCAGAGTTCAAGTTTTAACTCAGAGTTGGTTGAACCTCCTTTCTGAAACAGGCCCATGGAGGCGGCCAATACAAACCAGCACAGACTCGGCTACATAATAAGGATCTTAAATTATTATTTTTATTATTAAATGTCATCTTGTTGTGTTCTTGGGTGCAAGAATCGATGAAAAATGAGTATGCTGTATCTGGAATTTTTATTTCTAGAAAATATTCATATCATTAAAATTGCACCGTAGTGTCACTCTTTACATTGTCGTCTTGGCGCTGGCTAGGCAGAACTGCGGATCGTACCACACAAGTCTTTACATGACCATTCAGCACATAGTTATATTATAGGCATCTAAATATATTTATATGTCCTCAGTTTCTCTTTACCATCGGTTTCTCTATCGGGTAGGTGTAGAAGTCAGGCCACTCAACCGGAGGTAGCGTTAACGTTAATCCTGTCAGTTCGTCCATTGACTGAGCGTGTACGGTCATCTGGTTCCGTCCGTTAAAATTAACTTTTGCAAATAACAATCGCGGTCCTGGACAGTGAGTGACCTTGCACATTAAGACAAAATCAGATTTTCTCCAGTCATTGTTAAAAAACAAGCTAACAAAACTTGCAAACTAACGTTAGTGAAGCGGCCAGAGGGATCTTTCTGCCTCCAGCTAAGCCCCGCCCACACAAATACGTCACCATGTTTACCAACTGTAACCATAGACAGTAAATGAAATGGACACAGCGACCCCATTGGAACTCAATTGAGACAAGTGAAGCCCATTTTTAGCGATTTCTTAGCACTTCCTTTCCTGACGCGCAGACTCAAACCGAGCAAAGCTTTACACGGACCACGTGAGCAACCCGTCTGTCTTCTAGTAGGTGTGCCAAGAAAAATCTGAATCATTCCCTTCCGAATCTTGCAGAGACGGAGAGTGTGAGTAGGAGCTGTCCATGAGCTTGGAGCAGGAGCAACTTTTGCTAGGTATTCTGATTAATTATATTGTCATTTTGCCTCCACGTCCCCCCGATTGCCCGCGAGCTTCTCCTCCCGTCCATACGGTAATCTCTCTACTGTGCGACAGAGAGTCGCGTGGTTATGACGCAATTGTTAGCCTACTTTTACAAAAACTGCTTCTACGGGGCCATAACATAAGCTACAAGGTAATGGAGCATTTTATACATTGTCGTGTTTCTTTAGAAATAAATAACGGACAAATGGAGTCTTTAAACGCCTCAGATGTAAAGTTATTCGCTGTCAAAGTGACGCCAAAATGAATGGGAGTCAATGGGATGCTAACTGCAGGTGAAGTTCTGCTACAAGATGGCGACACGCGGCCGACTTCAACTTCCGGTCGACTTACTTCCCCCCTGACTGTAACAGGGTCTATCCACGACTTTCCCGAACTCTGACCTTTCCCGTGATCGCTATGGCAACGTAGAACAAGCCGGTAACGAACTTCCGGTTTACGTTATCCTGAAGATACCGCTAACAGAGAGCCTCAACAAGCCCAAACAATTTGCTTGGATAATGAGGAGTAGAGCTTAACCCTACCTGAGCCCGTTGTGTCCGAGCCCGGCCCGACACATGAGCCGAGCCCAATTTAGACCCAATCATTTTTAATACGTGGGCCGTTATAACCAGGGGCGGCGCCAGATAATTTTTTAACGTGTGCTGAGGGGGTGCTATATATATTATATATATAAATACTTTTAATAAATGAGCAAAAAATTGCCACTTAATATTTAATATTCAATTATTTTAATGATCACAATTAAAGTATTAATTTTATTAAATTGAACAAGCACAACATTCGGCATTCAATCAAATATTATTAAAGATTTATTATTAATAATGTTATTTCAACACAATATCTCGTTATTTCGACATCAAATGTGTGCCGAGTGTGCGTGCAATAAGCAAGATGTGCATTTGTAAATCCAGTGACACGCGTGCATTGATTTTTATTAATAAACTAGTGTTTTCTGTCAGTGTCTGCTGCAAAGATGAAGATGATCATGGTGTTCACTTTTCATAATCAACATAGATGGAAAAAATTACATTATAATATTTGAACAAATATGAAACTAAATGCTCTTATTTAATGGCTACAACAAATATAGTAGGCCTACATACTCTCTATTTGTACAAATTGCTGCACATTCAAGTTCATTCTCGAATTAATTTTCACATTATTGAAAACAATAAACATACCACTTAAAAATATATACAGTTGTACTGCAGTTTTTTCTAAGTAGAGTTACAAGAAACACTCTTTCTGCGTAGAGGGTCCGTTTATGTTGGAAACAACTCCCATTCATAAAATCCTTCAGTTTTCGCGTGTTGTTTGTGCACCTGACAACGGTACACGTTGAGCCACAAGGAGCCATTGCTTATCTGTCAGCATTACTACTTGTCAGTAATCAGTTTCACCCGTTTGTACCGCGACGCAAGTATCCCTTGTGTGCAAGCTTCATTGAGCGTTACGCTAAACCGGAACTGAGATACCGGCAACAGGAAGTATCGAGTGTCATGGCGACGCCCATTAAGACTCGCAGGAAAGTTTTTTTTTTTTTTTTTTTTTTTTTTTTTTTTTTATTATTGCATAACACATTTGATACAATTTTCAAAAAAATAAAATAATCTTGTAATACAAAATTCATTTAGATACAGTTCACGTTTTCAAAAGGAATAAAAAAATAAAAAAATAAAAATAAATAAAGTAACAAATACAAATCAGCCAATAGAGAATTGAGACAAATATCATACAAGTAACAAATAATCTGTATAAAAATTATAAATAACATAAAAGTATACAGCCAGAGTATCGGACAGTAAATATCAGTTAAATTAATTATAAAGTTAACTTAGATAAGTATTGCATACATTTTGATGCTGATTTACCATCTAATCCAGAGATACATTCTATATAATTTTTTAAGTCAAGTTTAAAAACATTGAAAAGAGGTATGTTCTTCATAAATTTCGATTTATGAATAAAGAATTTTCCAAGCAAAATTAATAGATTGACTATATATTGTACAGAGGAGTTTGAGTCAGAAAAGTAAAAGAAGACGTCAAAATTAGATAAGTGAATGTTTGAGCCAAGTTGTCCATTAATGAAACACTGTATATCATTCCACAGAGAAGAGCTATGTGAACAGCTATAGAATAAATGGTTTAATGTTTCTGTTTCCAGAGAGCAGAAGCTACATTCTTCGTCTACGGTAGGGATAAATTTAGAAATAATCTTGTTACAGGGGTAATAATGGTGAAGAATTTTAAACGTTATTTCTTTTACTTTGTTTGTAATTAAAAATGTATGTGGGTTACTCCATGCTCTATTCCAATTAATATTTTCATACAAGGGGGACCATTTGTATCTGGAAGCAGGGATAGATTTTGCACATAAAATGTTTTTTATTACTTTGTTGTTGACTTTTCTGTCTAGAAAAGATAGACCATTTATTGAAACACTGCTGGAGAAAGATATATTAATTTGATCCAACTCTGACTCATCTCTAAGTAAGGGTGATGATCCCATGGGGTATAGCTCTGGTTACAATATCAAATTCTTTTCTTGGAGGATGGAAATTAAATTTATGTGTGAAATCGTCATAAGTTAAAATTTGATTTGAGTTATTTAATAATTGGGATACCAGTATAATATCATGTTTAAACCAGTTTTCTATAAAGAGAGTCTTGTTTCTATATATTATGTTCATGTTGTTCCAGATAAAACATTTGTGAGGGGAGAAATTGTGTTTGTACAAAAGTGTCCAACAAGTTAGAGCCTGTTTATGGAAGTTTGACAGTTTGACTGGCAGTCTGTTGATGGAGTATGGGCATTGAAGCAAGAATGTGATTTTACCAAGTTTTTCAAAGATAAAGTTTGGCACAATGTTCCACAAACTGTTTGGATTTTTTAGAAATCTTTTTATCCAGTTGATTTTTAATATCTCATTAAAAAGTGAGAAGTCAATTACAGATAACCCCCCGTCCTCAATTTTATTGGTCAAGATGTTTTTCCTGATTTTATGGGGTTTCTTCCTCCATATAAAGTTATATAATAGTTTGTCTAGATTGGCACATTGTAATTTAGGTATTTCTATTGATGTAAATAAATATGCTGCTCGTGAGAGACCTTCTGCTTTAGAAAGAAGAACCCTGCCATACATAGATATATCTCTTGCGAGCCAAGAGTCAAACTTTTTATTAATAGAGTCATGTAGTAATGAGATATTACTCTCTGTCATCAACTTGTGATTATGACTGATTTTAATTCCAAGATAAGTTACTACATTATTTATATTTATGCCACTTATTTGACCCAAATGCTTATTTTTAAGAGAAAACAGCTCACATTTTGAAAGAATTAGATTCAAGCCTGAGCTTTCAGCAAATTGGTTTACAATATTTAGTGCAACTCCTATTTGGGATTCATTTTTTAGAAACAGGGTTGTGTCATCCGCCAGCTGTGAGATTTTTATTTCTCTTTCATTTAATGTAATTCCTTTGAATGAACTCCTGTGAATTAAATCACAATTTGAGCCACCGTCAAAAATAGAAGAGGCGAGGTGGGGCAACCTTGGCGGATACCTTTGTCAATGTCAAATCTGGGTGAAGTTCCATTAGCCAATTTAACACAACTGTTTCCTCCCATGTAGAGAGTTTTTACAGCATTAATAAAATTCGTACCAAAATTAAAAAAGTTTAAAGTGTCAAAAATAAATTTGTGGCTTATCGTGTCAAAGGCTTTTTGAAAGTCTAAGAATAAAATAAGATGTTCATCATCTAGAAAGTCTTTGTATTCAATTAGATCCAAAACTAATCGAATGTTATTGGCTATGTGACGATCTTTCATGAAACCAGATTGGCATTCATCAATTAAAGTGTGTAGTTTAGATTTGAGACGTTTTGCTAAGATAGAAGCTAGAATCTTATAGTCATTATTTAGCAATGTAATGGGACGCCAATTTTCAATTAATAGAGAGTCTTTGTGAGGTTTTGGAATAAGTGTTATGACACCTTGCCTCAGAGAAGGAGGAAGCTCCCCTCTGTCAAGAGATTCTTTGAAGACAGCCAGAAGAAATTTACCTAGTGACTCAGAGAAACATTTATACATCTCAGAGGTCAGGCCATCACAGCCTGGTGATTTATTGTTCTTTAATTGAGTTATTCCCCAAATAATCTCCTCAAGAGTTATGTCCTGGCAGCAGATTTTATTATATTCTGCATCTACACATTTAGGTGAGTTAATCAAGCTAAAGATTTCCTCTGGATCTTTGAGATTAATATCTTTTGAGTAAAGTTTTTTCATAAAAAGCACTTATATAGTTTGATATCTCTCTACTGTCCTCACTAATCTTTTCCCCAATGTCAAGTTTTCTTATAGTATTGATTTCATTTCTTCTTTTTTCCATGTTAAAGAAATATCTACTGTTTTTCTCACCCTGTTCCATCCAATTCCTACGTGACCTTATAAAAGCTCCTTTCGCTTTGTTCTCATATAAAATATCTAGTTGACTTTGTAATTCTAATAATAAAGCATTATTATCTTCTTGGCTCAAATGCTCTTTTTCAGTAAGTTTGTTAATATTATTGATTAGCGTGTAAGTTACATTTTTCTTTTTGTGTGCCAATATCTTGCCATAACCCGAGCAGACACCTCTAATTTTATATTTGAGAAGTTCCCACGATGTCCCAAAATTATTCCCTTTTCTAGCAGACTCCCACTGTTCCGAGATAAGGAGTTCTATTTTCATTTTTAGCTCTTCATGAGATAGTAGAGAATTATTTAATTTCCAGTAACCGCTAGAGAATCTCCCTCTTTGTTCCCTGCTGACCTGAATAGCTAAAGAGATGGCCTTATGGTCTGTCAGAACAGCAGGAGAAACAGTGCATGACTCAATGGAGGGCTCTAAATCAGCCGAAATCAACCAGAAATCTATCCTGGACTGTCGCGTGTGACTTTTATTGCTCCAAGTATACGTTTTAAACAATGTATTTTTTTTTCTCCATATATCAATTAGGTCCATCCTTTTCGTGAAGTCAATTAGTTTTTTTGAATTTGGAGTTAGTTTTGGTGGGCACCTGTCAAATTGGTTATCCATTACCATATTAAAGTCACCGCCCAAAATTATTTTAGCTAAAGGATATTTAGACATCAACTCATTTAATACAGAGTCCAGTTCTTCCAATAATTTTGAATTTTGTGAGAGTGAGCAGTACCCATAGATGTTGACTAAAATAAAAAATGCATCTTCCAAACAGGTAATAGTAACCATCCAGTGACCATCAGTATCCCTTACAGTATTAAGAACCTTTCCTTTAAATTTATGAGTAAGAATAGCAACCCCTGCGGAGTGGTTGGAACCGTGAGTCATCCAAATGTCCTCACCCCATTGACTCTTCCATAACTTTTCGTCTTCTTTACATGAGTGAGTTTCTTGGACGAAAATAACATCAGCATTATAGTCCTTACAAAAAATAAAGATGGCTTTTCTTTTAACAATGTTTCGTAGTCCTCTGGCATTTGTAATTTCATCAACCGCTAAAGAACAATTCTCTTTACGAGAGAAAAAAACAACCTAAGCAATAACAGCTTCTGCCTCTTTAAAGTGAGTTTGGAACATTTTAAAGTAATTACAAAGTGCTAGTGTTATTCAGGAATGACTGACTGGGTTAATATAATGTATAATATACAAATATGAATTATTGTTAATATATAATAAAACCCTGAGAGAGGATGGAATTCAACCTTATCAGCAGATATAGCCAACATAAGTATTACAACAGTTACCTGAATAGATTTTCTTGTCCTCTAAAGCAGCAACAGAAAGAGAAGGCACGAACTCAAGAGTTTACAACAAAGTTCTAGAGTGACTCCGTAGGAAATATCTTAAAGGATCTCCACATGAAGGCTCGGGTTCCTCTGAAAAAAGCTCGCTTTCCTTGTTTCCTCGCTTCTTCGATGCGGGGCCACAGCCTTTCTCGGGTCTTCTTGTCAGCCTGCGTGAGATCCTCGCCGAAGCGAGCCTCTTCTCCCTCAGGAAAGTGTGGTTTCGCGCATTTTTCCAAACGTCATCCCTCGCTGTGCGGAAGGCAAAGAGGATAATAACGGAGCGAGGGTGTGTGTTTCCGCCATCCCTCCTTCCAATTCGGTGCACGACATCGATGACTTGACTCATATTTTGGTTAGGGGCTATTTGCTGACAAATGTCAATCACCTTTCTTTTTACGTTTTCATCCCTTTCCTCTGGTAGCCCATACAGCCTTAGAGCCCATCTCCGCCTGTATCTTTCAGTCTCAGTGAGCCGAATTTCCATGCTTTTTATAGTTTTTTCATGACTGTAGCAAAGCTCAGATAACTTTTTGTTTTCATTTTTCAAAGCTTCAATTTCGACGAAGGCAAAATTAAGGGAGGTTTTCAGCTCTTCAATGCCTGACTTGTTGTCTCTTACCATCAGTTCCAGGTTATCAGCTCTCTGGTTAACTGCAGCCAGAATGTTAGCCTGAAGATCCTCTAGAGACAAGTCGCTCTTTTCTTTCCTTTTTACTTTTGAGGCAGGGCTGGAAGAGGGGCTACCAACCGGTGTTACAACCTCCGAGTCCGTTGAGAAGTCGTCATCCATTTTCCCTCCGTTGTTTTCTTTTTGGCTAGCACCGTAGTTGTGGTCCGTTAGCGTCAGCGCTTGAGCTCTGCCTTTACGTTTCTGTTTCCTATTCTTTTTTTGTTCGGACATAATATTGTGTAAAAAAAGTTACAGACAACAATAATGTAGTTCCACCTAGTGATGTTACGTCTGACACCGACGCTCCGAAGCTTGCTTCAAACTCGAACGGTCCTTGCAATGAACCACTGCTTCGGAGCTTGTATCATTACGTCACTAGTCACGTGAAAATGACTTCTGAAGCAAACACATTAGTGCTGCGTTCCAGTCCAAAACTGTCATGCCCTTCACTCGCAAACTTCCCTCCGTCTCGTTCACTCGGATGTACGTCATTGCGAGTGCCCACTACTGGCGGAAACTGCAATGGGCTGAATTGGAACGTCCTAAGCCCTTGATCATTTCAGCTATGGAGTTGATTTATTATTTACATTTTTGTTTCCTTTAAGAATTTGTTTAATGCAGCATCCAAATGTTTATGTGTGTTTGGGTTGTTTTAAACAAAAAAATATATATAATTAATATATCATAGAGTTGTCTGTTGTGGTGGTGATTAGATGAGATATGTGGTGATGTCACAATCGTACTGCATTGTGGGACATATAGGTGCCTGAAGTGTACATTTGAAGCAGACTCGCTCCCTCGGTCAAAATCGAGGGAACGAGGGTCTGTCCATATAAACTTCCCTCGTCCACTTCACGAAGTGGAACGCACTTCAAAATGGCGGCAGGGATTCCCCCAAGGGGAAGTGCTTAGGGAAGTTCGCAAGTGCGTGTCTAAAAGTGGACTGGAACGCAGCACTAGTCGGACAAAATTTCTAACCGGCATGCACTGCTTTAAGTCAGCCGCCGATCGGTCTGCGCAGAGCTGCATGAAGTCGAACAAGCCTACTGGTTCACTCCTGTAGTAAACCACCTGACTGCTTTGACAGCCCAATCCAGTGTTGACAGGTTTGAAACCTGGCGGCTGTATTTCTTATAAAAGTGAAGGTAAAAAAAAAACCTATAGAAACCATTACAGAAATTCTATTGGATTTAATGGTTTTCATGGGAATTTTATTGGTTGTAATGGGAATTATAGTGGTCTCTGTGGGTCTACTGATATGTGTTGGGTTGTATTGGTGGGGGCATTAAATCCTAATGGAATATGTCCCTAACACACTACAAAAAAGAATAATGTAGTGGTTTAAATGGTAAAAGCCAATGGTTCCTATTTTAATATAAACCATTAGAATTTCTGTGATGGTTTCCAACTTTTTTTTAAGCTGGTCTGATCTTCTGTCCTTGTCTAAAGAAATAATTACACAAACACATCATGTTTTATTATCAAGGTGAACACATGAAATTCATCAGTATCTGTAAAATTCACCTACATAACTGAGTTTCACAGCACTAACACTGTTTCAGCTTTGATCGCCTCGGTAAAAACACGTAATAAACGGGGCGTTACTTGCATTTTATGGTTGTCAGCTTTGTTGCATTACATTTACTTCACTAGGAGATGGTGCTGCAATTTCTATCTGAATGAAGCTTCGAGTAATGAACCATTTTCGACACAATTGTATCAGAAAGCAATAATGCTTCGAAACGCTTCATTTGGCCATCACTAGTTCCACCGTTGTTTAAAGCAAAGTTGGGAGGCCAGAATTAAGCAAGCCGCTCTGTGGTTGCGACTGAGCGCTGCTCCGCCATTCCGGAATCGCAGGAAAGTTGTGGATAGGAAGAGAATTGGCACTCTCTGCTTACTTCCGGTTTCTGGACTGGCTGCAGTAAGACGTCTCTGTCCATGCGGGGGAGTGCAGAATGAATTTAGGTCTATGGCGAAAAACCCTCAAAATCCACTTTTCTCAGGATATAAATTTTTGTCTAGTAATTTGAATGTTGTATTCGAAAGGAGATGCAAAGAAATTACACATTGCTGGGTGTTAGATTTTTTAGAGTCACTTATTTGGTTTAAAAAGTATTTTAAAATGTCAATGACGTCAGAATGCTGACGTCATTAGCAAAATGCTACCGTGTTATGGGCAACAACAACTCAACCTGTAAGAAATCGAAAATAAATAAGTACTTGTTCATTCAACTTTCGACCTATAACCCATGTTGAACTTGCAAAACCTACTATAAAATCTGAGATTTCTCAACGGCAATCGGGTGAAAGAGACACATTTAGCCGTCTAGCCCCATTGACTCCCATTCAGTCTGCACTCGCTCGCGATCACCCCCAGTGGAATTCTAATGGAACTGCAACCAAGATCGATACAATGGGGCTAATAGGAAGTGCCAAGGCTCTCCGTAGACGGGCTCTGGTTTGGTCTGAAACGGCGCCCAGTGACGGATGGTGTAGCAATATTGTTGTCCGGGTGGAAATCGGGAGAAATTCAGGAGAAAGGTCGGTCCGGGAGATTTTCGGGAGGGGCTTTGCAATTCGGGAGTCTCCCGGAAAAATCGGGAGGGTTGGCATGTATTGGCATGTATTGGCATGTATGATTTAAGAAATACATTCTCTTGTCTTGTCACATCTTACATATCACATCTTTATTTACTTTTATTTATTTATTTTTGTAACCACCACACTCGCATAGACGGTTTCTTTTTCCCTTTAAAATAAAATGAGCTAAAATTTAATTTACAGTCCCTGTAAAGTCAAAATTAAGTATGTATTATGAGTTTGTCACACCACAGAAAAATGTGTTATTAGCCATTCAGCCAAATTTGAATGATTAAAAAAAACTGCCAAGTAAATAAAATAAGATATCAAAATCTTGAATAAATGAGCAGTATTCTCTGCTCTCAAACGCTGGGGGCGTGTCCGCTGGCTGCGATGAAACCACACGGGAAGATGAAGGCCGAGGCGGGACATAGTCGGTTTCGGCCCCATTCGCCAGTAACAACGCAACGGATTATAAGTGAATCCCATGTCTCTAGTGTTGTTTTTGGCGGCCTGTTTTAATTTTAGTTTTAGTCTAGTCTTTGTGTCAGGCTGTCATTTTAGTTTTTATTAGTTTTAGTCACATTCATACTCTTTTTAGTCTAGTCAAGTTTTAGTCGACGAAAACTGATGACATTTTAGTCTAGTTTTAGTCAACGAAAACTGATGACATTTTAGTCTAGTTTTAGTCGACGAAAACTGATGACATTTTAGTCTAGTTTTAGTCAATGAAAATTGTATTTTAGTCTCTTTTTAGTAATGCGATTCTATATAACCCAGTCAATATAGAATTTCAAACAAGGCTATCTTATTATAGGCTATTTAGTAGGCCTATATTTATGGCTGTAACGGTGGCAGGTTTTTTTACCACCGCGGTAATGGACCAACTACCGGCGGTGGTTGGGGGGTTATTAAAAAAAAAAAAAACTCGTTTTATATTTCCACACAAAGACGCGTGATACACTCTGCGCTTTGAGAGGGATGTGGGACAAGAGCAGGAAAACACGAAGATATCGATCTCTTTATGATATCTTCGTGTTTTCTACTTGATGTAAATTGGTTTGAAGAGCGAATTTTATCCTCCGCAAGGGCGAGATATTTAGGCTGTGTTTGAGATTGCGCTGCCAGAGAAAGTGAAACTAAAAATCACCCACACGTGTCAAACGCGCTTTACAACTAAACTCGCGCCCAATGTCTAATATAACAAGCACAAACTGTGTTAAAAAGAATTTGACATGCAAGTACAAATGTAGGCTATCTGTCCTACAGCGTTTTTCTACTTTACCACAGTAAAGAATACGAATATAATAGGCCTAATTAAAAGCGAACCAAGAAACGTTTATAATACCTTTAGAAAATGGGTGAGACGTGACGTGAGTGAAGATTTGGGAAAAGAAACAAGAGATTCCATGCAGGGATGAGTCACGATTTTTGGATATTCGATTAGTTTATTTAATTATAAAATATCGAATAGGTTGTGCGATTATACTCTAAAATAAAATCTCCATGTTCTGGCGCTGATGCGGTGACGTGTTCATGTAACAAGAGACGCTGCCAATAACGCACATAACAGCTGTCACAAAGAACCAGCAAAAGTAATGATTATGAATGTGTCAAATATATCAATGAGACATTTTAATAGAATAACTAATGGAGTAATATATGGTTAAATTCGCTGATAATCGGGTGACCAGATCGCAATCCAGAATTTAAAACCGACAAAGCTATGGGTTCACGCACAACTCTCTCATTCGTCGTGACGTAACATTTCGTCTCGTCTCGTTTTGGTCAACGAAAATGAAGAGACATTTTAGCATAGTTTTTATTTTTTAAACCACATTTAGTCTCGTTTTTATTCGTCAACGATATTGCATTATACATGTATTTTAGTCATCGTCACATGACCATGCATTTACGTCTAGTCTCGTCTCGTTTTCGTCAGGTGATAACGGTTCGTTGACGACAATATTTCGTCATAATTTTCGTTGACGAAAGCAACACTACATGTCTCCGACAAAAGTTTCTAAAACTTAGAAAAGTTTATGCATTTATGCGAAACAAATATCGCACTCGCGCAGCTCATTTTCTCATGGGCGGGCAAAAGCAGAGAAAGGGGAGGTAACCTTTCCCCTTATGACGACATTAGGGGACGATTACTAGATTCGCCCGTCTGAGCTTTCATTTTCTCAAAAATACTCAGGGCTTGGTTTACACCCATTAAAACATCTAGTCACTGGGGGACCATAGGCAGGCTAGGGAAACTCAATTTCATAAAGTGAAATTTTCATGCAATGGGACCTTTAACGGTCTAACTCCACAATTCAGTACTTCACAGTTCAGTCTTTGTAATGTGTTTTAGCAATACATTTCTAACATTTATAATGTGTTTAGATTTTTTTTTTTTTTTTTTTTTTAGAATTGCCTTTACAGGGACTTTAAGAAGAAGAATCAGTTAGAAGTTTGGTATAGTGCTATTCATTGTTTTGACCAAATCGCGTTGGTCTTGTGAATTGTTCTATATTTGGATTACACTAAAAACTTAATTGAAACTAATACATAACTAATTAATTAAAATATGTTGTTGTTTTTTTACTTCATTCATTCATTAAAAAGCATTTTATATAGAGGATATTAAATACCTTGAGCCAGGTGGCTCCCATCACTAACGATCGTCCTCTGCCTGCAGGAGGAATCGCCCCTGTTTAGGTGTAAAAGGGCTCACATGGGAGAAAGTTAGGGATGGCCTAACTTTGGAGTCTCATGGCGTGGTCATTATAGGAGCACTTTGGCTAATGTGTTGGAGTTCAAATTAAATGACAGAGAAACCGGATGTGATTTGTATCCAGGAATCTTGGCTTAAACCTCGACTTGATTTTGTTCCGATATTCTCAGATCGGTTTCAGGCCTCATTTATATGTGGAATGGAAATAAATCTGATATGAATTGGATACATGCATTTGTGTCTGCCATAAGTGAACAGATCAGATATTCCCCTGGTGGCGAATGATGTCAACTCAGGTGGACACAAACCACGATCACATGACTCTTTTCAATAGTGCAATGTAGGCTCAACCCAGTATAGAGTCATGTTGAAGTTTTCTGTCTTTTGAGCCTTTAGGGCGAAGAGACTTGGTTGTTACATTGCAAATAACGCTGTATTTACTTCCTTTTCAGCCTAAGCTTTTCCAGGTCAGTAAGTCTACCATGGGTTGTTTCACTAAGTGTATACTGTAAATGCATAAATGTAGGTCACTTTTAAAAGATGTAAGCTGGTCATCAAAAAAAAAAAGGATTTAAACATCAAGACCTGTAGTGCAAATGCGGCCCAAAGCTGTTCAGACTGTGACTCTGAGGTTCATGAGAGCAGGACAGAAAGAAGCCCTTCACCTTCAAACTAAACCCACATGAAACAAATGGCCACTTTCCTGCACAAGATGTTTGTCCACCCAAAAGATCAAACTGCATGTCTAAAAAACGACCCAAGGTTTCAGTTTGACTCAGATGTTGAGCTGCTAGTGTCTCACATCTCACAGTAAGTCTGTCAGTGTGAGACGGCGGACTGTTTTTGCCACTCGCAACAACTGAATGATTCTAAAATCATTTAAAAATCCATCAGATGTATTTTATCATTAAATTTGTTGACTACAACAATTGTCACACAATATTCCAGTATTCTACTTTTCCATACAGTATTTAACACAGTCAGATAACTTTATTACCATCAGTGTTAAATTATGTTTTACATCTGATAAAGATTGTTTTCCAGTATTTAAAACAGTTAAAGCCTTCATAAGAGTTAGAAGAACATTACATTACATTACATTACATATTATTCATTGTATTATATTATATTACATTATATTATTATATGTTAAATATATGATCAGAACACGCATTCAGAGAGCATTTGCGTGTGAACTAGGAGGGTCAAACTCTCTTGTGGGAGGATTCACACACCACACTGTGTGTTTTGAGCGGACCATTTTATCACTTTTCACTGAACCATTGAAGAAAATGTTTCAAATGTTTATTTTGTTCTGTTTGTGCTGGTGGAGCCTGATTGGTAAGTTAATATATATATATATATATATATATATATATATATATATATATATATATGTTTGCCAATTTTCTTTGTTTCAGAATAATAAGTGATTCAGATTAGTTAGAAAATTTGCATTTGCTGTTATTACCAGATCAATTAAATCAAAACAATATTATTATGATATCCATTTTTCCCATGTTTTTATATTTTTATATTACATTTAGTTAAAAACTACAGCTGATTTCAGGCTTGGTAAATCATCAGGAGTCTTAATCTGTGACAAAACCTGTTTTGCAGATGTGTTTGGTGTTGTTGAAATGAAGTCAGTGTCAGTGATGGAGGGAGATTCTGTTACTCTAAACACTGATGTTACTGAAATACGTAAAGATGAAGACATACTGTGGACATTTGGAGCTGAAACATCCCTCATAGCTGAAATCAGCAGAGCTGCTGGGATTTTCTCCACATATAATGGTACTAATGGGAGATTCAGAGACAGACTGAAGCTGGACGATCAAACTGGATCTCTGACCATCACAAACACCACAACTAAACATACTGGAATTTATCAGCTACAGATAACTGGAGTGAAACTGACATCAAAATCATTCAGTGTTTCTGTCTATGGTGAGTAGAGAACATTTGTCCACATAATTTGTGGTATAACATTGATTAATACACACACAAAGCAACAATTTTGAGTCATCCCTGATTTCCTCAAAAATGGAGATTACTGTGAGGCACTTGCATTACTTACATAATTACTGCAGTAATAATCATATAGTAAATCATATAGAGAACAGGGCCAACATTTTGAGGTTTTAAAAGCAGAAATGTAATGCTTATAATTTAATAAGAGCACCTACAAAACAGTATTATTTGAGCTGTAAAGCTGTTTAAATCATTTTTATAGTCGTTTTAGTCAAAGTGATAAAGTTGTAGCCTAAACGCTAAGTATTATTTTCTTCAGGGCCGGTCAGGCCAGTGATTCAACTTGCCCCGCCACAAAAAAAGTAATACATAAAATAGAAAAGGCTTATTGTTGTCACAGTTGGTTGAAGGAAGGCAGACGAATAAGATAGTTCCAAACATCTAAGTTTAATAGTAAATCCCAAAAGGCAGGCAGACAGATCTAAACATCTAAATATAACGGTGGACCAATAGCCGCGTTTCTATTACAGATTTGCACAAAACTTTTGCAATATTTTCTAAATGTCAATAAAAAACTATTGTGAAATTACGGTTTTAAACTCGCACTCGATCGGTCCAAATCCGGCATCCGACCAGTGCGAAGGTCTTTACGTGTTACTGTCTTTTCTCAAGGCAAAGTATTTTTTTGATTAAATGCAATACAACTGAATATGTATTCTCTCGTTATTTCATCTGACTCCATAAATGAAAAGGTTTTAATGATATCTGTGCATCATTAAATGTGAGCGAATGTTTGACTATTCTTTTTAACTCTTAAATTAAAATAATGTCAAAGTCAGTTAGAATAATCAAATGTAACAATTTATTATGTCAGGTAAATGTATAATGCCAATTTCATTATCAATTCAAAGATAATCAATACAAAACATCAAATGCTCTGGAATAAAGAGAAGAGATGCAACCCAACATTAAGAAATACATGAGGCTGAGAGGTCTCACTCTCAGCCTCACGGGCCAATCTGAGGTACAGAAAGGCCCGAACCCTCTGCTACATTCCATTATATAGACAGAACCTCTTTTACATGAAAACATCTGCTAACAATGGTAATTTACATTCAGAGGTTACACCTTTTGAAGGTATGATACCATTCTAGAGACCACCTTCCTTTGTGTGCCAGTTATCTATAAGCTCTTAAAAACCTTATTACCTTTAGTTTTACTTATTTGGAAATGAGACATTTATACCAGTCGCAATGAGACATTTCAAATGATACCAAACATGTATAATACTCGATGACAATCATTCACATTAAACTATTCAGACTCTTGGGTAAGTTTTTGGTGATCTTCGCATGGGGGAGAAGGAGTGAGGGATGAGGGAATGAAATGTAGATTAGGATGACTCAGAGGTGAGACTTTCGTCTCGGTAGTGCACAAGGGGGAGTTCAAATGTTAATTTCCAGAGAGGTACTTTGTCGTCTCAGGGCCTCAAGTAGACTGCCTGGCATTTATCTAATTTCTTAAGTCTTACAACTTAATGGCGTTTCCATTAACCAATGTTATGGGACTAAAACGTTTTTTTTTCCTCTCTCTTTCTCTCTCTCAATAAGTCATTCCAAAAATCATGACAACAGATGTTAGTAGGTTTACATATATCCCAGCCACCGCACTAGCCATTATTTTTAATCAAAGGAGATGTAGGCATGTTATCCAAGCTTTAATGGCGAGGAAAGCCCCTTATACTTGAGAGCAGCACATATGAGGTGTTTATTGGTGTTTCTCCTTCATTTCTGCTTCAAGGTCTTGATAAATTGTGGCATTTCTTTGTGGTTTAGAATCCAGTTTTCCCGTAATTCTTTTGTCTTTTATGAGTCTTTTTGTCTCGCCTTCTGTACAAACATACCTCGCCATCTGCGTCAGCTAACCTGTAAATGCGCAAAAACTGTTTCCACTGCAGTTTTGTGAAATATTCCTTTTCCCAATTGCCTGTAAAACCATGCAAGCATAAAAACTTGTTTGTGATTTTGGGGAGTTTTTGGTAATTTGACATGTTTCCAATGGGCGTATTTTCAATTTTCAATTTCAATTTGTGTAATTTGTGTAATTTGAAGGGTAATGGAAATGCGTCTAATGACAGACTGTAAAGGGAGAACCTAAATAGTGACTCAAACAATATGATTAATGGCACACAGCTGATGCAAATAAACTCATAATGGCGGTGACCATGAAGACAAAAGAGTGCCGGGAATCTGAACAAGGAACACAGTTGATGAATGAAAACAAACTCCATGAAAAAGTCCATGAAAACTAAACACACTGAAAGTACTGTGACAATAGTTTTCATTGTTTTTTAACCCATGTAACCTTAATAAATAAAGTACGACTCCAAAAACTACTATAGCCTCTACTATACTATAACTCATATACATTAAAAATTTTGTTAAAGTAAACAGCAACACATAAAATAAGAGCAAATAATTAATTATTCATTATTAAAACACTACAGCACGAATAAATACAATAGAACAAACATACAAGTGAAAAAAACAGTTTTTCAGGAACAGGAAAGTAAAAGTATAATGTAAATAAACACTGCATGGTCTTAACTGTATAAATGAAAAATAATAATCCTTATTAAAGTTACAAACGTTATTCAGATAAGATTATTAGGTTATTCATATATAAAACGGGCATATTGTGTGAATATGTCCATTTGAGTGCAATATACTTCAGATGTTTGCGCACACAAAACTTCTCACACTATTAAGTATTTTTATTGATTTATAAAAGATCATTGTATAGAATAGCCTGGATATTATCTAGCCAGGAAAGATTTGTAGAAGCCACAGGCCAAGATATGCACATATTATCATCCTATGAGATTAATAATCAGATATCCTAGATACATAACATAGACGTAAGATTACAACTTGGATTTTGCACCAAAGGACGGGAATAGGCATATGAACTTAAGTGTGCTAGTTTTTTACAGTTAATGGTTTGAAAGGGAAACTCTGGATGCGCTCTTGTCTTAACAGCGTACTGATACAGCTAAAGCAAAGAGAATTTACAACATTCTATTACAATCCTGTTCTCATTATAATGCTGAATGTGGCGTGTATATTGGAGCTGCACATATTGCACTCAATTTTATTTTTCATGATAAAGTAATTCCAGTCATCACTGCGTTTCCAAGCCATAACAAGAAACAACGTTAAATAAAACAGGTTTACTGATAAAAAAAAAATGAGAAAAAAATAACACTGCTTTATTAATAATATATCATCAATGATTTTTGCCTTTCAAGCCTATCTAAAAAGAATATGTCCGTCTTAAATAACCCAACCATAGTCAATATGTCAGACATTGCATTTGAGCTGAAATTGAAGAGTTGAATGATAGCCTAATCTTCCAACTGCACAAAAGGATGCGAATGAGCACATGAAGTTAATCGTGCTAGTCTGGTGTTGTGGATGCGCGCATCCTTTAACAGCGTGCTGAAAAACTAGAGAACAAAGAATTTACAACATTCTATTACAATCGTGTTCTCTATAATGTTCTACAAGCACTTCTTGCGTTGTTTTTGCCTCTTCACGATGACTCGCTTAATTTAGTCCTAATTTGTAAGTCACTTTGGACAAAAGCGTCTGCTAAATGACTAAATGTAAAATGTAAATAATGTTAGGCTATGTATATGATAGATTGGCACTGTACATCTTGCACTTAACTGCATTTCATGATCAAAGTGATTCCAGGCATCACTGCAGTGCGTGTTTTCAAATCCAGGAATGCTGTCTAACGCTAACAAATCAGACCCCAGGAACCGCCCTAAATGCCACAATAACCAATCAGAAAAAAAAAGAAAATATATATATATTTCTGTGTTCAAATAGTATGCCTAAACGAACCAAACTAAGGGAGAAAGGTCCTGAAACAAACATTGCAAACGAGCCGATTGTTGTTTAGATTTTACCTTATTTCTCTTTATTCTCTCGTGTTTTCCAGCTCCTCTCGGCACTCCTAACATTACCAGAGACTGTTCTTCATCATCATCATCAAATTGTTCAGTGGTGTGTTCATCAGTGTTGAATGTGTGTGATGCGACTCTCTCCTGGTACGCAGGAATCAGTGTATTGTCCAGCATCAGTGTGTGTGATCTCAGCATCAGTCTCTCTCTACCTCTGGAGGTGGAATATCAGGATAAAAACACCTACAGCTGTGTGCTGAACAATCCCATCAGCAACCAGACCACACATCTGGACATCAACACACTCTGTCACACATGTGCAGGTACCACAGCACTGATGATATACTGTATGTGATTATGTACAAATTTACTCACACTAATGACTCTTTACTTCAGTTCCTCCAGTCTCAGTGTCTCTGATAGTGTTGATCTCTGCTGCTGCTGCTGCTGGATTTCTGATGATTGTTGCTATAGTCGTGATCTTCTGCATCTGCAAGAAATGTAGAAAAAATGGTCAGGAGAGCAATAAATTAATCTGAACATATACTTTTAAAGACAAATTTCAATATTTGTTTCAACATGTCTGTATTATTGTTAATGCAGTTCAGACCCAAGAGGAAGACAGAACTGATTCAGCTTTGTGTAAACCAACAACACGGAAAAAGGTAAGAAGTTGTTGCAGTCAGTTAGTGTGTTTGAAGCTTGTCGATTGAAGTTTACAGCATCAGACGGTCAGTGAACAGACTTTTGTGGTTTATCGGCTCAACTGTCATCATTATTGCCTTCAGTAGGGAGAAGAACAAAAGGATTATTTAAGCGTGTTTTTATGCTATAGTCTATGTACTTTTTTCACCTAAGTGTACACAGTTTCTCCATTTACCAGGGCTATTTTAATTTTGCACATTTAACACTAATCAAATTTAATAAATTATTTTTTACAATAGTTTTTTTTTTTAATGCTTATTTTTTTAAGCAATGGTGATAGTATCTTTGAGAAACTGTTATACATTAAAATATCTTCCTAAAATGTTTATGTTGAATGGTATTTGGTAGCCTCAGTCGCCATTCACATTCATTGCATAATTTTTCATATAAAAAAAAAGTCTTTTCAGGCCATCTATACCTCTTTTAATATTTTTTACATATTACAACTATGACAAATGTTTCTATTTATTTCTTATAATAACACATTGGCTGATGCATCATCATCCTGCACATGCTAAACTTACATCTAAATATGTTACCGTTTAAAAGTAAATCCATGTAAGGGATTATCTTTCCCCATGCTATGAAAATACACACATTAAAACAAATGGCAGCGATCATTAACAATACATATAATGAATTAAAACTGCTCAAATCTTAAAACCATGATCAGTCTTGCTAACGGGTGTGTGTTTTTTTATCGTTTGACTGAACTAGATCACTCCTGTTATAATTAGTGGAGTTGTGTAGTTGCATCATGAAGTGTCTTTAGTTTACAGACCATTTTTTATCTGCTTGTTGGCCTAAAATACAGTTTTTTTTTTGTTTTTTTTTTATGTACAAATATCATGAAATAATTATGAATTATTTTCGTTGTAGATGTAAGAACTTTGACCGCAACACCAAAGCCAATCCATGATATTTGAAGAATCTTTTTCAAACTATAAACAGTTGTAACTAATACGTTTATTTATAATTCAGTTCACCCATACATAGTCAGTTTTTACAACACTGTGAGAAAGCCAGACACAGAGTTGTTCCTCATGTCACCTGTGCTGAAGTGTGTCCTCGAGCTGCGGTTCATCATTATCTGAGCTGAGATGCAGCTTTAGAAGACAAGTGTCTCTGCTGTTGCTTTAGTGTGACAGTTATTCTCAGTGCAGGTTGTCATGACAAACCTTCAGAACTTCAACTGTTTGATGATTTAACTGCTTAACAAGTCATGTGATGAACAGGATGTTTGATGTCATTTCCTCCTGCTGTTCCATGTTCGCATTTGTTCTGTAGTAGCTCTTTGAAAAACAAAATTCTCAGTATTTGCAGATTAAGCTTGGCACCATAAAAATTATTAATAATAATAATAAATATTATTAGGCTACTTGTTTTAAAGTTACTCAGACTCATAACTTAGAAATTTAGTAACCTAACATGGCCTTGTTCCTGACTGACTTTGTGTTTCCTTTCAGAAATCAAAGACGCAGGCTGTCTATGAAAATGTCCCCAAAAAACGGTGATCAAATCTGAATCAACAAGAATTAATGTTAGAGTTCATAAAGGATACATCACAATTTTTTGTTTTGTTCACATTTAATCTCTGCCAGGATGTTTTTCTTTTGTGTCTTTTTTGTTTTTGCTTTTCGTATCAAATCTTTTGATTTACTTTTTTGCCACATGCTCTGTATTAGTTTAATTTAGTGGTTCACATATACCATAGAAAATGCACAGGCTAATAAATATAGGCTACTACAATACTAAAATGTAAATACTGATCCCATTTAGCCTACGGCTTGTTTTTTGTACTTGTTGTGTGTTTTCTTCTTTCTCTCTGTTGAAAGCAGAAAATTACCTCTCTCAAAATATATTGCAAAACATGATTTGTACACGTTATTAAATTATTAAGCATAGAAATTGTGTCACGAGCGCTCTGGATATCATGTCCCTCAAAGGCCATCCTAAAGTGGGCCTATAGTGACGACCCTTCCCCTCACATTGAGAAACTTTCGACAACAAAGTTTATTAATGTGCCTGATTAATTCTGTCGGTCGTTTAACATTTACATCCTAAAAACTGTCAATTATGAAATGTTTAGTTTGCTACTTACACCTTATGCTCTGCAGCGTCTGTGAACATAAACCCCGCCTACTTTGATTTGATTGGTCATGACGAGACCGCTGTTCCAGATTCATTTTGCTATTAGTGTTG
The DNA here is from genome assembly GCA_022829085.1 of Abramis brama. NCBI lineage: Eukaryota > Metazoa > Chordata > Actinopteri > Cypriniformes > Leuciscidae > Abramis > Abramis brama. Next base: position 30,165,371 of record CM040773.1, on the reverse strand, counting down.
CCAAAAAAATGCATAATAAATACTCTTGCCATTTAGTGTATGGATATCAGTGTCGTCATCTATTAATAAGTAATAATTTATAAATAAAAATGAATAATAATTAGATTAAAATAAATTAGTAAAGCAATACATAAGATCTAAATAAATTAATAAATAATTTGATTAAAATACAAATATTAGTTAGTTGTTAATCTATTAAATATATTATATTATATTAAAATATTAAAATAATACTAAATAAAATTAAAGTAATTATAAAACTAATAACTCTTTGACAGCGATGTCAGACAAATATACAGAGCTATCGCAAAAACGGAATTTCAAAGAAAAAACTAAAGGTAAACTGATTCCCTGGAGAATAAGGTCTATATAGAGCAGTGGTTCTTAACTGGTTTGGCTGGTCCTTTCCCAGATTTTTGGAATTTAAACCAAGCTAATTTATTTATCAAAAATGGTTAACACACACACAAATATAGGCTACTGTCCCTCTTAATATACACCTTATGTATTAATATCACTATCACTGATGAAAAAAAGAAAAGAAAAGTATCAGCTGTTAACCCAACGAGACAGTAACAACTCTACCTTTGACCGATAGGGAGCGCAATAAATACATTTTGCAGTTGTGCACCTAAAGAACCAACAATCCTCTCTGTTTGCTCTGGTACCTATCAGCTACGCTCCTCGAAGTGGTTGCTTTTTAATGTGCCACGAGTTACAACCGAATTGGGAAAAACTGCTTTTTCTTATTTAGCACCTTGCGGGTGGAATAATCTACAAAAAGAGCTAAAGTTAGAAACCCTTATGTCCATAAATGAATTTAAAACTACTGTAAAAAGTGTTGTGATGGAAACATGTTCTTGTTTTTCTTAAGAGTCTCATTGTGTTTTATATTTTTATTTTTAACACTTCTTTTATGGTGAAAATGTAATTTGGTGTTTGTTATGTATGCATTTGTTGTGATTTGGCTGCTATACCTTGGCCAGGTCTAGCTCTCTTGTAAAAGAGATTCTGAATCTCAATGGGACGTCCTGGTTAAATAAAGGTATAATAAAATAAATAACAATAAAAAAAATTGCAAAACGATTATACTGACCTCTATAGTAGCCTATTTGAGTTTTACTTCAAGAATCAACAAGTAAAACAGACACAGATAAACTACTGGCCATTTTTTTTTTTAAATAGGTTCAGGTTAGTGATTCACTAGCTTAAAAAAAAACAAAAAAAAAACAGAAATCAACCTCTTAGAGAAATCAACTATTTTAACAATAATAAAAACAAAACATGTGAATGCTAATTTTAAAACACTGATTCTATATAGGCTATATATAGGCTTAATAAATATGACACTAACACAATGATGGCAAGTCTATCACATAACAAACTAACAAGCAGTATACAGTATACATACTAGAGCTCCATCTAGCGTCATATCCAGGCGTTCACCCTTCCAAAAAAAAAATAAAAAAATACAATATAAAATACATGAATGAAATGACTTGAGTAAAGGTCAGAGGTTAAATCCTAAAAATGTTTAAGGTGAAGGTTTAATGAAATGTGTTGAAATCACATTTCAGAATATACAGAGACACAAATCAATCAACACTCTCTATAAATGATTCAATGTTAGCTTATAGTTTGGTTATTTCTGATAACAAAATCACAGATTCCAGCTGTAACGAGCAAATGAGATTTGTTTTAATGGCACTTGCTGTCAAACGAACAGATCAAGTTCAAGTTCCTTTTCATTTGAAGAAAATAGCGTTCTTGATTTTTGTGCTTAACGTTAAGGCATTTATTCCATGGCTGATGCTAAGTTAAAGAAAACAAACAATATAAATCCACATTGAGGTTAAACATGAGAATAGAAAATAATAGAACTAAAGAAGACAAGATGGAGAAAACATCTAAATGCAGGATTTTTACCTTTTAATATCCTACATTTAACACAACATGAAGGCACTGTTCATCATCTTAATAAACATCCAAATTGACCTGAAAATCTTTTTCATTCATAGTCTTAGTCAGTCATGACTTCTGGTGAAGATGGTTAAACGCAGCTTGCTGGTTTCATCAGGAACAACGTCTGGTAGGTACACTGGCAACATAACAATACCAGTCTCTTCCAGTAACGGCAACAATGGCATTATCAACTATCACTATCAGCAGACAAGTTCAGTACCTGAGTGTATTTGATTGACAGATGCCTTCAAACACTCATTAGCATATTTTTTGCACATTCTCTGTGAAGAGTACTTGCGTTTCACAGTATGACACCATGTGCAGACTGTGTTTGAGCAGTCAAATAAACATTGTTATAATGCCCATCTCTGTGAGGTATTTATGTAAACAGTCAGTTGCATCAGATATAAGTAGATGTAAATAGATGGGACAATATAACTGATATGTTAGAACAGATCAGAGCATTAATATGTCTCATAGTGCAAATGACCAGAATCAGGGCAAATGTCTTTTTGTTCCTGTCTGGGTCATTTTAGCATCTTTGACAAACCTTTGATTAAAAAAAAACAAAAAAAAAAAAAACACCAAGCACTCTTTGTTCTATTGCTGGTAAAGTTTTGCTTTGTTTTGTTGCATCATTGAAATTGATACTGAGATGAAATTTCACTGGTATTGGTACTGATTACTGAAATCTGGTATCATGAGACAAACATTGACATCTTCAGCTGATCCTCCTATTCCAGTTTCTATATTCATTGAAAGTATCAAAATAATAAATAATGTTACACTGAGTCATTGGCAGCCTCATTCTCAGTCGGATCAGGGCACATCATCATCTATATATCGAATGTCATTCTCATTATAGGATGTCCCATTGGTATGGTTCGTCAATAGAGGTTCATTCTGATCATGGGACGTCTCATTGGTATGGTCCGTCGACTGAGGTTCATTCTGATCATGGGACATCTCACTGGTATGGTCCGTCGACTGAGGTTCATTCTGATCATGGGACATCTCACTGGTATGGTCCGTCGACTGAGGTTCATTCTGATTCAAATTTTTCATCAATAGAGAGTCTTTCTCATTTGGGGGTGGCACAGCATTAGTCTGTATGAAAATACAGATTCACAGAAGGTGAAAGAAATTAAAAGGGTAAAATTATAATATTTATAAAACAATATTTATACTTAAGTAATAATAATAATATAAAATAAATCATACCACTGTTCTTCATTTTAAAGTAAAACATATTACTTCAATTATTAAATACATGTATTACTAATTTTGAAACCACATACACAGAAACATACACAGAAAACACATGCAGAAAATTCTCACAGATCTAAAACTGTTGTAAACTTTATTGCAGTTAAACAGATTCAGTGCACATATATCTCACCTCATCATTGCCATTCGTCCCGGTGCCTGTTTAAACAATAACAAACTCAATTAAACACATTGACTTTGGTTAATTACAATTTTGTATTAACAAAAATACATTCTAAAGATTGTTTTCACACAATAAATGTCATATTTCCAGTTAAAGGAGAACTCCGGTCAATTTTAACATTGAGCTCATTTTTTTGGTACATTTGGAGTGCTGTCAATACAGAGAACAACGTCAAAAATCGGTGTTGCCTACACCGTGTTATCCTCTTTTTAAAATTTGCACCCTGTTGACTTCAATGGGGCAAGTTTTAAACCTGCTTTTAGCCTCTTAACATCCTTGATGTGTCATTACAAGTGTACAGCTAATGTGAGTGATTCCTTCAGAGTGAACACGAGTGAATCTGACTGCAGTAGATTTGAAAGATATTAATAAAAATGATGTTATTTCAGCCAGCGCACATACCTGTATTTTCTTCCTGTTTTCGGTCGAAGCCCACAGTAATCGATTGTCGAGTTCACACGCATAGGTTTAGTTAGGCTACCTATGATCACGCGTGTGAACTCGACAATCGATTACTGTGGGCTTCGACCGAAAACAGGAAGAAAATTTTAAAAAGAGGATAACACGGTGTAGGCAACACCGATTTTTGTCGTTGTTCTCTGTACTGACAGCACTCCAAATTTACAAAAAAATGAGCTCAATGTTAAAAGTGACCGGAGTTCTCCTTTAAGTCAGCTGTATGCAGGGGAGTTTCTAGGTTTTAAAAACATCAGGGGCTGGGGGTAAACACAAAACACAAAAGTAAACACAAAGTAACACAAATTAACTGTATAGCCTAACTTTATTTACATCTTTCAGTTCTCTTCATTCAGTTTTGCCTCATGTTTCTTACCCCTCTATTTTAATATTTTGTTTCTTTTTTCCAGTCAAAATGTCTTATCAAAATTGTCAAATGTCAAAATTCTTATATCAAGATGCATTTACTTGATAAGTAAAATAACATAAGATAAGTAGTAGTCTCGTTTCCTGGGGAAAAAATATAAATTAAGTGCATTTTGCTTAAAACAAGTAAAATTATCAATTAAAAAACTGACTATATGTTTGTAAATGCTTATGACTGTTATATCTAGTGGTTAAACATTTATATTACATTTGATTTCCACCAAATAGCACTAATATTCCTCCTTTTGTTGGATTTTAAATGTCACTGAACAGTTTTTAACTTAAAAACTGCTTTTTATAAAACAGAAAGTCATATGCTTGTTATGCTCAAGTGCTTTAACTTCTTTTTAGAACTGGGCGATTTCTTCCGGATTTAGATCTAACTACATTGTATTTAGGGCTTGTGCTTTCAGGCTCACTATAACAGCTAATATTGCCCACAACCCACTGGAGGAAGAACTACAAACATGAGTTAAAAGTGTTAAAAAAACTACAAAAATGTTGGATATGCCTGACCAACAGTGAGAGGTTTAGAAAAGGAGTGACTAATCAAGTTTAACCTGATAAAAATATTTATTTAATGTTATCAGTGTAATGTTATCAGTTTAATGTTATATTTTATCTGCAATAACAATGTGGACTTTTAAAAAGATCTATTTGGCCATTAACTTTTAAATGCATCATTATGCATTAATATGAGGAGAGTTCTCTGCATTAAAGACCCATGACTGTAGATCAAAGTGATACAGCATTCCTCTCCGATACGGTAGGAAATGAAATGTTGAGGATTCTTTCTTTGACAAGATGATTGACAGGTCAGTTTACTGTGACAGGATGCGTGTAACTAAGATCAACCGTTAGAGACGCAATTGTATGACGTGATAGTATGCCCCAAAGCTTCTCTACTCTTCTGCCACACACTCAAAAGTATGCACTTTTATACTTCACAAAAAGAGTACATACCTAGACCTTGATTTCCGGGTGTCTCAGAAGTGGAAGTCGTCTTAGTTGGGTCGACTTCTATTGCGGTGAATGAGAGACTACATTAAATATATATTTTTTTTGTTCCCATTTGCTCAAATAGAAATGTCAAAAAGAGAAATACATAGAGTGAGACTGATAACGGCAGTCAGAAAAGAGAAAGATGTCAATGTCACCGCCTCTCCCACAGCCACTGTATTAGAAACACCCTGTTGTATTACAGATTTATTAAATGTTTAATTTAGGTCCCAATACAATAGTATATAAACTAAGAAAGCTGAGTAGATTGAATTTAGCATTTGAGGTGTAGATGATGATTATATCAGCTGTTAAACAGAGTTTCCAGTAAGAGATTCCTGCTCTATTGTAAATTAAATGAGTCAGATTACTGAGACTCTCACCCTTTGTCTTTAATGGCTCTTGGAGCCCCACTCCCAGCCGTTGAATAGTTAGGCTGATTGGATTAGCATCTATGCATTTGAATAGCTATGATGATTGGATTAGGATTGGTAACATTCTAGAGTCTTTGGTGGTTTCCTAAACCTGTATACTTCATTTACATGCTTTGTTCAGAGTGTCTCCACCTCTATGTAAATCCCTCCCCCTAAATGTATATAAATTGCAATGTAAAGTTCCCTTAGTCAGCGACGCACAGCGAGTTCTCAATAAAGAGTAACTTCTGCTTGAAAGATATCCCAATGTTTCCTGGTCTCTGCTTCGACAAAGGAAAAGTTTCCCACAACCCTCACACTAGCGTTAAATAGTTTTTTGTAATTTGATGGAAATGTAATATTATACAAAATATAGGGTTATAAATATACGCATATAAATAAATAAAAAATTATAAAGAACATTTTACGGGATTTACGATGTTGATGAACGTTAACACGCTTCCTCACAGTCTGTGAAAAGGGTCCATGGACCACAGAATCATTTAATTTAAGCAGTTAAAAGTTTGTTTTACTCTCCGTACGTACTGAGTTTCAGAACAGTTAAAAGTTACATTTCTTTATGTTCTGCCAAAAATAAAGAAGACTTGTTTGATTTATATTTGCCATTGTCTCTCAGAGTACCGAACGATTAGTCCTAGACGCCCCTGGCTGTATGTAATACTCACCATTGTGTTCTGCTTTTGTAGAATGACTGCAGCAAAGGTAAATCCCAGCAGCTGCAGCAACAAGCAGTAGAACAGCAGCAACACTTATTCCTGTTATAGCAGCTGAAGACAGACCTGAATATGGAAGAGATGTAGACAGACAGTCATTATTACTAGAGTAACTAATAATCAACTTCACTGATAATTTTGACTGATATTTAATTTTTTATGCTTTGATCTTTAATTTAATAATATTGATTCAACTGATAAATCTGGTCTTTTTTTTTTTTTTTTGAGTAACCGCAGCTCGAACAACTCAAATAGCACAGAAGCACAGAAAAATCAACTAAATGTATGAATTTATCCATGCCAATACCGATTTAGACTTCAAAATTTGTATATATATATACAACGAACACCACTAACCACTCGGTGAGTTGCACAGTTTTGAAAATGAATGTTAAGGGTTGTTTTAAGGACATGTTTGTGCATGCCCATAGACAGCCACTCTGAAGCGGTCTAAGGCTATTCTAAATGAGTCAAAAAGTCGAGACAGCACCCATCGTCAAAATTTCTGTGTCCACTACTTTAGTTCATCCAAAACAAACCAGAAAAGAGACTCAATCAAAGTGCTAAATACCGGAATTATGCTTCAAGCCGGGATTAGGCTTTAGTTCAACGACATTTAAGTAGCTTTTGTAAATGTTACTTAGAAGAAAAAAAAAACATTGCTGGTGTGCATCTTGAGACAAAACAATGACATATTTTAAGATATTTCAGTGCAAGTTGCTTTTAGTTAAAACAGTCCAAACATACATTTTAGTTTGGGACTAGATTTTAGGGTCCACTTTTTTTCTATAGTCCACTTTAGGCATTCTACTAACTATAAGTAACTTTGCAACTACATGTCAACTATCTCTCATTAGTGTATTAGTAGACTGCACTCACCCGTACCACTAGTGACAGTAACACTGAAGCTCGTTTTGAAGCTGCTGCTGCTGTTACTGAAGATCTGTAGTTGATAAAGTCCAGAGTCTGTGGTTCTGGTGTTCATGATGGTCAGAGATCCAGTCTGATGATCCAGCTCCAGCCTGTCTCTGAATCTCTCTTTACACTGAACATCTGTACAGATCTTACTCTGATCTCCAGTGATTTCAGCGATGAGAGTGTCTTTAAAATACCATATGATAAAATCATTTGTGTTTTTTATTACACCAGAATCAAAAGTAACAGATTCTCCCTCCTTCACTGACTTTCTCTTCGCTTCATCTCGTTCAACGGCAGAAACACCTGAAACAAAAAAACAACAACAGCTGATTAGAGTTTTTTTATTTTTTGCTGAAGAGAATAAAAGCTACACAAAATAAAAGAACCATGCATACAAAATCCACGCAGAATAAATATTATTAACTTTTATTTGAATAAAAGTTTTGTTTTTCATTCTTTTGAAAGGATGATGGCCACGTACTTATACATATAACTGGGCATGAATTAGAAATTAAAAATAAATACATGCTTAATGTTAATAAGCACAATTAAGCTGCAAAATGGACAACATGCCAGGCTTACAAGCTGTCTGACACACATTTGAAATGGACACATAGAAAGCTCCCTGTCAATCAGCACACAATTCCGAATTCAGTTATCTTTCGCCGCTTATTGTGCTTAACGGGCAACACACACTTATTTCAAGATTGCCATCTTGGCGAGTATTCACATAATAAAAAGTTGTATTGTATTTTTAATTTATTTTTTAAACTGTTGCTATGTCTTGTCTAACTAATCTGATTGGGGAAAAGGCAAAAATTCCGATAGACTTTACAGTGATGAAATGCAAAAAAAAAAAAAGAAGGCAAAGACTCTAACTCAACGGTCCAACTTTTCTTTTTCCAAAACTATCCTTTTTTTATTTTTCATATTAACTACAATAACTATCTATCACTCTATAAATAATCTTAAAACTTTCACACTTTAACCTTTCAAAACAATTTGAATATTTTAGACAAGGCTTTCTCATGCCCACATCAAAGTTTGTCCACAAACTTTACTATATATTGGGATTGCAATATAAATGGAAACAATTGATCATAATAATGCAGTCCTATATACAAGAAAACAATAAAGAGCATTATAAGCTGTTAATTATATTATAGCAATTATAATATATCAATTATAGCTGTCAATTATATAAATTATAAATGTATCTGCTATAATAAACAAAATAAACATTAATTATGCACATTAAAGAATGTATAAAACCTGCTTTTAAACATTAAATGCTCACCAAGAACATCAACATTGAAGATCTTTTCACTTTTACGGCTGATGATCTGTAGTTGATAAGGTCCGGAGTCTGTGATTCTGGTGTTCATGATGGTCAGAGATCCAGTCTGATGATCCAGCTTCAGTCTGTCTCTGAATCTCTCTTTACACTGAACATCTTCACAGATCTTACTCTGATCTCCAGTGATTTTAGCAATACGAGTCCCATTAAAATACCATTTAATTCTTTCTTGTTGGGTTTTTATAATGTCAGTGTTTAGAGTGATTGAATCTCCCTCCATCACAAACACTGACATCCCATCTGTATCAGCACCAAGAGAACCTGCAGAAGAAACGAACAGATAACTGAGTCTCTTTTGAAATAGCGGTACAAAATTATACAACAGGAAAGTGCAGTGAAAATGTTTTTCTCCAGATTATAAAGATTGTAATATTGAAATATATTTGGATTCATAATGCAACATGCAAACAAACAAAACACAAGTGAATTATAAGTAGCATCGATCATAAGCCACATTTCCACCAAAATTACCAGGAAGTAATTTTTTTCCCCCAGGCTGTCTGCGTTACATTGATCTAAAGAACCGTGAAGATAAGGCAAATTAGTCTGGTGACGTAGGATTGCGCGTGTCTTTCCAGTTCCCACTGGATTTCATACTCCGCATATAAGCTTAAAAAAGCCTGAACCTCATTATCTGTCCATCAGTCGTATTTTTAAAACTCCATTGTGGATTTGAATAGCAAACAACTCTTAATGCACACACCGCAACATACTTTTAAAAACGGTGGTTGAAATAAAGTGCTGTGAGTTGTCAACCAATCAAAATGCTGCGTAAAACTAAAGAAAAACGAATGCTTAAAAGTCAAGGGTCAAGAGCCAAACTGAAGCAAACACTGATCACCATCATGGTGACGTCAAATGAAACAATAAAACATCCTCTGCTAATTCTCAATATGAACTTCTGTAGACGTATGATATACATAAAGTCGAAGTGGTCATTAATAAGTGAAACTGGTAATGCTGTTTGTGGGGTTTGAATGTATTCTTTTATCATCAGTTGCTCGTCTCTTCTCCTTTTTCTGTTCTTGTTGTTTCTTTTCCTTAAGTGATACTTATTAACAACAGGTGTTCATCACTAATGCTCAGTCGTCACGTCAATTTTTCATTAACTTTAACACTGCTTCAGTGTTGCTCTAAAAGTCTGTAGTGTGGACACATACAAGTGTTCATTTAAAACTGTAAAAGATTTTGCAGTGGGGTGAAAAGGGTTAAAGTACAGAGTGAAATGTAATTTAACGACAATCAACTGTAAATTCATTTATGGCAACAAACTGTAGAAAAGAATTACAAGAAAAACAGTAATATATTGTAAAATGTAACAGTCAGATTTACTAAATGAAACAAGTTAATTTCACTAAAAGATTTGTGAAAGTTTATAGAAAAAAGTTATGTGAAGTCAATAACTGATAAGGGGAGTAAATATTAAACTGAAGTGTTTTATTTGTTTTTCCACAAGATGATATAGGAGAGATCTCTTAGTTTAATTGATTAGTTTTAAGGGCCACCATTGTGCTGAAGAGCTCATCTTACGGTAACAGTGAAAAGGTAAAAAAGAAGAGCTATTAAGAGTACTTTTAAGAGATTACTGGCAACCACGGATTACCGTTATTTTACAGCAGTATTTTTTATAGCGTAAAGACTGATAGATGGCTTCAGCATCTTTACAGGAAAACCGCCCCCGCTGTTCCCTTTTTATCTTTTATCTTTTTATGTAAAAAAAATACAAATCGGCTCTGATCTTGGCTCGTTCGGGTTTTGTCTCTGACACAAAGATCAATTACATTTACATTTTACATTTGCAACGTGGAGTAAAGTGTCTTGCTCAAGGACACACTGGTGGTGGCTGCTGGGATCAAACCAGCAACCTTCAATTTACCAGTTCAGTGGTTTAACCCACTACACCACCATCACCACCAATTAAGCAACAGTCCAAAAGCATTATTTAACACAATAAATAAAAATTGTAAAAGTACACAAAAGTCACGGTTCGGTTCGATTTCGTTACAATAAGAAAAATGGTCACACTATTTTTCAATATTAACAAACTATGCATGCTAATAAGCAAGTTAATAGTGAGAATTTGATCCTGTTACCGGACAACAGAACAAATCCGCAATGCTGGGTTCCTTTAATTTTATGAACAGGCCCCAAAAGTACTGTGACGTGATATTCATAGTGTAATGCATAAACGTACATAAATAGCTAATATAATCAACAAGAATAATGTGATTTAAAGGGTTAGTTTACACAAAAATGATAATTTACACATCATTTACTCACAATCATGTTGTTCAAAACTCAGGCTTTTGTTCATCTTCGAACCTCAAATGAAGATATTTTTAATAAAACCTGAAAGATTTTTATCCCTTCATTTCTGGCCTCTTCAACCAAAACTTTGACACTTCAGATACTACATAAAATGCAAATGAACGTAATTAACGTAATTGTGTTTAATCTGACTTCAATTTCAAATGATTATTAAATTTAGACTGCTTTAAGAACTAACAATAAATATGTATTAATTTAAATATTTGATTATTTTGGGTTGCCCATAATTTCAGTTATTCTTTAATTAGGGACCAATGTCACACAGAGTCTCACGGACACAAACTCACCAGTTCTGATCTTAGTCAGAGGATGCAGGGTTTACTAATACTTTCAAGTAGACTGCTCCATGCTTGTTCATACAAAAAGTGTAGTTTTCTTACTCACAATACTGCAACTTGTTAATTCAGTGATAGACAGAAATCAAAAGGTCCCGCATGATGTGCCACATGACCCTTATATTGGGGTCTTTAGTTTGACTTATCCTAATGCAGATTTGTGGAAACACCAGCCTTTTAATCTACTGGTGATAATGATGTCAGAAGAATACAGAATAAATCAAATATATAATACATTTATAATAAAATGTATTAATTTGTTGTATGGTTTCTGTTTCTTGTGACAGCTCTTATCTTTAGTCTTCTCAGGAATTCAGGTCTTACAGGTTCATTCTTGCAAGTATGCTTGAGCTTCCGTTAACCATATTTGATGCAATGAATGTTTGCTAATCAATTTTTATATGTGAATAAAAGCCTAAATTAAATCAGTTCATCATATCATCAGATTGTGTCTCTTCGGGGGACTTGAATTAAACCAATAAATTCACATGAATTATGTTTACTTAAGTTTTATGAACTTTCTGAAGCGTCAGTTCTGGGTGAATGGACGTTCAATGGAGTGACAGAAACATCTCAGATTTCATAAAAAATATCTGGATTTGTTTTTCAAAGATGAACTAAAGTCTTATGAGTTTGGAACAACATGAAGGTAAGAAAATGATGCCAATTTTCATTTGTAAATGAACTAGCCCTTAATATAAACTTTATTAAATGATACTCACCATGGACAGTAACATTGAATTTCTTTTCACTTCTGCGGCTGGTGATCTGTAGTTCATAAAGTCCAGAGTCTGTGTTTCTGGTGTTTGTGATGGTCAGAGATCCAGTCTGATGATCCAGCTTCAGTCTGTCTCTGAATCTCTCTTTACACTGAACATCTGTACAGATCTTACTCTGATCTCCAGTGATTTCAGCAATACGAGTCCCATCAAAATACCATTTAATTCTTTCTTGTTGGGTTTTTATAATGTCAGTGTTTAGAGTGACTGAATCTCCCTCCTTCGTTGACACTTCTGTATCAACACCAGACAAACCTGGAGATAAAATGAAAAGTTTATCATAAACCACTTCTGTGGGAGAAGGACAAAACACAACAGGAAAGTGCAGCGAAAATGTCACCAGATCATAAAGATTGCGAGTACAGAAATGTCTGTATTCATAATGTAACACATGCAAACAAACAGCAGAATAACAGAGATTTTCTGTGGGCTCAATGACCAAGGAAACATTCAAGTACCCAAAATTCGTTATACAAATCTAACAATTTTATTTTTGTACAATCATAGTATTAAAATCCAGTAGGGACTGCAGGTTGATGGAATCATGACAGGTACAATTCAACTGATCATGTATTTGTAATTAATGATGTAAGCCACCCGCATCCGATCAGCGGGTGAAGGTCTCTGTGTGTTACTGTCTTTCCTCGTGGCAAAGTAATTTGATTAAATGAAATATTTTTTTTTCATATGTATTACCTCGTTATTTCATCTGACTCTATAAATGAAAACTTTTTAATGATATCTGTGCATCATTAAATGTGAGCGAATGTTTGACTATTCATTTTAACTCTTTACTAAAAATAATGTCAGAGTCAGTTAGAATAAAATCAAATGTTTACAATTTATTATGTCAGGTAAATGTATAATTCCAATTTCATAATCAGTTCAAAGATAATAGATACAAAACATCAGAAGCTCTGGAATAAAGAGAAAATATGCAAACCTAACATTAGACAATAAGGGTGATTAGACATTAGATATTTGACAACACTGTCGTAAAAACTAGTTGGTGACTCTCCCCCCTCCCATCTTCTCCCTCTGGTCATGTGCATTTGTTTTCAAAGAAGCCGGTGAAGACCACCATTCAACCCGAAAAAAGTCATATAACCATTCCAATGACTCCGAAGCTGTTCAGTTAAGGTAAATTAAGCTAAAAAAAAAAACTGCATAGTTCCCATTTATAGAAACTTTAATAGTAGTAATGTTTAGTTGACTATCAGATTTTTCATTTCCTGGTATATCAACATGTGCTGGTACCCAAACAAAATATTTAAAAATAAGTATTATTCCAGATTGTCTTAATCTATACAATACATTCAATATTTCTATTAAAATATCAAATCTAACTGTTTGAAGGCTGGTAAGTAATGCCATTGAATCTGAACAAATCACAACCTTATTTGCATCACTTCTTCTACCCAACAGAGTGCCATCAGAATTATCACCATTTCTGCAGTGTATACTGAAGTCCCATCCGTTAACCTCCTATATTTTCCTATTTTAAATTCTGGAACATAGAATGAAGATCCAGTACGACCTATCTCTGGGTTTCTTGATCCATCTGTGTATATTGTCAGAAATGCAAAATAACCGGTTCTGATATATTCTATTGTATAGCTCTTGATATTATTTTCAATCTGTTTGAATTCCCTCATGAATTTGTAAATCAATTTCAGGTTGACCTGAAAACCAATGAGGTATTTTTTTTATAGTAGCCTAAGCTAACTGTTGATGAAAATGCTATATTATTTAGTGGCATTTCTGCAGCCCATTCCTTTGCTTTCCATGCAAAACATGTTCCTGTTAAGTTTATTGTCTCCCAACTCCCCTCTATTATTGCCTGCCAAATTATTATCCCCCTTATTGAAGTCAGTACCTGATTGCCTATTCCTAACCCTCCCCTAATCCTAAACCTAACATACTAGCGGGGTAGTAATTCCCCACCAAATTATTCCCCTCCTAGCATTGGTAGGTTTAGTTGTGGGGAAGAAGTTAGGATTAGGGGTGGGGTTAGGATTAGGCAATCATATATACTGATTTAAACGAGGGGGGTAATAATTTGGCATGGAATATCGGCAAGAACTCTTAGCTTTGATCCCTAATTGCTAATGCAACACAGTGTTTCTCTTCCCCGGCACATCATGAGGAAAACGGTGAACGCTAGCGTCGCCACTCCCTTTATTGAGCAGCTTACAACATCATTGATTTCAATTACACTTTAACTCTCAGACATAGACTACATGAGTCTCATCATGGACGATCTTTAACAGCTTAATGAACATACTTTACACATCCTGATTCACATTTCGCTTCTCGGACATATTTGTGCACACAGTAGGCTACAGATCAATCATTATGTAGCCTACGGTATTTTCAGTGAGTGACTCGTCGCTCGACCCCTTAATGATAACTTACCAATAATGGCTGACAAGTGATAGGCTATTTAAGACGTCATTTAACACCATTTGCACCTTCAATTTTTTTCTTTCTAAAACTACAACACCATCCTAATCGCTCGGCAACTTAAAACAGTTCTGTCAAATGCGATTAAAACCAATACAAAATCACATTCGTGATTCGTCAGAGAGATTGTAACAAAAATGCTAATGTCTTACCATGCACGAGGAATGGACACAATACGAGCCAAATAAAGGTAATCATTTTAACTTTTCCACTGAAAAATGAATGCAGATTTTGTGGAAACAAATGTGTTACGACTGACGTCTGTCGCACAGGTGAAAGCGAAAGTTATTTCGACATCGTAGCGCCGAATCTTGTGTCAAAAACAACGTATTGTGCGTTTAAGAGCTGTCAGAACTTCATTCGTGTTTCGCCAAAAACCTTTGGTGGCGGCGAATGTGGACTCGAAGACCAACTCGACGTGCTGCTTATTTATTTTTCCCTCTCCTCGTTTCCTTTCCTCGCGTCTCGGTTCCAGCTCCATCCCCGGGTAGGAGGGAATTACTCAAGGAAATAAAATTAGGTAGGCTATGACAGGTTTGAAAGTGACAGGTAGGCTATACTGAAAGCGATACTGGGAGCCGGTATGACAGGTTTGCGACAGGTATGAGAGCGAGACTGCGAGGAATAGACTTAACATGTTTTCGAAGGCACAAACAGCTCAGAAATAGTCACAGTAATGTAGCAGCGCCAGGCCAGCAGTCTCCAGTGTTGGGGTCACGTCACAGTAATGTAGCAGCGCCAGGCCAGCAGTCTCCAGTGTTGGGGTCACGTCACATTAAAGAGCCCCAAAATGGTATTTTATTCTTTGAATTTCCTTATAAATTTGACAGAATTCGAAAGCTGATACTTTTTTTTTAATCAAAAGTACCAAATCACAAAGCTTATTGTGATATGTTGGACTGGAGGCACGAGTTTTGTGTAAGATTTTTATAAACAAATATTATAAATTACACTTGAAATATTGTTATAAAAAGTTATCATTTACCTGTGAGAACTTTTTTTTTTAGGCTATAGCAAAAAATATTGTTAATGAGTTAGGACTGTATTGCACTGGTTCAAACTAGCTGTGCTCGCACTGGTGTGTCGGTCAGAACACAGGAGGCAGGAATCAGAAGTATCAATTTAATTAAGTCCAGCATGAATAATCATTATCAGCACAATGAACGGCACAGTCAGACCACAGGACATTGCATGGACTTATCTTATCAGACGTGGTATCTGAGGTAGTATGTTGTGTGGTCTGAAATAGTGAATAATAAACAATTAGCTAATATCAAACATTGAATTCCATCATCATTAACAACGGGCATTTATCCCAATATTGTTCTATTATAAACATAACATTACTTACAGTAATACCGATTTTTACCACTAGGTGGCGCATAGCGTTCATAAACGGAATTATCCGAAATGTCTTTTTGCTAGGTCATTATACAATAAGACAACACATATAATTACAGAACGGATCTATAGGTACATTATTCAAACATACATTTATACACAGGGAAAGCATTAATCATTGGTCAGTATTATACTGAACTCAAGTGTAGGCTAGATGGATTTAAGAATCAATGGTTATTGGTTAATCAAAATGAGAATTTATTAAAATGACCCGATGCAGCAGTAGCCTGTAGATATATTGGCGTCCAAAATCACATTTAGCTGTTGTGAATTACTTATTCAAAATAAGTACCTACTCAAAAGAGTATAGGCTATATGTGATTTTGGCGTCTTGTTTACAAACAAGACGTTTGTAAAGGGTGTGCATTATTTTTCTAATAATTCAACGGCCTGTCGTCAATTATTTCGCTTATACTAGGCTACAGTTACCACACCTCGAAACATTGTTCAGATTATGTATTTCAAGACGTTTGTAAAGTTTTTTGTCATTAAAATGCTCTTTTATGTAGGACTAATTTCTTACGCATCTAATCCCATGCCTCCGTTGCTAATTCCAAAACGTAATTTTAGAGTTAGTAACGGAGGTTTGAGCCAGTGATAGCAGACTAATGCTGGGGACACACGACTAGCTGACACATTCTCTGACTGTTTTCATCGACTGCAGCAGATTTTAAACACCGACTTTGAACACAGACTGAACGCGCGTTTGGGCATGATCAGTCACAAGTATCAAATTACATTAATTATGCAGTTATTAATGCAGGTATTAGAGAGAGATGTTGCAATAATGAGACAGAAAAGCATGTGCGCCAATATTATTATTGATTTATCTAATAGTCTACTGTCATCTGTCAATAATGAAAAAAAAAGAATGAACGAATGAACGAATTAATTAAAACGAATTGAATTAATAAATCAATAATAATATTGGCGCACATGCTTTTCTGTCTCATTATGAAATGAGACAGCCCTGTTTGTGCTGCAGGGCTATCCATTTATTTAGCCTAGCCTATATCAGTTTAATTTTCTATTGATTATAGATAGGACTATATACTTTAATTATTCAAATTAAACTGCATGTTTCTATTGATTGTGAAGCTAGACATTGAAAATTGCAGATCAAGCGCATGCGGCTAAATGCTTTTTCTTGTTATGAATTGTATCCTATTTTCCGTTATTACAGTTGACTAAGTTATATGGAACTGTAAGGGGCCGATCACACCTGACGCGTTTTGTAGGTTCGAAAACGCGAGGTGCACAGTAGCTACTTTAGGGGCCGATCACACCTGACGCGTTTTTCTGGTTCGAAAACGCGAGGTGCATAGCACTTTACATTACACAGAACGAGCAGTGCACTGCGTTTTTTATGTTGCTAGGCAACTAATGATACAGCTGTCCTGTCAGTCAAGTAAACGTCAAATCAGCCTTTTATTACCTTTATTTACTTTCTGTTAACATTGTGGTAGTTACGGTTCGTGAAGTCGTTAAGCTCCTAGTAACCCGCGAGAGCACCACAAGTTTATCCTCTATCATCGCACTTTCCTGGCGTTCAAGCAGCTTACATCACTTAAAACGGAAGGCCCGCCTCTCACTTCATTCGATTGGACAGTGGAAAAAAACGCGATGACGTCGGGCGGTTTTTCCGCTCGGAGTTGCTTTTTTTTCAACTTCAAAAACGCAAGGCGCAGCGGGCGGTAAAACGCGAGGCGCAGCAGGCGCATAAACAGCGCGCAGAACGCTCGCTGCCATAGGAAACTATGGGGTGAGATTTCGGTCACAATTCTGCGCGCGCAAGATCACATTTTGAGCGTGCAAAAGGGCATTTCGCACGCGCGTGAACTGAGTTTTGCGGAGAAATGTTCGTCTCACAGATAAGAAAATATTGCATTTAAAATAAGTATTTGGATGTGCGCGGACGTTCTCTTTCGCGTGTGCAAAGTTTCACTTTCTTGCTCCTTTCATACCAGCCGTGAGCGCTCTCTAAGCGCAGACAGCTCGCTTGCTCAACACAACCCAACGTTACAATATGCCATAATTCCAGCCAATCAGAGATGAGACTGCTAAATTCTGATTGGCTGGCTTGAAAACCAATCACAAGACTCCCTGCATCACCGACTGCGGAAGAGAACTAGTGCAGTTGAGTTTATTATTTATGAAAAATATTCAAAAACTTCACTGTAATTCACTGTATTGTTGGAAAATTCAGTTCACACATCACTGCTGTCCTGATGGTTATACTACAAGACTTATTTTGTATAAATATCGTTTTGCGTATTTTTTACGATTATTATTTATGAAAAATATTAAAAAAACTTCACTGTAATTCACTGTATTGTTGGCAAATTCAGTTCACACATCACTGCTGTCCTGATGGTTATACAACAACGCTTATTTTGGGAAAAATATAGATTTTAAATTGTATATACTGTAACTGTCAAAGGACATGTTTTTGTTGATATGTGTATTTATGTTTTTTGTTATAAATTAATGTCAATTTGAGTTCATTCAATTTGAAACAATTGCGTTATTCAGAAGCCCATATTTATAATGTATGCCCTTTGAGGTGTTTAAAATTAGGGGTTCTTTAAGATTTACGTAGAAAACGTGATGTGTCACGTGACCCAGTCATTTTTG
This sequence comes from Abramis brama, assembly GCA_022829085.1. NCBI lineage: Eukaryota > Metazoa > Chordata > Actinopteri > Cypriniformes > Leuciscidae > Abramis > Abramis brama. The sequence goes on along the minus strand of CM040773.1, from coordinate 30,146,716 downwards.
GGTCAGAGCGAATATGGAGGCAGAGAAACGACATGTAGTCTGAGAAGGAATTGCGTGATCTGCATGGTTTGAGAGGCGCACACGGTAATTTGCCTTTATATATTTCATAATGTTTATAGTGTTGTTTTATATTACTTTACGTGCAATGTGATGTGCTATTCATGATGTTGATTGTATTTGTCGTATTTCTGTTGCAACATTCATGTGCATTTCATTGGACATTGGCTCGAGAGACTTGTGAAGGACTGAGAAATGCATATTTTGAGTATGTTTTTATTTCTTGTAGTTTTCACGGTGTCTACGGTGTTTACTGAAGAGAGAGAGATACAAAATAAACTACAAAGACATCTGTATGAAGCGTGGCCTTTATTTCATCAGACCAATGCAGCTATACTATTGTAAATGTAGAAGTTTTATGATTTTTATGAAAAATATTCAATAACTTCACTGTAATTTACTGTATTGTTGCCAAATTCAGTTCACACATCACTGCTGTCCTGAAGGTTATACAACAACACTTATTTTGGTAAAATATATATATTAAATTGTATATACAATTGTACTGTAAATGTATAGTTTTTATGATTTTTATGAAAAATATTCAATAACTTTACTGTAATTCACTGTATTGTTGCCAAATTCAGTTCACACATCACTGATGTCCTGATACTAAAACACTTATTTTTGAAAAAAAAATTTTTTAAGTTGTATATACAATTGTAAATTTATGACTTTTTTAATGATTTTTATGAAAATATTCAATAACTTTGGACATCATTGATGTGTGAACTTAATTTGGCAACAATACAGTTAATTACAGTTATGTTATTGAATATTTTTCATAAAAATCATAATAATTATACATTTACAATTGTATATACAAATTAAAATATATATATTTCCCTAAAATAAGTGTTGTAGTATAACCATCAGGACAGCAGCGATGTGTGAACTGAATTTGGCACATACAGCGAATTACAGTGAAGTTATTGAATATGTTTCATAAAAATCATAAAAATTCTACTATACAATTTAGAATACATATTTTGCCTAAATAAGTGTTGTAGTATAACCATCAGGACAGCAGTGATATGTGAACTGAATTTGGCAACAATACAGTAAATTAGAATATTTTTCATAAAAATCATAAAAAATCATAAATGTACAATTGTATATACAACTTAAAATATATTTTCCCCAAAATAAGTGTTGTAGTATAACCATCAGGACAGCAGTGATGTGTGAACTGAATTTGGCAACAATACAGTGAATTACAGTTATGTTATTGAATATTTTTCATAAAAATCATAAAAATTATACATTTACAATTGTATATATAATTTAAAATATATATTTTTCCCAAAATAAGTGTTGTAGTATAACCATCAGGACATCAGTGATGTGTCAACTGAATTTGCCAACAATACAGTGAATTACAGTGAAGTTTTTGAATATTTTTCATAAATAATAAACTCGACTGCACTAGTTCTCTTCCACAGTCGGTGATGCAGGGAGTCTTGTGATTGGTTTTCAAGCCAGCCAATCAGAATTTAGCAGTCTTATCTCTGATTGGCTGGAATTATGGCATATTGTAACGCTGGGTTGTGTTGAGCAAGCGAGCTGTCTGCGCTTAGAGAGCGCTCACGGCTGGTATGAAAGGAGCAAGAAAGTGAAACTTTGCACACGCGAAAGAGAACGTCCGCGCACATCCAAATACTTATTTTAAATGCAAAATTGATTT